>JASSKH010000016.1:6563053-6667480 GCA_031763025.1 Macrocystis pyrifera
GGGATAAGGAATGCTTACCATGCTTACCATGATAGTTATGTTGTAAAACTGGATACGGAAAAACGAGTACGCACCTAGGAGATGGAGAGAAGGAGTAGTAGAAGTAAACTTACTCAAGAAAGGAGATAAGGCTGACCCGGGGAACTATAGAGGGATAACGCTACTAAGCGCAGTAGGCAAAACATTTCGTAAGATTTTGAAGGATAGAATGGGAACGATTTGGAGAAAGAAGACAAAATAAGCGAAGGGCAACCAGGGTTTAGGCCAAGCCGTAGCTGCGTAGACCATGTGTACACCTTAGGTAAGATTATTCAAGGTAGGAAAGACGCGGGACTAACAACGTACTGTTTCTTTCTAGATGTGCAGAAAGCCTACGACACAGTATGGAGAAATCTATTGTGGAAAAAACTGTGGGAAATAGGAAGCAGAGGAAAGATGTGGAGAATGATGAAAAAGATTACGGAATGTGCGAGAAGTGCTGTGATGCTGGACGGGGAAATATCGGGGTATGTTGACATTTTACAAGGAGTTGCACAGGGATGTATGTTGTCACCCAACTTATTCAAAATATATATTAACGACCTGATAGTAGCAGTCGAGGGAGCAAGGCAGGGAGTCACGGTAGGGGAAGATACGGTGTCGGGATTGATGTTTGCGGATGACTTCGTGGGGATATCAGAAACACCCAAGGATTGCAGAAACAAATAGAGAAGGCGCTAGAATACACCAGGAAATGGAGATGACGGCGAACGTCAAGAAATGCGCAGTAGTTGTTTGCAACGAAGATAAGGTAAACCCGATGAATTTCAGTTGGAAGTGGGGAGAAGATGAATTGCCGATCGTAGACCAGTTTACATACCTTGGCGTAGAGATTTCAAAAGACTGCTCTTGGGATACACATATAGCAGAAGTGATAGGAAAGGGTAAGGCACAAGTAGGCACGATGGATGCGATCCTAATAGACTCGAACATTGACACTAGGATTAAGGGATGTTTCTTGATGAATGTGATAGTACCAAAGCTAGAATATGCAGGAGAACTATGGGAAGGGAACACGAAACTCGTAAAACAGTTGGAAACAGTACTAATGACAGCAGCTAAAAAAATCCCAAGATGCTCAGGTACGACTAGTAATACAGAATAAAGAGCAGAACTGGGAATGCGCCCACTCAAGACAAATAGAGACATGCGAAAGTTGAACTGGCAATATAACGTAAGGAACATGACAAAAAAGAGGTTGCCAGCCATAGTTGATAGAGCTGTATGGGAGAAAGTAACAAGAGGGCGAGCTGGAATAAGGTGGGTTGGCGTAGTTGAGAAAGTATGGACGGATACAGGGGAAACCAAGAAGAGATGATGTCCGCCAGGAAGTTTGGGAGGTACAAGGCAGAAGTAGAAGAAAGGATAGAAAGAAGGGAAATGGTAGCGCTAGGAAACAAAGTGGAATCGGAAAAACACTTAGAGATATACGGGGGATTGAGGGAAGGAATAGGAACGAAAACGTATTTGCATGGCCCAATGGACTTCGCGAAAACGCTGAAACTGCGCTTTCGTGTAGGGGACCTGGACATGCCAGAAAGAAGAAAGAGGTACTCCAGTAGCCGGGAGGAGGAGGAAGTGGACGCACAGATGTGCCCGTGTGGCAAAGCAATAGAGAGTAGAACTCACATATTCGGAGAATGTGAAATATACAAGGAGGAACGGGATTGTATAGAAGAGGAGATGAGGAAAATAGACGAATGTGACACGGAGGAGTTTGATACACTGAATAGCAGCGAGAAAACGATCGTTATCCTAGGAGATAGATGGTGGCCACAGGAGGCCAAACAGGAAGGGGATAATATTAGCAAAAAGTCTCTATGTAATATATGGAAACAACGTAATGAGCGCCCAATTGTTAGTGGTGTCTCTATTATTAATAGGAGTAGGAACGGTGCTCCATCTCGAAAGGGATGAGTGGTCAATGGTCAAATGACTAAGGCAAGCAACAAATGAGTATGCCCCCCTCCCCTGCAGGAAGGCTCGAAAAATAACAGTTTACCCAATCGTTTTTCGTGTGATTTGTGTAGCAGTAGTGAAAAAGTGCACGTCTTGTACTCATGCAAATGGGTTGTTTTCTCTGCTCATGTACCTGGTATTTGACACGATATATATATGCCTGGTATATTATACCAGCTACTAATAGTCTTCTGATTTGCCGCTGGGTTGGGCACTGCGTCGTCGTGTTGTTAAACGAGTAAAATGCTACCGACATGCATATGCTGTAATTCAGATCAGTCGAAAGCCAAGCCGTCCCCAAGCTCGTTTCCACAGCAATGGCATATGCACGCGATATCTCCCTCCCCTTCGGCCTTCTTCAGGCAGTGCTTACCCAGCCAAGCCTGCCGACCCCACGGCTCTTCGGGGTCTTCTGGTCCACCTTCGAGCAAGCTCATGGCTCCTTTGTACCACTCACTGCTGCTGCAGTTGATGCAACTACGGAGCTGTGGCCTATAGGTCGCCGCCGCACAGTAGTTTTATAGTATTATGGAAGGCTCTGTATCAAGCAGAAGGGGGGAGGCTCTTTAACGTCCCTTGATTTCCCTTGGTATCAAGCAGGGAGGGGCGGCGGCTCTCTACCGTCCCCAGATTTTCATTCTAAAGCAGGGGGGAGGGAGCTCTCTACCGTCCCCTGCTTTCCCTTGTATCAAACAGGGGGCGGGGAGGCGGTTCTCTACCGTCCCCTGATTTTGGTTTTATATAGGTACTGTTTAGGCGTAGAGAGAGAACGGTGTCAGCTACCTCCCCCCCAGGGCCGAAGTTGAATGATTCGACGTGATCTTAAGGCCTTAGTCTGTTGCATTAAAGGTAAAAGGTTAACCAATTACCTACCCAATCTAAGCCTCACAACACTCTCCCCCCTTGGGAACAGCGGGGTTCTCGGTCTTCGTATGGGGCCTTAATACGTGCCTAGTCCGCAGTTCTTAACAATTTCCAGGGACCCCGGAAGAGCGTTTATCAGATTCTTGAGTGTGAATCGGGTGCCCTCGATCCCCTTCATTATCTTCGCCCTTCTTTTTTATCTCTCCCTCCTACCTGGTATATAATAGTCATAAAAACTCAGACCCGTAGTCTGTTTACCCTTGCCTGGTCTTTCTGTAGGTATACGACATACAGTATGGGCTCGCCAACAAGAAAACCCCCATTCTGGGTAAGCCTGAAATTCTCATTGGGGCGCCATCTTCAAACAACGTTGGACATAGGCTAGTATATAGGATTTTGTGTAGAGTTCACCACTGAGCCGTTTTTCCTAACCCAATTTTCTTAGCGTTCTCCGAAAAGTGAGCAAATTGTTCTTATTGGGCACTTTCTTACTGGCGGGCCTATACCGTACCAGGTATAGATGTAAAAGAGTGGTGGATGTTGAAGCCCACCACGCTACGAGTACAGCATCAATGCTGATTGTTGGATGGCAAAACGAACACGACAGTCGAAACAATGAACATACTATTAATTAAATACTGCGGTGTTGAAGGATCATCGATTTTCTCACAAGCCCGAGGCTCGAGCATGTACGATAAATACATTATCCGAGAGCAAAATGAGTAACATTACAGATAACACAATAAAAATTAATGGTGTTCTGCCTGTATGAGATACACCAACCGGCACTCGACGTACTGCAGGCTATCTACGATGATACCGGTAGATACTAAGGGGGGGAGGGGCGTGCTCACTCGTGGCAAGATAAGTGCAACACAACCTCCGAAAAAATGGTTTTCTGATTATTTATTTCCCAAACACAGACACACACCAACTCTTTGAAATCTGTAGCTCCAGATTTTGTCTTCCTCGTGTACGGACAATATACCCTGCTTAAGACCGTACAAAACCCATACCGTAGTACGCGCGATCGAAGCATGATGTTGATATCACATACTTACAGCTTGTTACGATGAGGTTCGACGAAATGCTCGATCTCACAGCCGTTGTTCGTTCATTTTACGAACATTGTTCAAAATAATCTCTATATCTACAGCAGCATGCTCAAGCCACAAACAAGCAGCACGCACAGCATACAGCAAATTCTGCAGCAGTAATACGTTACGTACGTACACAACGACAATCAATTTAGTTAGCGTTGAAGTAGCACAGCACATCAACCAGCAGACAAGTAAGAAACCATGACATGGTTGTACTATTACTGAACATTGATGGGGTCTATACGTACATACGTGCGTACGTATGAGTGGAGACATGTCATGCTATTTTCGTTTTCCTTTGGGGATGGGGATAGATATTGATGAAGGAAGGACATTGAAGCTCACTCATGCCGCCTGCACGTTCCCGGGTGGCAACACACATGATATACACATGATATCTCATACCGGTCAGTATTAAAAAAAAATATAATTGGAAAAGGCTGGAGGATGGCAGGCATTATTGTTTTCGTTTTGTTCTTGTTTTTTAACGGTGTCCTCCGTGCTGTTATTATTATTATTATTATTATGATTATTATTATTATTATTATTATTATTATTATTATTATTATTATTATTATTATTATTATTATTATTATTATTATTATTATTATTATTATTATTATTATTATTATTATTATTTTTATTATTATTATTATTATTATTATTATTATTATTATTATTATTATTATTATTATTATTATTATTATTATTATTATTATTATTATTATTATTATTATTATTATTATTATTATTATGCTTGCCTTCGGACAATATAGCGTAGATTCCGTTCCTATATAAGCCGAATATTCTTCCCTAAATCAGTAGTATTCCTCATACACCTCTCTGCCAGTCGTTTTTGTACCAGCGGGATCACCGACCAGCAAATGTATGCACATTTCTACTATTAATATGCTCTTTGCCCTATTGTAGATTGGATGATGAGACGTACGATGCTCTACTCGTACAGCAGTATTACACCACCTGCGTGTTAGTGTTGGATATCGGATATCGGAATCGAGCTCGATACGATACCGATAAAAGGTAAGATCAAAGGTGTTATATTTAAGGATTGCCCTCTCCGCTGGGTAATCGATCGGTCTTTTACCCCTATAGCTCAGTAGGTAACACCTTCACATTTGGCGTCGTCGGCAGGACACGGGTATGAATCTCACTTCGAACGTTTCTTTTATAGAAACGCTTGCACGTGCGTCCCTAAAACACATCTATCTCCTCACTGGTTCCCCAGGTATTGAAACGAGGCGGGTAGGTCAGCGTACGGCCGTATACGGTACCGACGCCCCAAAGATCCTGCCGTTCAGAGGGGGGGGGGGAGAGTGTTGTAAGGATTACCCTGGGCTGGGTAATCGATCGATCTTTTACCTCTATAGCTCAGTAGGTAACACCTTCACAATAAAAGGTAGCAGACATAGCAGATAGATAGACCTTGTGCATAGGTTTCCTTTGTGTCCGGGGATTTCTTCTTTCAGGATTTTTAGGTCGATCAACGGTGAAGCTCAAGCTGCACATTGTCGGATGGCAAGCCTAAAAATAATGTATATATATATATATATATGTACATCGAAGCTTTCGTTTAGTGCCAGCATAAAAAGACACGGGGAGGTGGAGGGCAAAACACGTTCGATAAGATCGAAAGTTCGACAATTCGAAAGATCGAAAAAATCGGTACGATTTCCAACTAGGGTATTACTGCTATTAAGTAGCGCGATAATAATAGGGGTAGCGCAAGTTTTTGCCAAAAACATTTCCTTCGACTGATGACGGAAGACGTCACCCGAGGAAGCATGGCATCCAATCAATTTATATCGTTGGAATATTTTTTTTTTTCAAGTTTTTTACATATATTGTTATTATTATTATTATTATTATTATTTATTATTATTATTATTATTATTATTATTTATTATTATTTATTATTATTATTATTATTATTATTATTATTATTATTATTATTATTACTATTACTATTATTATTATTATTATTATTATTACTATTATTGTTATTATTATTATTGTTATTATTATTATTTATTATTATTATTATTATTATTATTATTATTATTATTATTATTATTATTATTATTATTCTTCTTCTTGTTATTCCTTTTGTCATCTGACAACGTGCGACGATTATTCCAATCATACCATCTACATACAAACGGTAACTATTAATAGTAAAATTCAATGACGTAAAAAATAGAAGGTGCTATAGCATCAATCAGATTATTATTATTATTCTTGACATCCGAACAACGAGTACCAGGTATACTATGTACTATATCTATATACCATGAGCTTCAACGTTGACACTCATAAGCACTCCGAAAGGAGAATACCACGTAAAACCCTTGAAAGCGTCCTTGTCTGTGCGCAAAGTCGAAATAACTATCTTCTTTTCATCTTGTATTGTTCGTTGTGTATGTTGACCTACTGCTGTATACTGCTGTAGGCATGGGTTTCTTCACAACGACGGGTAAAGAATCGGACAGCTTCTCTCAAAGTCAGATCTTGCGATGAGGTACGTATAAAAAATGTAGAGCCCGGCCTCGAGCGAGGAGGAGAACCTTACTGATGCTGCAAAAAAAAAAAAGATGCATATCCATCCCTATACGTACGATATACTCGTACCTGTAGTAGTAGCAGCATGCGTTCACGTGTCGTATTATTTTAGCCGATATTTTAGAGTACCTGTGGTAGCTATCATGCCGGTGTGTCACCCGTCGGTCGGCCTTGCCGTGAAGATAGACATAAATATTTTCTGTAAGAGACGTCACCAACAGACAGTCGGCGTTTCGTCGTGTTAACATTCGCGACCCCCCCCCCCCACATAACTGACCCCCTCACCGCCCCCCCCCCCGCCAACTTTGTGGGGGAACATTTCTGCAGCAGCAGGAGGACCATGTGGTGAGTTGTGTGTTGTTATGGTCTAGGGGTATACAAAGTGTCCCGACCTTGATCCTAACATGTACTCGTAAAGGACAAAAGGATTAGTTGCCATCTCGCAATGAATATTCTGCCATGTGCATACCGGTAGTACTGCTGTACCAAGCATTCGAGAAGAAATTAAAAAATATGTGGTACAAGATACTACGTATCGTACACGTATTACCGTCTTCACGTACGTACTGCTTATGACTAGATTGGGACAGGTCTATCTTACGTATAGTGGACCTAATATACCATAGATATATACATATATATTTCCCCCGCAAAGCCCCCCCCCTACTCCCCTCCACCCCCCCCCCCCCCGCTCCCTCCCCCTTGCACCCAAGGCGACAAGTAACTGAGTGTATTTCTCAAGCACCGATCGCCCCCTTTTTATTCTGCGTCCGTTATATTTTAAGTAAATATTCCGCCCCTCTTCTTCTCGTAAAACGGTACCTACCTGCGTGTGTTTTCCCATCCCTTTTATATTCTAGCCCTTTCACGAGTAATGGGATTTGTCTGGTGAGAGCCTTTTGCCCGCAATGCGTCAGGACTCATCAGGTCCGGGGATCTCCGAGCAGCGACCCCCCCCCCCCCCCCCAAACCTCCGCCCGCTCACCGCGACGTACGGCCTAGTGAATGTCCTTCTTGTTTAACCCTTTTAGTGCCGCAGTCCCGTTTGGGGGCAAATTGCTTAGAATTTGACTTTGTCCCTAAAAAGGGAATGTAGTTTTAAAAGGATCAACACTGTTATCAACGTTCGTTAGATACCTAAGCCATCGGAGTAGATGGTGTGGGGCCGGGCTTTGGGTCGTTCTCACGCTTTCCGAAAAATCCCTGTACACAAAGTCGGTTGTTGGACCTTAAGTAACCTTAGAAAATGTACTATTAATAGGTGCTACCCTCGTCGTAGCGCGGGTCCAAATAGCTTGATTTTGGCAAAGCAATGATGGCCATACGAAACGAATAAGCAGCCCGACCTGCTGGGGTATATGTAGGGTGCGTTTTGCGAATTGCGTTGTGAAAAGGAAGGAGTTGTGCCACGTGTTATTGTATCCTCTCTAGCGTTCTGATTTGTAGCATGTGTCCCCTCATCATGACCTGGCAGGCGGTGTCGGCTGCCTCGCTGATGAATGCCTCGCTGCTTGGTTCAGAAGACAACCGGCGAGCAAGAAAGCAACTAATACAAGAATGATAACGTTCAAGCACCTTCTGGGAGTGACCAGAGCAGAGCCAGAAGCACTACATGCGTGGCAGTAGTCGGTCCGTAGGTCCATACTACCCTTTACACTTGACACCGGCATCGTCGGCAGGACATGGACCGCTGGGGGGAGAGTGTTATGAGGCTTGGATTGGGTAGGCGGTTGGTTAACCTTTTTACCTTCATCCCAACGGACTACGCACGCACGGCCCGATACGAAGACTAAGGACCCCGCTGTTTTGAAGGGGGGGAGAGTGTTATGAGGCTTAGATTGGGTAGGCGAAATGGATAACCTATTACCAGTCGCCCAACGGACTAAGACCTTAACGTATGGCGTCTACCGGGAGGACATGGCTCGTTAGTCGTAACTTCGAATCTCACGTCCACCATGAAAACGATTTTGAAAGAAAACTGAATATCCTCATGTCAAGGATCTGATAAAAGATCATTCCTGGGTCCCCAGATATTATCAAGAACATCGTACTAGGCCCGTACGCCCTCATACGAAGACTAAGGACCCCGCGGACCCCGCCGTTCTGAAGCGGGGGAGAGTGTGATAGGGCTTAGATTGGGTAAGTGACTGGTTAATTTTTTACAAGCAGCCCAACGGACCAAGACCTTAGCACACGCGCGCGCGAGGTCATCATGGCGATACTTATTATTACGGGGGGTCCATAGTTAATAGGACCAAATATTGTTCGTAAAAATAGTTAAATATATAGGTTTTAATGTATACCATAGGTCCTATTAACTATGGACCCCCGTAATAGTGTTTAGCACGCCTTTTCGACAGTGAAAGGTCGACAAGATCGCATTTGTATCTTGTTTGTTCTAGGTCGTTTCACCTGGTCTCAAAAGGGTTCAATATAGCGCGACGAAGTTGGCACCACCATTAATAATTAATGTCGCTACTGTTTGATTGAACTCAACGAAACAACGCACCTCGCAGAAGTGTATATACACCTTGTTCCATCTCTGCTTATTTTAGTGTATACGTGCGTATTTTATGTAGATGATTGCGATATTTTTTCTTGTCTATAAACTATGAGGAGGCTCGAAGGAGCGATTTCGCCCCTACAGCCTACCAGAGGTCGTCTCGGGCCTCTTGCGTCAGAAGCGTTCGCCTTCACGAAGGACAGAAGTGTGGAAACGCCGGCCAATCCTGAGATATGGAGGGGTCGAGGGAAACTTCGCTTTGCGTCCGCGAGAATTCGAGTCGCGCAGCGCAGTCGTGCATCTAGCGGCAGAGGCGGTTTGTGTTGGTTGGTGGCGTTGTGTCGTGTGCCAGACAATCGTAGTGGAGGATTTGGATTCGTCGGAGGCAAGCGCCGGGCCCTTGGCAATGACAACCTTGAACGAAACATTCCAGTTGATGGAGAGATTGCGCACACCTCGGATAGCTCATAGGTTCCCGGCTCATGACCTGCAGTGGACTTTTTCAGCGCAGATAGGATCCCCGGTCTGTGAGTGATCTAGATCTTTCAGGATAGCTGGGATCCCTTACCTGCGAGTTGATCGTCGGAGATCAGCTCCGGGCCCTTGGCGATGATGATGCCCTTGAACGGATCAATCCAGCCAGGGGAAATACATTCACATCTCGGGCAGGTCATCGATTCCCAGTTCGTGATCTAGATATTTCAGGGCAATATAGAGCCCTGACATGTATGACCTACAACAGCTCATGTATCCGTGTGTGGGAACCGTGTAACCCGCATGATCTACAGTAGGATACGTTTCCTGGGTCGGATCTGTACTTTGTACAGATCTTGCACAACACCTTATAACGGCAGGCTATGATCCAAAATGATCTATCTGTACCATAGATAAATCGTAATCTGTCCGACGTTTGAAATGTTGGCGTAGAGAGCACAGCTGGGTTGTTTCTCAACACCTTGGCCGACAATAACGGCGGCAGCAGTGGTGTTGGTTTCAAATCCGCGCCCACCCCGAACACCACCACCACCAACAACAACAAAAGTGGATGGGACTGGCATAAGGCGTTGATGTCTGGGCGAATTGCGACGCCCCAGGCGGAAGACGCGGCAGTAGCGGCGTGATGCTCGCGAGCGGTGCGTTGTGAGAGCCCTGTTGATGGCGGACGGCGAGGCTGCAGAGTTGCAGTGGGTCCGTTTAATGTGAAGAACACACCCAAACCATACGATGCAACAATACGTGTTACTTGCCGCTGTAACGACAACCCATTCGTTTGGGTATGGTACGCGTGTCATACTTGTGCAGCATATATGCTGATATTTACGAATACGTAGTAGAGGTGACTCTTCGATTTCATGTCGGAAAAGATGGTCGAAGCTTAAAGTTGGTCTCGGTCCAAGCTATGATGCTCTGTCCTCCAGTACGAACGCCGTGAGGGGAAGACGTCAACGGCGGCCCATGAATGTCTTGAGGAGTATGTTGTATCTGCCACTTCCCCGATGGGGGGGGGGGATCCTGTAACTGTTGTTGTCGTCGTTCTTGGTATTTGTGTTGTTTCTGTCGCAAGGGGTATACCGAAGCCCTGTTTTGGTGACAAGAGATGCAGAGCCTTGATGTATGTCGCTCCAATAGGTTATGAGCCTCGAGGAAAGGTCATCATATTCTTTAATGCGGAGGGACTGCTCCAAGAATAGTTTTTAGAGTCGTGGGGGAGAGTTGAGATAGATGGGGGAGTTGGGAAAGAAGACTGTTTTCACACCATCACAAATGGCACAGGAAAGGAGACTGCATTACGTTTCGTAACATGAAGAAAGTCGGAGAGAAGACTCTGTTGTCACAATCACGCGCGAACCAAGCATCAAGGCTGATTCCACGTTATCAGCGAGCCTGGCTGTTTTTTTTTGGAGTTTCCTATAAGGCGGCTGTTGCTTGCTTACTATTCTTGGGGGAAGTAAATTGGCCTGCTTGCTGTTTTCAAGGCTCATAACCTGCTGGAAACACATGCGTTGGAGCTCTGCATCTCGTATCACAGAGACACACCTTCACCTATTATACGTAATTCCAAGATTTTTGCCGTTGGCGGCTTGCTTAGCATTCTCGGGGGAAATAAACCCTGGCTTGCTCGCTTTGTCGAGGATCACAACCCGTTGGAAACATCTCACGTGTCGAGGCTTTGCATCTCTTATCGCGGAGACAAAGAGCCGTGACAAATCATTCTAGCGCTTTTACTGTTGGCAGGGATGAGTTGCAGTCAGTGCTAAAGGTCTTCCAGGGTGCACGTTCAGGCAAGGAGGAGTTCCAGTCAGCGTGGGAAGCGGGTGTTGCACCTTCCAACCTTGGCGACGTTCTAGAGTGCCCTGTGGTCGGAGTAGACACAGCACGATATTTTTTTTAGCGGATCACAAGGGATATATATACTTCGTACATGTATACAGTACGTGACACCATTTTAGAAAATTCTATCAAGGGTCAGGCTCAAGTTCATATTATTATGTGACGCAGGGTGTGTCCTATCACACACTGATTCAAGAATAAAAAGACCTCATACCATGCTTCGTGCTAAACTCGTTTTTTTTTCTTCGTTAACTCCGAATCTCTTACGTCCTGTCGCATATCATAGCCACGGGAGATTATGTTTCATGACCCATACCGTGGTACCAGCCTCGAAATTGGAGTCGAGGGTGGCGCGGCTGATAAGACGACGGGGTGGACCGGCGGAGCCGTCCGGTTGTTCTTCGCTCGATCGAGGATGACGCCGAAGTCGTCGCCGCGGCTGGCAGTCGATTGGTAAGCGAAACAAGCGGAAAGGCAGGGATGATAAAAGTAAAAATCTGTCGACGATGGTCTGTCCCGGAAAGGGGAGGCCGAGATCGTAGTGGGACGATGAGGTCGCACGGAAGAGTTGTCGGGCGATGGCTTCCATGGCCGGCGTACGGGGGAAATATAGTGCCTTGCTTCGGAGAAAACACGTAGATGGATCGGAGCGGGCCCTTAACGTGTGAAGAAAAGTGAACAGACGCTCGACATAAATTACAGTGATACTGACAGAGAAGAAGTTAATGCGTGCGTAAATACCCTGTGTCTCAGGTATAACGACAACGTACGTGTACCAGCTGTCCGAAGGAAAAATATGTTGACCTAATCCTCATTCCACTGCAAAATTATCCCACTTTATATCCAAGTAGTTCATCATCCGAAACGTGGGTGCAATGCCAATGGGGTCATAAAAACAAGACCCACTTGCGAGAGAGATAAAAAAATGAAAAAAGCGGAGAAATAGTTGAGAGCGTGCAGTAGACACCAGTCCTGCCCACGACGCCACTGAGCTGTAGATGTGGCGGTGGTACCCCCGTCCTGTGAGTCTCCGACATCCTCGGGGGAGAAAATCTGGGAGGAGCTGCCTAAATCGGACCTCTTCCTCAGGAATACTGGGGGAGAAACTCCGGGAGGAACTCTCTAACTTGGATCCCATTCGAAAATTCCTGGAGGAGTTGCTTAATGCGGACCGCCGTCCAAAAGTTCCGGGAAGAGCTACCTAGTAAGGGCTTCGTTCTCTCGCGCATTGGGGGAGAAATTCCGGAAGGGGGTGCCCAATTCGGACCCCGTCCGCCGCACCTGGGGGAGCGTGAGGTGGCACCTCCATGACATGTGTACGAGGAGGTAATAACGCAAGAAAAGTTGATGGCGGGCGTCGTCTCGGAAAGCTGCATATGTGAACCGACCCCCCCCCCTACCCCCTCCCTTGGTACAAAGATTAACGTCGAAAACCACACCTTACATACGATGAGGACCCGTAGTCAGGCCAAAAAATCATTAGAACGCCAACTTAATCTTACGAATGGACTGTCCAAGTAGGTCAATACATTGACGATACGTTGGGTTGGTTTAAGCTGGACAACGAGTCCTTGAAGAGACGTTTCCGGCGTGGTTTAAAAAAAAATGCACACCAGATGCTGAGGGGCGGGGAGGCCTGTCCACCTGGTGGGACAGAGCTATCCGCGCTGGGGAGTACGGCTCCTCAAGGAAACAGATCGGTGGAAGTGAGTGTTGTGTGCCGACACACGACGCCGAGACAAGCACATGATCAACTACTCCCCGAAAGCCCAATAAACACTGGTCGGTCAGGTCAATCGAGCCCGGTTGGGGAACGGCGAATTGCTTCCCAGGACCCATCTCCCCCGAGGCGGTACGCCCGCCGGGTACGAACGACTCGTTTGGGAGGACCGAAACCAAAGAGCTCGTCAAGGCCCGGCAACAGAGCCAGCCAGGATTGGGTTCTACTATCTGCTCGAGGGAGGGGCGCGTGGGCTCGCCCCCCGGTCAAACTGGCGCGGGAATTTAGGTACACCGGGCGGTGCTTTTCAGGGGAGGGAGGAGTGACCAAGGCTACGGTCGGCGGAGCACTTTTCGTTGTCTCAACGGCTAAGGGCCAATCGCGCGCGTGGCTGAGCCTATCTATTTGCCGTGCCCCGAGCTTCTGTTTTCACAATATATATGCACCATCATAAAATAATTTCTCGTGCATACGCTGCGCCGACAAAAACAAATGATATATTTACGGATTTTGACGCGCTAGCGATCTTAGCCCCGCAGTGAAGATGAGGGTACCCCAACTACAAAAGCTCGGGTCGGGTTCCTGTTTCCTAATACTAGCGGCCAGGTGTGTGTCGCGGTGTAATAGGAGGTCGACATGCTGCAATGCCCGCTAAACAATGCCACCGAGTGCAGGCGCTAATTTGCGGACCAGCACCAGTCACACTCCCTGTGCTCCACGCGCGCTCTCCGGCGCCTTTCGGCTACTGTTGTTGTGTTTATCCGCCGTCAAATGTGGAAAAGGATGCGCGTCCTTCAGGGACCTCCGAATGGACGCCGCCATCGAGCCATGCTGTGCTGTGCTGTGCTACGGTTGGGGGTGGTTGCTCTCATGACCCCAAACGTTTCTCACCGACAGGCCGCCTCAACTGAGATGCTACCCGATATATGAAATATGTTTGGAGCTACTCGATATATTTGGGTCGGAGGGGCTATCCGATTCCACTTGAGTCCGAGGAGCTATCCAATATATTCTGGTCCGAGGTGCTACCCGATGTGATATCTTTGGTCGGAGAAATAACCGACATATTTGGGTCAGAGGAGATACCCGATATATTCGGGTCTGAGGAGCTGCGTACCCGACATATTAGGGTTCTTAGGAGAAAACCCGTTACCAGCGTAGGTTAGGGTCGGAGGTGCTATCCGACATATTTGGGTTTTGATAAGAAAACCAGAATCAGTGTAAGCTTGGGTCCGATGTGTGCTTCACAATAATATTATATGGCATATACACCTAGCTCATGGGATTGGGTTTTGGGCATTCTCTAATAATTTGTATGTTTGAAGTCGGTTGCTGGGCGAGGTACAGAGCTCGTGAACCGAGGAGCTTCAGAAAACGAAGGTAGTTACCCGTGCCGTAGCCCGCGCCCATCCACAAGGCGAGCGCTTCAGAGACGCTAAGTATGCACGGTGCCAGAACATCGCAACAATGGGACGCTCACGCTCCTCGACGTCACCGACTTACATGTTACACAGACCCCCGATCGATGGTTAGCCTGCGTGCGGGCAGCCCATTCGGTCGTTGTTGTTGGGATGGATCAGCCGTTCCTACAAACAAACCGAGGCGTGCTCGGAACGGGGAAGGGGAAGGGACTGCGCCGCCCCTGCTCCCCAGCCTGTGCTAGTTAGCTATCAGGTATCTATATAACCTGGTTTTGTCGCCGCTCCGATGGCTCTACGCTTCACACCGCCGGACGATTGCTCGCCTGCTTATTAGTTGGAAGTGCCGTTGCTCCCATTTGCTTCCTGTTTCCTTCCATCCTGGAGCCCTGCTCTCTCGTTATGATTCGCCCGTTGTAGACAGAGATAGTCTTACGGGGGCGAAAAAACGCAGAATCCACGATGATCCCAAAAAAACGTATATTTCTCTATATTTACGAATCGTATTGGGTTCTGATCACTCTGACATGCTATCCCGTAACAGGAGATTGCGGTTTGACGTCATTGATTAATCGCCCCCACACTAAAACTAGTGTATCAAGGCGGAAAAAGGCCTTGACGCACCCCTAGAGACCGGTTTACAATAAACCAGGTAGCATAGTTGGCAAAGAATCTCCCATTGGTCTTGTTTAAAAACCCAGGGCTATTCTTGGGTCAGGTAGAATCTCGCTTGTCAGGTCGGGTTGGATCGGGTAAGGGTGACCCGACCCGGTCCGTGAGCGTGTGAAGACCTCCTGATCCGACCCGACCCGACCCAACCCAACCCAACCCAACCCAACCCAACCCATGAGATTTCGACGAGTTCCTGACTCGACCCGCGGATTGGGGTCTTGACCGGTGAAGAACCCCATTGAAAACCACCCCGTTAGTCCCGTCCTTCAGCTGATTCATCTTTATACCCGTTTCTCCCCAAGCACCACGAAGATTGGGCCGCCTAAAAAACAATATTCTAGTTTTACTCGGTGGAACTGTCAAGAGCACCGCTCGCTACACTCCTCAAGATTCAACCCAGAGCATTCTAAGCGCTTTCTGAAGAATTTTCTCGCCTTTTTTGTTAGGGCTCCAACCTTCTTCAGGTTCTGCCTCACAAGCGATCAGCTTTCTCCCGGGGGATTTTTTCGTCATAACCGGGGGGGCGATAAATCGAATATTTGCTATTTTTGGGTAGAAAGCAGCACGTTCCAGGAACTGGCAACAATGACACTCAGCATATCAAGTATGTGGATAGCAGGTACAAGCGGAGGGCAGGTTGGTTTGGGCACCGCAGGGTGGCCTTCACGTCGAAGGAGGCGGTAGTGCTGGCCTGGCTCCACCAGCTTGTTCTGCACTAGCTCAACGTGAAGACGCTCCGGTTCGAGGCTCTGTTAAGATCAAGGTCGGGACACTTTTTATCCCTGGACAGGTTTGTCTATGAAGTAGGTACTCGTTGGTACTCACGTGTGTTGTTTGCTTAGATATAGAAGAGCCGTTTTATTCCTTTCGTGCACGCGGAGACTGAGAGCCGAGCTCGTGCCTCGCTGGGAAAACCCTTGGTTTTCCATCAACTGTACGCCTCCCAAATACTACAAGTACGATCCTAATACTTGAAGTGAACCCAGGTAATTCCCGGGCTTTCAGCCTCATTCAAGGCAGTATCATAACACTAGCCCACTCTGATGAGCCGTATATGCAGAATCATGGGAAATTGACGGAAACCCCGATTCCACGAACTAGAACATGAGTCGAAGATGCGGCTCCTCAAAGCGCACTCCCACACCTCTGAACGGCGAGGCAACGAAGCCGACAAGGTACGTCAAAAAAAGATAAAAAAAAGGAAGGCCCTAAGAGGCAGGAATAAATCGTCAACGAAAGCCATCACCATGCCACCCGCATCGGGGGGGAGGCGGCGAGGAAGTTTCATAGAAAAGCGAAAATTGAACACCAAAAAAAATGTCCTGCCGTCGACGCCACTTCAAGGTCGGGACACCTTGTATATCCCTGGACAGGTGTGTCTACTAGGTCGATACTCGTTGGTACTCACGTGTGGTGTTTGCTTAGGGATAGAAGAGGAGCAGCTTTGTTCGTTTCGTGCACGCGGAGACTGAGAGTCGAGCTCGTGCCTCGCTGGGAAAACCCCTGGTTGTCCATCTACGATACGCCTCCCAAGTACTACAAATACGATCCTAATACTTGAATCCAGGTAATTACCGGGCTTTCAGTCTCATTCAAGGTAGTATCACAATAGCTCTCATCATGGAGTACTCTGGAGAAACCGAAAACCAAAGTAGAAAGCTCTCGATAATCCCCAAAGCGGCATCCCGGGGAGAAATCGGTGTTTTGTACTGTCCCGCCGAGTAAAATGGGCATTTTGGGGGCTTGGAACCAGTTCTTGGCACCCGATTCCCCCTCCCCCCCATGGTAATTGGTTAAATATTTATCTATTTTATTGCTCATGCTGCACGTTGTGGGATGGCAAAATATCACTAATGAGCGTATTCAATCACAACACCCCAAACACGTATGCCAGGCAATATTGGTATGTCTAGTATCTGTGGTATGTAACATAATGACATAATATGTACACACCGACGGCGGTAGGAAATACAAAAATACGAACAGTACAAAAAAATACCGGTACAGGTACGTACTTGGCATAATAATGTATCTCGTATATACATACGAAGTATCACTGCTGCTCCTGTATACGTACGTATGTGGTACCTGGTAATTTAATTGTTCTATTTTATTTTAGACTGTTACCGTACATATATTGCCCTCTGACTCTGACCTCTGGCAATGAATGTCTATCTCAAATATCGATCCCTCAAGTTCATACATATCATGCATGCCTAAGCGATACCAGGTGGTATACGTAGACAACCCCCAAAAAACTCAAACAATAATATCGCTATTTTTTGCGACAAGGCGGTTGGTACCGTATACGTAGTTATTACGGGGGACCATAGTAAACAGGACCAAATATTGTTGATGAAAGTATGGAAACATTTATATATATACAAGGTTTTGTGGGTATCGTAGGTCCTAATTACTATGGTCCCGTACATTATTTGCATCGACTATTATTCTCTCCAGCCTAAAACCGATCGACTATCCCTACTGCCTGCTGTAGTGCTGCTGTTTGTTTCTTGCCACAGCAGTTGTTGGGCACAGTTCAGTACACATACCCGATACTAGTTGAGTTGTATTTTGTGTTTTGTTGCCCCGACAGTCGTTTGGTCTGTATCTCATGGTCGGATATGGTCAATGGTTTTGGTCCGTTCTGGCTAGTTGTAGCATACTGCTTTAGTATCAAGAGCAACTGCCGTGTTTAATAATAGTCGTCAGCAGTACATAACAGGAGTCATATATTAATACTAGTGTTACGGTCCTGCTTCGGATGAGGCTGAAGTCGTCCAATTAGTGGTAGTAGTAGCGGGGGTAGTATTAATAGTGGTGTGTGGTGGTGATTTACAGAGCAGCACGCAGCGCACCTGAACAGACCCGGGGAAGTATTGCACTGAGCAGACCAGGGATAGTAGCAAAAGTGGCGTCGCTTGCTTGTCGTGCTAAATGACGAGCGCCCGCCTCCTCAACAAAAAAATACGGACATTCCACAGTAGTGGCGGTCCCTCTGTAGTGCCGGTATGTATGCGCCACAGCCAAAAATACCGGCACTATATATAGCGGCAACCGGCATTAATTATTCCGCACACTACGACACTGGCTCATCCCATCTGTGCCAAGCGATTCCGCAGGCACTATAAGCGGGAAGCCGCCACTATACCGTACTCAGCCGGCACAATAGAGGGAACACTACTATACTCTAAAGCACCACTCTAACTCTACTATTAGTAGCAGTCCCTGCGCAGCACCGTGCAATGATTGCTCAATACCCCACCCCCGGTGTTTAAGACGTTTCGCGACAAATCGAACACCTGTTAGCGTACAGTTGACTCGGTGCTACAAGGGTTGCTTGCCAGTTTTTCGATGAAGGTGGCGGACGCACGCTGTGCACCAGACGAAAAATTATTATCCCTATCCCTAGCCCTCACCCTATACAAGCCAATCAGAGAAACCCTAATCCTGACTCTAAGCCAATCCGGCCGACCAAATCTCGGATAAATGGTGAGCTCTATGGCCGAGGGCGTGTCGCCTACCTGGTAATTGTTTTGAGGCTCCTTCCTCACTTGAGGAGCTCTCCGTATGGCTCACCCAACAACCGACTTTGTAAAAAAAAAAAAAAACCCTTGCGGTACTGCGTTGTGCATGAAAAAAAAATACTTGGAGGTGGAAGTTAATGTAAGTTATTGTCTTGAATTCGTGTGAAATAATTAAATGAATCATCTCCATAAACAAGGAAAACAAAACAATTTATGCTGCTCGTAGCTCAAGCACTACTAGTACATGCGTTATCCGTGGTGTTCCGCCATTATTTTCGATGGGGGGGTGGGGGCGGGTACTCATTATCGTGCATGGCCGAAGGGGGGGGGGGGGGATGTTTGAGTCTAATTCCAACTGATTTGTCCCCAAAACGGGGGTGCGGTTCTAAAGAGGTTATGGCCGATATACAGCAGTCCCTTAATGGGATATAGGTATCGAACAAAAAAACAATTGTTAAAGCGTAGAGGGGGTCCAAACATATTGGGTGACAATAACTCTTCGGTTGTGGAGCCTCAATCGGCGATAAATGTTTGGGGGCCCCGACGTGCAACCCTCCTACCGCAGCACGGCCCAGCTTTGTCCCGCAATCTGAGGATCATGGCGTCATCGAACTTACCTGGTATTATTTCTGTGGGCATGTTCCGCGCTCGACCCACTATTGCCGTGTCCGTCTTCTTCACAAACTTAATGAATCCCCACTGCAATCACGACGACAGTAGCTCAAGCCATTCATTAGTTCGTTTTTATCCAACCCTGCAAGTCATCATTACACGTAGCGATAGCAGTAAGTAGTGTCAGGCAGGTATTGCGGGGGAGACCATGGCAATCAGGACCCATCATATACACAAAAACCTATACATCCCAGTATTTTTGCTCAGCATGTTTTTGATCCTGACTAGTATGTAGCCCCCGTACATGCTGCAGGCGCATAGACGCGCGATGTGGCAAGGCGTGCTCAGGTGAGGAGCCACAGGAGATGGAGGTGCTACCCTTTTACCTTCAGGTTGCGTGCATCCGATAGTATCCCTTCTAATTCGCTCACCGCTTTTTATACGCGGTGTTCTCGCCGTGTGCCTCGGTAGTTTTTTCGCGACCGGCTTCAGGTTTTTGGAGCAGCCCGTTGATCGCCTCGTGTAAATACCTGTCACCAAAGCGTTTTCGCCCTTTGCCGTTAGTCACACGCGTTTGTTTTTCTCGTTTCTCATAGTCCTGCGGACCCCACCGTTCATCATCACGGACGATTTCGTTGATGTGGTCATATCGTTGTGGGTTTCCGTTTTTTTTTGCCGTTCGTTGTAGTCCTGTCGAACCTTCTCCCTCCCGTTCATCGCCGGGGGCGATGTGGGTAATCTGGTCATAGTTTTGTAGGTTTTTGTATTCTGTCTTTTTCGACGACACACTTCCCCCCCCCCCCCCCCCCGCTCGCTGGGGATGTGTCGATACATTTCGAGTCCCTAGCGGGTACACTTCCTTTTCTGTCCAAATTCGATAGGATGCTTTAGGAGGTTGCTGCATCCTCGCAGCTTTGAGGTTTAGGAGTGGGTTTAGAGGAACCGAATTTTCTGTTCATGTGCTCTAGATCGTGGAACAGGCGCTTCCTTCGATCTACTCTATTTTTGCGTGTACGGCTGATCAGGGCGGGCTAGTGTTACGATATTGCCCTGGAAGGCCTGTAAAGGTCCGGGGAAAGGAATATGGGAATTGTTGCGTATTGCTTGCAAGGCCGTGTATTCGTGTATGGAACAGCAAATAGAGCGAGATACAACCGAAGAAACTGTTGAAATACTAATGTGTCGAGCATATATAGACAAACGCGATTGGATCCCGTCCTCCTCTTCCTCCCCCCTGCCTCCCGCCCGCTCATCCCCCCCCCCCCCCCCCCCCCCCCCCCCCCCCCCCCCCCCCCCCCCCCCCCCCCCCCCCCCCCCTCCTCCTCCTTCTCGTCTTGCTCCCTTCCCGTCTTGCCCTCCCCCTTCTTCCTTTGCTCCCCCCCCCCCCTCGTCCTCATTCTCCTACACTGTATCGTAGCTCAGCCACTATGATGCAGAGTACCTGGTACATACGACTGCCATTAGCCCCCACTACACCGATTCACCCCAAAAGGCGTGGTGGGTGCGGTTATAAAGTGGCCTATGTTCTCATTTATTTCTGTTTTCTATTTTCTACCCGCGTACGGCTGGACGGACAGCCCCCTCTTACCGCAAGGCCCAGACATGCTACAACAAAGAAACAGAATACCTGGTAGTATTATCAGGTATATGTAATCTCACATACCGAGTTGCATTAAGGATCGTGGATCAAGATCATGAAACTGACAAAAAAAAACGTTGTTGAGAAGGACACAGCAAACATGTTTTAAATTGTAGACAGATTTATCTCGCGGTGGTCAAACTGGCCGCCATCAATAGTGAGGCCAGCAAGCGCGAGAAGCGCTAGCCTTCTTTTGATTCTTGATTTTCTAAAAAAAACTTTTTTTTCCCGCTATATCATGAATGACATCTTCTTGTGGGAGTATACTAATAAAGGGTGAAACAAAACCCGATTTTTCCATAAAAAGATAGTGGGAGTGTTCGGGGCAATGGAGCGGTGTGCCCAAACGGCCCACAAAGTACTATGTGCTGCTGTGTTCCCCCCGTTGCGCGGACGTTTTGTGGCGATTCATACACTGGCAAGGTGGTCCCACAAATGATCTCGTCGAGCAAACTCGGGCTTTTTATCAAAAACCCTGAGTATTTTCCCGACCTTTAGCGCACGTTCAGGCATTTTTTCTTAATTTGAGAAGTTGTCCTGCAATGAGTGTAGCTATTATTGTAGTGCTGGGAGAGAGTGAGGGGGTGCGCTATTCATAGCAGCATGGCGCATGTGCTATGTCTACCTGGTCGGTGAAAATAAACCCGGCGTACTTGGTCCCGGCATTGCTGTAGGGATGGGAGGATCTATGGTAATTAATACGACTGACTGCGGCCAGGCATGATACTCGTACGTACTGATAATGAGTACACCCCCCCCCCACCAGAGAAGAGAAAAACAAACCACAATCACAGCTGACGTATTTCAAAATTTATAAAATACCGCGGGTTAATATCCTACCGAACGTAATTACCACGCGAACGAACTGTGGTTGGTTAATGATTCGTAAAGAGTCTATTTTTCTGCAGTGAACTTTGGAAGTTTGGGTGCTTGTTGTTGTTGTTGTTGTGGTTGTTGTTGGTGGTGCGGTGGTGTTGTTGTTGTTGTTGTGCACTCATCATCGTATGCATGCATGATACATGCGCACATGCGCACCGTATCCGGAGTTATGTCTTACCAACCACAGCAGGACAGGAGAGAGAAGACGAGGGGTGGCTACCTGCTTTGGCATAGTAATACTCGTATTATACGAGTAGGCTACGTATACGTTAGTAAGTAAGCGTGCTCACGCTTTGTCGCGTGTGGTGCCACCAGGTGTCGTGTGGATACAAGCCGTCCATTCTTCCTATATACGTACGTGTATACTTGTATACGAGTTGACATATACGAAGGACCCACACTATACAGCAGTAGTACGTAACCTCGTACCACGTATTTATTATTCTACTGATTGCTGGAGAGCACTCGTTCGTATACGCGAACGAGTCTGTCTACAGCCAATGCCACCACAAAAAGTTTGGTTTATTTACTGCTTCGATCCTCCCGCCACTACTACTACTATTAATATTAATAACACTGCTGTACAAAAAAAAAAAAAAAAAAACGGTGGATGCTGGTGTCAAGATCAGTGCTGTGCCTCTTCTGCTGCTTGCTGCTAGGCTGCGGTGCAGCAAAAATAAATGCTGCTTGCTGCTGTGCTGTGGTGCTGCTGCTGCTGCATTTCCGAACCGAGCCGACGAATCTGCTCCTCAGTCTTTTTTGGAACAAAACTACACATTGTCGGATGGCAAGCACAACAAACAATAATTCATAACTGATGACGCATTTTACAGAGTGCATGCGTATGAGTCCGTTGTTAAATACCCCTGGTATTAATATTAGGTCTATACTATAAAAATAGTTACTCGTAATGAATACGAGGGACCATGTTAAATAGGACCAAATATTGTTAGAAAAATGAGATATGTATATAGGTTTTTGTATGTAGTGTAGGTCATATTTACTATGATCCCGACTAATAAATACTGTTTGTATTAGGATGGCGGGTGAGTAATTATTGTTCCTCTTGGGATCTGACTGACAGACTGGCGTGCGATTTCGAAGAGACAAAAAAAAAAGGAGACGAGGAGACCAACAACACGACAAACAAGAAAACCACCATCACATCACCATCCTCTGCCACCATCACCACACCAGTACAACCCACACAGCAACCATGAGCAACCGACCAGCAAACAACGACAAAGACAACAACAACAGTCTGCTCGCCCCTCCTTCAGCACTAACTACTACTACTCGTACACAGCCTACACAATAAAAATATATACTACCTGGTAATATTATTATAAATATAGCGAATGTGACATGCGTTTTTTCGACACGCGTGTACTCGCCGTATACACGGTATATACCAGTAGGTCCTGTGGTGGTTTAATAGGTAACGACCGCTGCTATTGTTTGTGCTGCTGCTTGTTGCACGAGTACACGGCAGCACCAGTAGTATCAACAGTACAACCAACGAATAACTAACTGCTACCAGGTACCAGGTATGTATGCATTATTATTATATATATTTTTTTTTAATATTTTATTATTATTATATTATTATTATTTTATTGTCCATCAATCACTTTTACTTTCCAGCCCACTCGTAGGAGGTTTTACCCTCGACGATCTTCTGGACAAGCCGTGGTCACAGGTGTCGTCCCTTCTCCCCCCCGGTACGTGCCTTTATTTTTTGTCGTGCATAGGGTTCAGCATTCATTCCCACTGCTCGTCGATTTTCATCGAATGTAGCCAACTCACGCTTTCGCGCTTTCCGCTTACTATCAATTTTTTATGCAAGAAAAAGTCCCTATGAGCATGCACTCGGTGAGACTTGAACCCACGAAGAAATTGATCTTGATAGGCACGCGGACGACCTACCAAGCCACCGGGGACGCCGGCTAGTAGGTATCGACTACGAATCTTAATACTAGTTACTATAGCTGTTAATATTAATAATATTAATAGCATATATAGTTTTTAAGAGTATAATAATAGTACCAGGAAAGTAAAAGTATTATGGTACCTGGTAGTACCGGTATTATAGCCGCTGTACCTCTTCGCATCCATTCGTATAACGCGATCGTAGCTAGGACCAGCAGCAGTATAACGGCGACCCGCTAAGCTGCAGCAGCAGCTACTGGTACACACAGACAGGCCCTTTGCGTTTCGCTGCGTTTCCGCGTGTAGGATTCTTCAGGATAGTTGGATGGATTGGATCCTAGGGAAGTGATTTTTTCAGATTTTTCACCGCATCTCAAAGAAGCCGTACGGGAAAACCGGCATGACTACTTTTTTTCACTTTTTTTACTTGCTTCTTGCCTGCTGCTGCTGTTGTTGTTTTCGTTGAAGAAAAGAGCCATTTTCCCATGCTATATATTATTTTTTGGTGATAACGTTACGGTATCGATATCGCGATAAAGTAACCGCTGGTTGGTTGTGCTGCGTTGTTGTCCAAAAATCGACAGCAGCAGTACCGGGAGGAATCCTGGGTATTATTATTGTTATATTGATCACAACAGCAGCAAGCAGCACAATCGAATATCTACATTCTCATTCCTGGTTCTATCCTGTGTGTCTTTGTCTGTGGCAGGTAGTTGGCCCGGGAGCAGCAGCATAGTAGTACCGCGTGGTTTGTGATATATACCTCACGCGCTTGCCTTCCTCACTCCTCTCGGCTGTGATGATACATACGCAAGTTACGTGCATCCAGCTAAGAAATAATAATTGTGGTGCGCGTATGATAGTCGTCGGAGAAGGTGCCCGCCGTATCGTCGAGCGCTTTTTCTTTTTCGCTCTCCCGTTTCGCTCGTCGCATCGTTTTTTCAACATGACGCACACACAAACACACTAGTGAAATCGCAGCGAAACAAAAAGCACAGACTTCATTTCAGGTAGTTAGTGCTCCATACCTGCACAGCAGCAGCAGGAGCACAGCAGCAGTTCCACTTACTAGGCAGTGTATTATGTGGCCTCCCCCTCTGCACTTGTCACACTCCCAGCAGCAGCAGCACAGCAGCAGCAGCAGCAGCAGCCAGCCGCACTTGCTGCTGCAGCAGTCTTGTGCGAGAGAACAAAAACATTTTTGCACCAGGGTTTTGATTTTCAAATGTCGCGAATTTCATCAAGTTTTCTGTCAAATAATAACTCCGGTCGATTATTTTCCTCGAAATAATATATGGTTTTCCCTCTTTGGCATGTTTTTTTTGTTCTTTTTGCTTTTTTAGGGGTCCCTCTTCTTTCCCCTGTGCAATCACTTGCTTGTGTCGCACGCCATCAGATTGATCATTTTCGCTCAAACTTCCGCTTGGAAACCAAAGAAACCAAAGGACATCCTGGGAAAAACGTGTCACAACCCATCTTCCCTCAAGAGCAACGGAGAGAGGCTGAACGACATGGCCCAGTAAATGACCAGCTGAAATAAATAAACAGAGACACACGAGAGAGTGCAAGATATGACCACAGCAGCAGTGACGCTCCCTCGACGCACGGGCAGACACGCGGCGGGACCCACGCCGACGGAGGAGAGCTGGGCGCCCGCGGCTTATCCCA
Source organism: Macrocystis pyrifera (assembly GCA_031763025.1). Classification (NCBI taxonomy): domain Eukaryota; class Phaeophyceae; order Laminariales; family Laminariaceae; genus Macrocystis; species Macrocystis pyrifera. The sequence continues at coordinate 6,588,491 of JASSKH010000016.1, forward strand.
GGGAAGACGCAGACCCCTTCCTACAGCCCAGGATCTCGGTGCGCTTTCCCGCCGCGGCGTCTCACCCCGAGGCTACAGCGAACCCAAAGGGAAACAACGAAGACTCAGCCTGGTGGCAGGCGAGCCGGCGCTCGTCCTCTGTCGACGCGGACCAGACGCAGCCGCCGCAGGTCCAGCCTCAGCAGCAGCAACAGCAGGGGCAACAGGGGCAACAGCAGCAGCAGCAAGCGCAGGCTCATCCCCCGAGCTTCGCCCCAGGACGTGGCACGGTGTGGCCGGACGGGCCAGTCGGCCTCGAGTACAACAACAGCAGCACGATCCGAGGCGGTTCTCTGCCGGTGGCGAGCGGTAACATGGCGAAGGCGGGCTACATGTCGCAACCGCCGCCCTTCGACCCCGAAGATCGCCTGGAGATCTTCTCCAAAAGGGTCGGGGGCTTCGGCGCCGAGCAGGCGGCGCCCGGAGCCGGCGGCGGTGGCGGCAGTGGTGGTGGCGGAGAGAGACCGGCTGGAGAGGGGGACAAGGCACCCCGACTTCCGTCGCACCCGCCGCAGGGGGAGTTGGCCTCGAAGTTTGGCCATCATCATCCTACGGTGGAATAACCGATCCGGCAACCTCTACGGGCATGCCCTGGGCGAGGCCTGGAGGAGGAGGAGGAGGAGGAGGAGGGAGGGGGAGGGTCACACCACGATCTACGCCAGGTACGGGCCCTGCGCGAGAGCGATGTTGGCGTGCAAGAGAGATGCCTTGCACCTGGGTCGTGTGAAGGCGGTTAATTTTCCGAACTTCCTTGTTGTATGTTGTACTCGTACTTTTGTTATGATAGAACGAAGCCTGCGGCTGTATTTTTTTATGCTGCTCGTAAGGTAGTAATATGTGCGTGCCTTTAGCTGGTGTTGTTGCTGCTGCTGTTGTTATCATGGCGAGAGAGGCAGATAAGTGGATATTGCACGAGAGAGACCCTCTTGCTTGTTGTTTATTTACTTCGTTATGTGTGGGGAGGGTAAAAAAGTCAAGTCTTGCGCGCAAATTGAAGATAGATGCTGTGCTCGTATGATACAGAGAAGGCAAACCATACGCAAACGTTCTTCGCGCGTATGGTATTGATTGTTGCTGCGCTCTCTGCACGTTCTTCATGATGAGCGCGCAACCGAGCGAGAGCGTCCAACCACCAGCAGCAGCAGCACCGGTAGCGTCAAGCTTCAAGTTTGTTATTTCTTCATACAGATACAGCAGCAATATATAGGTACCTGGGGTACGTACTGCTATCAGACAACGATGCCTATCCATGCTATCTACCGTATCTATCACGCAAGTACCAGGTTGAACGACAACTTTTCGATAGTACTATTTTTTACCCGGTTTTTGTACATTACGTGGTGTAGAAGGTTCCCGCGGAACACTGCTGCTTGCTCCATTCTGTACTTACGCCTGCTGCTGGTGTTGCTGTGCTGTGGTGTGAGTGATGGACGCAACAAGTTATTCACTCAAGAATTGGTATGAAAACCGTGAGGAATACCCGTCGAGATACTCTCGGTCAAGATAATAATCAATCGATTTTTACTATTTCTTCACAAATAGGCTCGCTCACTCACACCACGTGATCGCTCTTTCTTTTCCTCCTCGCTCTTCTGCTGCAAGCCCACACGAGGGATAAGCACAAGCAAGCGTGGCACAACTCGGCAGGACGCTACTGCAAACCCCTATACTTGCGTTCGTTCGGTCAAATATGAGGAGGACAAGGGCCGTATGCTCATCACCGGCCGGCATTTTGTATAATCTGTGGTGTATTCTCCTCGCGGACATCGCTCATCGCAGACCTACGTTTAATAATAATGCGCTCCCATGCATCGTTCACGGCAGGCAGCAGACCTGATTTGATAGATGTCTGGTCCTTTAAAATATTATTATGAGGCCCGCCCTGTAAAGGAAACGTAGAATGTTGAAGCACTATTAATAGTAAGGTATAGTGCTATCTATATATATATTGTAGATTTTGTGTCTCGATTTTGGGGCATTTTGACTCGAAAAAGGGTGAGCTCAAACGAATTGATTGAGTGGATCTAAAATACATGCCGGAAAGCTCTTTTGACAGGAGTCCTGGAGCTTTCGAATGAGCCTATCAGAAGTATACAGCCGCTACTAAAATCACCGTATCTCAGCAACTACGGGCGATGCAGTCGAAAATCGCTGCAGATATCGAAACCCAGTTTTCACAGCTATTATTGTATGGCACCATACTCGTCCCCGAGCCCTTTCGAGTTGCAGTCTAAATTATCCAAAGAATAAAACTTAAAAAACGAAAATGTCTTTTAATTGTCATGCAAACCCCGTTGGTATGGGTTCAAAGTTCAAATAAATAAATGCGTACTATCCTTGTTTTCGCCTGCTCACACCCCCCGTCGATACCGACTCCCCGAAACGAAAAATAGCATTGTCGAGAGCGCAGCTGCCAAAATGAAGTTTTTTTTGTTTCATCCCCTGCCCCCGGGAACAACGCCTAGAAAGTCCTGAACGAAAACCTCTAAAAATCTCCGAGGGACAGGTCAAATCGACACTCCCTAGCCGATACGATGGTGCCTGAACAAATCTTGTGTCGATTTCGATGTACAACTGTCAGCACTCTGTACGTAGAGAATTTTGATCAAATGAAATCCATTATGAATTGAGTGAGTTCCAACCGCTCAATCAAGTAAAACCACTGACACCAGATTTTAGCACCATATATACTTGTGTATCATGAGGGTCTCGTAGTGGTCGTTGATTAGCGGAAAGCGCGAGAGCGTGAGTTAGCTGTACATTCGATGAAAATCGACGAGCAGTGGGAATGCTGAACCCTATGCGCGATAAAAAATAAAGGCACGTACCGGGGGGGAGAAGGGACGACACCTGTGACCACGGCTTGTCCAGAACATCGTCGAGGGTAAAACCTCCTACGAGTGGGCTGGAAAGTAAAAGTGATGATAAAAAAAAAAAAAAAAATCGTTGTCTTGCTTGGATGCAACACGGGGACACCAAGTAAGTGCACTTCTAATAATATATCTATCGCCATCACTAGACAGCACAAATTATACCGCTCGCTGTACTACCGGCAACAGAGTAGTATGCATTCCTGGTAATGCGTACGCATTGCTGCTACTGTAGAAAGTGTAGTCCAGACTATTACATTCCTGCAGGCAGTATGTAATGTACCATCAGGTATGCAATGGGTGTATGACGATCGGGTCTACAACAGCGAACAGCGCCACACTGAAAAAAGTGCCTTGTATCACGGAGGAGGTCCGTAGTAGGACATACGGTACACACAGAAACCTATATTTTCACGTAATTTTACTAACAATATTTGGTCCTATTTACTATGGTCCTCGGTAATAGTATATCACTCCCCTTAAGGTACAGCGCCCTAATCCGTGAAGTATTTTTTTTCCCCACACAATACACCGTTGTGTGCTTTCTTACCGTTCTTCTGCACATCCTTCGTATAAACGTATATACCCATCATAGACATCCAGCACAGCCAAGGTCGGATGCTTCATCCCATTGCTCGTACACTAGTAGAGGGATAAGAACTCGCTGTGCTCTGTGGTATCAAACTACGAAACGAATACTATACACCAGGTATAGTCGTAAGAACAGCAGCAGCAGTAGGTAACGGGATTGGCACTGCCACACGCCAAATAAGTAAGGATAATATAGTTTAGGCAATGAATGACAAACATGAATTGAAGTAAGCAACCAAAGCACACGCAGACAAACAACTCCTCACCTCCTGAAATAACCAGGGACGTACGTATTGCACTATGGTACCCATACGTACGGTATGGATGTGTATATTGCACTGCCCCCTGTTGCTATAATAATAAATAGTGGTTGCCTCACCCCACTTTCCTGCTGAAGGCGCATCTACTACTATTAATACTATTATACTCCTACTACTATATGTATAAGTAGTACTACCTGCCGTATAGCAGTGGCTCAAGTAGTGAATAATACCGAACCGGGTTTTTGCTGCGTCCGAGATGTCTATCGTCTGCAGCTTCAAACAGGGTTGGTTGTTTTGGTATCGTTGGTTAGAAAAAACCTACGTACGTACGGCCGGCGGTTAGATTGTGTGTGTGTTGGTGGAAGTCTGTTTGCGTACGCTCGTACGACACGGCACTACTTTATACGTATTTTTAAAACTATTATTCATACCTGGGGTGCCTCTTTTAGAGAATACCTGGTATTAATAGGAAAAATGGACGAACTGCTGCTGCCTCTGGTGCTTCCTACTTCTTCTGATGACGCTTGTTGTCCTACCCAACCCCACCTCCCGCACTCCGTTGCTGTACACCAATACCTTGTGGCCCCAGAGAGAGGTTAGTTAGTGTATACATGATGAGACTACTATCGCTGTGATGCTGCTGTTTGAAGTCATCACATGTAATGGTACTGCTGTAGGTTTTCTAGACGGCACCCCAGCGCGCGGCACTTCGCGGCACCACCACATGTATGTATATTATACAAACAGTAGTACACCTACGTACCAGGTATATATTAGTATAAGTACTATAGCTACTGTGGTTGGTTGTGGCAATTTTCAATTCCGACTATAATACAGTATTCTTGAACAAAGTAATACTTACTGCTCATTCATTACTGAGATTCTTGAAATACACCAGGTACCAGGTATACATGCTACTGTTTGTACTACTATCTTTCTACACACCACTGCTTTACTATTACTACATATTCCTACTATATTAAAGACTGCATGCTGTGGTATTGCAATCTCTCTCGGCTTCCCCCCCTTTCTTTTATCGGATACATCTAAAAAATTACCCGTCAGGTTAGGGTCGTGTGTGCACCAACAACTACTGCTTGCTGCGTACCTGTAGTACATGCATGTATGTTTACAAATTTATAAAATGTGCCATAATATGTACTATTAATACTACAGCTGTAGGTGATGCTGACTTGTTGCGAATTACAACAAGCACCATCAATAGTAGTGCCAATCTACATACGTATGTATCTGGTATATATATGCTCTACCAGGTTCGTACGTGTGTATGCTTTTTCTCCTTACTTTAGGTATTATTATACCAACCAACAGTACGTACGTACCAGGTACGAACCAGCATGTATGCACGTAAAAGTATTTCTTAATATGGATGTTCTTCACATAAACCGAGTGACCACCAGCAACCAATGACCAGCTATTTGTAGGTACGAACAGCAGCACTGCTCTTAGTCTACTGGTATGCAGTGCTGCATAGCAGGCTACTTGTAATATCAACATTGTAGCCACCTATTATATCTACGAATCTACAACGGAGCCGTTATTGGCATTAGAATACGTGCCAACCAAAAAGAGTCTAGACCAGAGCCAGCACGTATAGATTCCTTCTCCTTCTGCCAGCAGTTTGTAGTATCATGATGTAATAGATAGACACCGGCGATAGCGCGAGAAAGCGGAGTTGGTGCTTTGCTTTTTTTTTTTTTTCCATGAATTAACTTTTTCCTATATTTTCCCCTTTTCTTGTCCTTATGAAAGAAGTACTACATAGTGGGTGGGTGGCGAGCGTATTTTGGCCCACTCATTATTTCTCTTTTTACTTAGTTAAGTGTTCACCGGGATGCATATTATAGTTCCCTTTTTCCTTCTCGTTTCTTCCCCCTTGCACGTCCTTTTGGCTCATGCTCGGAGTAAGTATGTGTCTGAGCTTTGGCTTCCCATTTTATTTATTTAGTTGGGATTCTTCTCATTTTCTTTTTCTTTTTCTTTTTCGGTTTGGTTTCTTGGTTGCTTCTCTTTCTTTATGGTGTATTTTGGTTGCTGGCGTATGTATGTATGTTGTGTCGGCCGCACCTAGTGCGAAGGCATGGTATATTGCGTAGTAGGCTATTAATGCATTACGGTGTATTATCTCTGTGTCGTAGTCTGTGACCACAGAGCTCATATCTTTCTAGGGTGAAGAATCAGCACGGACACTGGGCTTGCTGGATGTCGACGAGTAGAAGAACGGTTTAATGTGAAGAACACACACACATTCGATGAACATCTACGAGCAGTGGGAATGCTGAACCCTATGCGCGATAAAAAATGAAGGCACATACCGTGGGGGGAGAAGGCACGACACCTACCTGTGACCGACCACGGTTTGTCCAGAAAAAGACCGCTTAGGGTAAAACCTCATACGAGTTAATCTGGAAAGTGAAAGAGATTAGAAAAAAAAAAAATACATATATATATTAATACATTCGTATTTCTCGGTTTGTTTTGGTTCCTACCTCGCAGCACGCCGAGTAGCATATTGGTCGGTTCACAATAATAGTAGTAGTGGTTAGCGAGGAAACACGTTTGCTTCAGTTGCTGCTGGCGCCGCTGCTTGCTGCGTCGGTTTATAGTTGCTGTGTTTTATTGTGTACAGCAGTGCTACTGTATTCCCCCCTTACGGGTATTATCTGCTACAGACATCAGGACGAGGCGACTGAGAGTGAGGCAACGGACGGTGGGCTTACAGAAGGGCCATACAGGACTTTTTCTCAGAAGGACCATACATACATTACATGCGTATCACACACACCACCAGTCAATCAATCAATGTTATAGGCATGTGGAGGAAAGTGTAAATATTGTTTCAGGCTAACTCTGTTGTGAAGGGTTTACTCTGGTGGGTACACCTTTTTACCAGCAGTTCAGGGGTCTAGACCATTTTTTCGTACCCTCACAAAAAAGATTCAGCAATATTTACTACTTAGTCGTCGGCAATATTAATACCAAGACATGAAAATATTAATTTATTTTACGAGGTCCTCATTCATTGCTATTACGTGGTAGGAATAATAATTAAAGCAATATAATAATCTAACATCGTTGGTGATAACGCACATGCCTCGTACGCCAGACAGTTTGAAGTTTGAGTGTAGTGCGCTGGAAATTATCCTGCCATAGGGGCCAATTTCGGACCGAACCGTTCTAATTTTCGGTACTGTTTTGTATTATTATTCTAAAGAAAGGTATGATCACGTACCAGGTTCATATTATACAATTAATTATACGTATTGTAGAAGTATTCATACACGTATAAATACTAATTATTGTTGTTTGCTTTCATTTATCGTAATATTATAGTTGTAATTGCATTTTTTTGTTATGTAAAAACGACTGCTGTTGATTTTTTTATTGTTATTATTCATGGTGAGGCCGTGCCTGTTGAATGCTATTGTTATTACGTACCTGGTAGTGTGGCAGCAGTGCCTGGTATGGGCGTATGCTATTCGCGTATACGAATATATCCACACAGCAGCAGTACATATCTTGCTGGGCTCCCGTCACCAATAATAATTGCTCTTGATGGCTGCGGTGGACGATTGGTGGGGTGGAGTGGGTGGGTTGGTGAGTAGGTGGGGCGGTGGATACAGTTGATGGATGCTACCCTCGTCTTTCCTCGGGCCACAAAAATCAGCGCACACGAAACAGTTCACGAACGGGGCAATAACATACGTGCCGGTACAGTCAGGGTCCACGAACAAGAAACGCCGCCTGATCTACAAGTACTATATACTGCTGTAAAAAAAGGCTTGAATCCTCGGTATGACACCAACTTTGAGCAACCTCGACCATTGCACTCGGATCACAAAAATGAGCTGTTGTTGTCATACCACCATTCTGGCCGGAAAAAAAAAAAAACTGTTTGGTCTTGATGTTTATACCCCAACGTTTCTTATTTTTACGTCCAGTGATAGGTACTGTAGTTAGTACCTGGTGGTTTATTGTAGTACAGTACGAAGCGCTCGCCGCTTGCACGAATTTTTACTCCAAAATTCTTGCGTAGCGCCCCCGAGAAAATGAGCCTGACGTTCTTGTTAGGTTGTTTCTTATTCGTGGGCCTGTGTTGAATGAGTATCATGCCACACGCCAGTGTTACGTATGGTTCATGCATCTGCATCTCTGCGTCGTTTTGTTGTGACCACAGAGCTTGTCTCTCTGAGATTGAAGAATCGGCACGGACACTGGTTGTTTGGGAGATCGACGGGTACATAGAGAACGGTTAAATGTGAAGAACACACATAGACCGAAGTAAGGATGCCGGATGCCGAGCCATCGCATCCCCCAAGACCGATTTTCAGAGCCCGATTGCTCCACAGCTACAATAAGAGGCTACGAAAACCGACCGACTCGCCTAAGCAAAGCCCTCAACGAGATGTTTCCACAGCCAACCTATTCTGCATTGGCACATTGGCACCCTCCGTCCGAGTTGTGGGGCAAATCGGGCAAATCGGTCTATTTAAAAGGGGGGGTGCGATGACTCGCATCCTTACGGTATACATACCCGTGGTACCACTTTTTACCTTTTTGTCCGAACATGTAAAGTTCGTGGGGTCTTTAAAATGCCGAGTACAAATACCCGAACGGTGCCTAAATTTCCAGACAGAGTGGTGTTTATACTTGAGTGTCTCCTCCCTTCCGCCTGGAAACGTTTCCCTGCATGCATGCACGATGTTGTATTTTTGCGGAAGATTCTATAGGCGATGGCGGTAAGAAATCTGAAGTATCACCGGCAAAAATCGTATGTATTGACGTAGGGGTAGGCGTGCATAGAGCGTTTTTGATGGATCGAGAGCTGGGTGGCGTTCGTTGGAAGAACACGACGACTAAGACATTAGCTCGCCACGTGCGAAACTGTGCTTTGCTGTTAGCGCTTTCTTTTTGTCGTGCCTGCTTTGTCGTGCCTGCTTTGTCAATTATTGATAAGTCAGTGCTGCAGTAGTAGAATTCTTGTCGTTCTGTCTTTCCGTAATTGTGTCTACGCATTCAAGAATGAGTTGAGAGTGAATTAATGGATGAATGTATCCAATCACTGTGAGCTGAGAGTGAATAAATCGATGAATGCATCTAAGCACCGTGCGAGCCTTCGTGGTACCTGGTGCGGTATTTCAATCTGGTCGTGAATACTCCGGATGTTCGGTGGGCGTCTATTGTGTATAATTGTCCTTTTATTTGCCATCAGGCTTGTACTTGTCAAGGTGTTGCCTCATATTGAGCTCTAGGGGTGAACGAACTATCGATCGATTACCCACCCTAGGGTAATCCTTCTGACACCAATCACTCCACACCAGAAAACAAATAAATTCATTCCAAACCGTCATCCGTTTCAAGTCCGCCTCGAAAGCAGCTCTTAGCAGGATGCAGCTCACACTTCATGCGACTTGCCCAACACCTCACGGCGCTTTGCGCTTGGTGCAAGCGGTCAATTCCTGCCTGGTCGATGAAAAACGGACGTGTTGCATTCCAGAATTGTAGGGATGCGAGGGTCTATGGTAATACGACTACGGCCACGCATGACATGCAGCACACACACACACACCCTCTGAAAAGCGGGATATTTGGGACGTAGCGGTACCGTGTACGACTTACGCGTGGACTTACCAGCTTCGTTTTAATACATGGGGAACTAGGGAGACGTTCTTTTCGGACGGCATGAGCAAGCGTTTAAGTAAAAGAAACGTACGAACTGAGATTCGAACCCGTGTTCTCGACGACGTCGAATGTCAAGGTGTTACCTCCCTGTTACTGAGCTACAGGGGCCGAAGCGAGTGGATCGATAACCCAGCCCAGGGTAGTCCTTGAAACACAACAGGCATATGCTGCGTGCACCTTGTGGACGGACGCACAACCTCAGTAGCGCGCGGGGGGGGCGAGGGGGGGGGGGCTGTACACTCCACGCTACCGAAAGCAAGGAAGGAATGTGGCACAGACGTCGATGGAGTTGAACCGGGGCCCTCCCCTCCCCTCCCGCTAATGTTAGCTTCACATGCTGATATGTTGATAGTGTGCACCTGAAGAAATTCGAGATAGATTCATAACTGCTGCAGCAATGAACAACGAAGGCATGGCTTCTGTTGATACCACCAGTGTCCATACGATAATGGTGATTTGGCGATGCGTCATACGGGATGGGTTAACCCTGCCGACATTAGTATACCTGGTACAGTGTCAGTAAGGGTGCGTAGATGGATGGTATGAAGGCCGGTATTATGATGATTGATGTGATACCAACAGAACAGTAGTCAAGGCTGCGTTGCAACACTCAATTATTTATTTGATGGAGATCTGGCACACGCAGAACACCGCACCACGTACGTACGCATATTAAAGTACTAATATCACATATACCAGGCACACTACCCGTAGAGCACGCGCGATCGAATTATCAACAAATCTCACACCAAGCATATGCAGAGATGAGCTTTGGGCAAAAATTCGATCTACCAGCTTTGTTTTCTTTTTCATCTTTTTTTTTCCGAATATAGCAGGTAGGTACGTAGCCCCCCTTTGATAACTAAGGGAAACCGATAAATAAGGGACCTAAAATTTCTGTGCACCGGTTTCGCCCACTATCAAGGACTATCCACAATAAGGGGACTGAGTCCCTTGTAGTGGGCGTAACGCTCAATAAGCGGCTGCACGTCCCTTGAAATGAGTCTCCCTGAACGCGCCCTGTCCCCCCACACGAGAAACGCCACGTAGATTGCCAGAAAAACATATGTGCTCGCCAACCTACCCCCGTGCCGTCCTGTCGTCCCAAATTTTGAATGATATCGTATTGGCCCTTTGCTACCAGACTTTCGGTCCCTTGAAAAATAGGGTCCAGTTTATGGGACGTCGATATATACGGGATCTCCGGTCCCGGCGCACTACCAACGCTTTCAGGACTGCAGTCCTATAAAAGGGTTAACAGGCTCCCTTTACATGTATCAGTATATATGTATCATATACTAGTCTGGACGGAAAATAAGCATTGTTTGGTCTTCAAAATTGTTATCCTCACGGCCCTTACGTTTCGGTCCGGAGTGGTGCATTAATATGATACCCTGGTAGTGTACTTTTGATTCGGGTGGACTCCGCGCCATATTTTCGAAACGATATCGCGATGACTGGCGGACGGGAGCACGGCACGGGCGTTCGTTCGCTTGCGTTGTCCTTGAGAAAAGAACCAAAGGGAACGGACGGGGGATGGGTTGCTGGCTACCTGGTTAGTTGCTCCTGCTCCTGCTGCTGCTGCTGCTGCTGCTGCTGCTGCTGCCAACAACAGCTGCAACAATAGCCGCAAGAATCAACAATGCCATCGGTTTTGTTGATGCTGTGTTGACCCGCTTGCCCTGCCTTTGTCGGTTGGTTTTCCACGGCCGGCTGGTGGATGCTGACGGTGTAATTCGATAGGTAGTTAGAAAGGTATTGCTCTATCCAGTTGCCCCCCCCCTCCATAGGATATCGAGTACACCCTCCACTCCCCCCCCTATGATCACAACAACAACAACAATAAAATAGCAACAGCTACAACAACAAGAACAACAACGACTACACCTAACAGCAACATACAACGACAGGAACAGCAGCAACAGCAACATCATCCCCTCGTTTCGTGAGCAGCCAAGAGTTGGAATGGTGCCTGCGTAGACTGTTATGGTATACAGACGTATCTACCAGGTACACACCACAGAAAGGGTTGCCGCCATCTCGTCGTAGTATTTAATAGTACATCCTGCTGTGCACTTGGTATAGTATTTGTAGTATTTTTGCGTGTCAATATCGTAGTATACTGACGGCAGTAGTAGTAGAAGTAGTAGTTCGCATAGTAGAAGTAGTACTAGTAGTAGCAGTAGTAGTACTAGTAATAGTAATAGTATCAAAATAGTAGTGAGGTGGTGTTAATATTAATAGTAGCAATGGCTACGAGTATTGCTGTTGCTGTTGCGCACCTAACCGTTAAAAGCGCGTTGATTGGTGAAATTTGTCACCGTAATACTCGTTAGAACTTGGTACGTACCGCTACACTTTAATGTCTTTTGACATACATATATATATATATATCGTATTTACCGCTAGCGGGTTGGTTGAATGATGATGGCTAGATATGCGGATAGGTGGGTGGGTAGGTAGGTAGGTGGGTAGGTCCCCGCTTGCTCCTCCTCGTCGTCGAGTTCGCCCTCGGCGAGCAGCAGCAACAGCAGCTCACGTACACTGGTTCTTATCCCGTCCTCAACAGTGTGCCGATGCAAAAAAGTTTTGCTCCCTCGAAAATTGACGGTGACCGTGATGATGCTACGGTAAAAATAATAATGATGATGATGGTGGTGATGCTGATGATGATGAGGGGCTTCCGTCTTCTCAGTTCTCAGCCTTCCGTGCCTTTTTTGCGCAGGAGGGACTAACATCGACGACAACTCACAGCAAGAAACAAACCAGGTACCTCAGGGTACCTGATGAATGTAAAAATACTACCCGCACGATGCGTAGACCCTGCTACAGTGCATACACAAATTAAATTGTGGTTTGTATTATTTCCTGATACATACGTATGTATGCACATACATGGTATATTTTTGCCAGAGGTGTACGGGTAATACATAAATCTAGATACATATTTTCCCATTTCATATTTTTGCAAAAAAATATCCCACGTACATATTTCTGCTACGTCCACTACACTATTATAGTAATAGTAGTATTGTACACGCCCGTTCCTAAGGAAACATACACAGAATGCACCATTGCGCACACTACAAGTATAATAGTAATGTACAACCTCCACATGCCTCTTCAAGCAGAAATGGGAAGATCGTGGGGCACGTGGAGATGCAACGGCCTGCGTGACATATCACGCCCCAACAAGGCTCAGAACACTTTTTGATCTCATTCACAGTACCGGCACTTGCTATTAATACTATTTTTGGATCCTACTGCTACTGCTGCTGACTGTCGCCATTTTTCCGCCGATGCCCATACGACAGCAATGTGAGATACTGGTGCTAGATCCCGGGGTTTCCCTTATAAATCTTGGACTCCTCGGAATAGACACATCGCGCGAGGGTGGTGGTGGTGGTGGTGGTGGTGGTGGTGGTGGAGGTGGTGGTGGTGGTGGTAGTGATGATCGTGGTAGCGGTGGCCCCCGCCTAGATCTACATAACTGGTATCATATCATACAAGCACCTACTACTGGATCACCTTTTGGCATGTATACATTGTTTCTGAAACACCGATATATTTCTTTCATTTTTTGTGCGATTTTTTTGTTTGCTGTGACCTCGAAAGGCGCCGCCCCCCGTTGGCCCTGCTGTAGGTTCGGGCTGGTGGGATGCCGGCCTTTCCCCCAACCCTTCTGAGCGATCGGCCCTCGGCTCCGCGTAGCACTGCTGTCCTCCCCGAGCGGCGTTTTCGAGAGGGGGCTTCGCGGTCGGCCCTTCCCCCCCCCCCGTCCCCAGTCAAGTCACCAGACGTCCCGTGTTCATTGTGGCTTCAGTTGCCCCTGTAGCACTTTACCCGCGTTTTTGGGGGAAAACGACTTGGAATTAGTGTAGTATCATTTGTGCAGCACTGGTGAAAGTCTTGACCTCTCTAGGAATGCAGTCCCATTGTTGGGCGAAAAGACTCGGAATTAGACTCAAAATTTAGGTACATGTACAGCAGCGGTGCAGGACTAAGAGGGTTAACGCTCCACGCAAAGAGATACCTTCGAACCAGCCCCGCACTTTCCAGGCAACGTTACCTATGAGGACCTTTTTTTGGGTTGAAATACGAACATGCAAAACGCTCCTTGTACTTTCCGTATGGCAGTGTGACTAAATGTCATTATGATGTTTGTGAGGACCTTTCTGGATTATATACCAACATGCAGAAAGGTCCTTGTGTCTAGGGACAGAATGGTACATACGTAGCAGTATGACGATATTGTATTCCGTGTTCGTGGTGTTTTTTTTTTTTATAGTAGTCGCTTTAACTTTCCAGCGGCGCTCTGGACAAGCCGTGGTGGTGACAGGTCTCCCCCCTTCCTTCCCCCCATCCCCTCCCGGTACCACTGTTGCCTTCATGCTTTTGCGCATAGGTTCCTTTCAGCATCCCCTCTGCTCGTCGGCTTTATCCGATTTTTTGCTAACTCACACTCTCGCGCGCTTTCAGCGTCATGAGAAACAAAGGTGCACACAAGTAAATGACTTGTTTTTCGATTTGGTGACCCGCCGGGTGTCGTCGGACCCCTACCCCCATGCTCAGCAGAGGTGATATATATATAATATACCTGGGTATATATATATATACGCATCGTTTCTGCTTGCTGGCTCAACGCGTGGGAGGCTCTACCCTTAGCAACATTTTGGACAAGCCGTGGTCACAGGTGTCTTTCCCTCTCCCCGGCGCTCTGCGGCCATGCATGATATCGGGTGCCCCCTCCCCCCCGGCGCTTGTCTTCGTTTTTAGTGCGCATTGGGTGCAGCATTCCCACTGCCATGTAGCCCTCTTACCCCTTCGAAGATTGCACTCCTACTCATGGGGACTAAATAAACACTTGGAAATAGAGTAAGATTTGGGGTTTCTGCACAGTGCAGAACTAAAAAATGGTTCATGGGTGTGTTTGTTGTTTCTGAACTACTGCATGTTGGCACTAATCTATACAGCATGTTGCTCCAGCTCGTCTGCATCTTCGGCCTTTTTTTGGTTTTTGTTCTCCGGATAAAGAAACGCGAGAATCGAAACCCCCCGTTTTTCTTACAGCAAAGAGAGAGGAGGCCAGCACGGGCAGTCATTGGCTCGCGGTCCATAGTTGCGACGCGATCTTGAAGCGGTTTACCGGATTCACAGCAACGAGCTGCTGAGCTGACCGGGCTTCTGCTGCTGCCACGCCGCAAAAGGAGGGACTTTATTTTTCCCCGCCTCCTCCCGCCGCGCCATATTTGAGCTGCGAGACGAACCGTGCGCGTCGTGGACTATTAATACTAGAGGGGCACACCCACCGCTATGGCTTTTCCGATAGTGAATTGATGCTTAGTCGCACCCCACCTTGTCCGTCTTGCTACTGCAAAGAGATTCCCACGAAAAATCGAAGTATCTCTTGTCCCCGAAAACGCGGATTCAGATAGATACCACTCCTGTCGGCAATGTAAGGACCGTTTAGACATCAGCATGAAGACGGAGCGGTCCTTGTATTTCCGTCCAGAGATAGTACCAGGGGAAATTGTGAGTGGGGGGAACCCCGTTTTCTCTGCAGAAATGACCCCTCAATATTTCCACGTTATTATGTTGTACCCACGTCCCCGGAAACGCGGGTGCAGCTTTTAAACCCGGTGAGGGCTGCACTCCCGCTCTTGGGGACAAACTACTTGGAATTAGAGTGGATTTTAAAAGGCATGAACAAGCTACGTGTTAATCCCATTGGTCTTTGGGCACAGCGTTACTTGGAATCAGAGAGGGGGGGTCGTCCTTTGCAGCACTGTCAAAAAAACCGTGCTATTGAAAAAAAAAAGAAGTTCAATTTGGGGATGCGAAGCCTCGTGAATGCAGTCAAAGTTGTAGCTCGCTCGTAGAGCACGTGCCTGCGACCTAGTGCCTTGTGCGTGGGTGCCGATTACGCGCTACCTACGAGGTGAGCAACGAAGCATCATTCATTCAAATGGAAGATTCAGCTTCGGGTTCTCTGCGTGAACCTCGAGCGGAAACTTCCCAGGTGGGACGCAAGCACGTGGGATAGTTACAAGACCCAACGAGGTTATCGTATGCACGGTTCATTTTTTCGCGCGCTCTGATCCAAACGCGCCGCCGAAAGCGCGGACTTTTGGCTGCATACGAAGTACCGGGCACAGCTGGGACTGCGTGAAAAAAAAAAACGCGACACGCTTGGGTCTCGCGGAGAGGTGCGATTGTTTCTCGGTCGCTCGCTGTCCTCGACACTGGAGAGGGTGCCAAGAGTTGAAAACACACATTCGAAAAGCGCTTGACAATATTTTTTTCCGAAAGCACCCTGTTCGGCGTTGGCTAACCGTCCGGCTGTGGAAGAGTCGAGCAGTTAAAAAACGGTCGTACCCCTCGTACGAAACCATAGTGGTTGACGGTAGTCGGTCCTGTAACGCCGCGCCCTGCTCTATGAGCCGCTCCTCTCACGAGCGGATGCGTCTACTAATACTCTCACAGAAAAGTGATGAATGCCTGAGCAATTGTTTTTTTTTTTTTGTTTCCCCTTTTTTTTCGCACTTTTTTTTTTGGCGAGGGGGGGGGGGGGGGGGGGGGGGGGGGGTCGTGCTTCTCCGGCGGTGACACGGGTCGATTCATGATTTTCCTTCTAGAATCGCGCGCGATAGGTTAATGTTTGTCGACGGAGCGTGCATCTCTCCTATCAACACACGCACGCACGCAAAGCAGCTATCCCCTTTCTAGCAGCCGCCTCAGAATTAATTAAGCCGAGGTTGAACAACGACTGCTATACTGTAACAGCTACCATTCAGTAGCTGCTGCAGCATTTAGATCGTCGTGTCAAATAGAAGCCAACCGAGCCCCATTAGAACAACTAAATATAGCACCACGTAGCTACGTAGCTGTCGCACCGATCCCTGGCCTTACCTTTGTCTTGCCTTCTCCCTACCACACTGTGGTGGTCGTGGTCCGTCTGCCGCCCCTGTGCGATCCCTAGCCTTGTCTCAACTTCCCGTGTACCTCAACGGCTCTGTGGTGGTCGTGGTTGCTGTGGTGCACGTTTCTCACCCTGACGAGCAGGTGCACAACGAAAGGGAGCCTGAATCCGTTTGCGGGCCGTCCCAACGGCTCCATGAAATGAAGGAGTACTTCCGCAGGCACCAGAGGGCACCTCCGGGGTCACACGAAGACCACCGCTACCCTTTCTTCGAGAGCGCCGTGTTCCGATCGCGGACGGGCGCTAACGTCCACGACAGCCGCAGAGGGGAAGCCGCTCAGCAGCAGGGCAACGCTAACGGTAACGCGAACGGAGGCGGTAGTGGCGGCGGTGGGGGCGGTGAGGGGAGCAACGGTGGCAGCGCGGTGGGCGGCGGTAGCGGTGGTAACGGTGGCGGGGGCGGCGGGGGCGGCGGCGGTGGTGGTGGTGGTGGCGGTGGTGGCAGCGGAGGTGGCACCGGCGGCGCAGGCGGAAACAGGCAGGGCGAGCGCATGCCTTGGCATGAGGGCAACGACACCTACCCCCCTTCCGTTACAGCACCGGAACCTTCATCTGGAAATCCTCCGGCAGTCGGAATAGTTAACATTCAGGGCAGCGACGCGGGTGAGGGTGGCGGTCGGGCGTGGAAGGTCGGAAGCGGCGGCGGCAGTGCCGCCGCCGCGGTTGCCGCCGCCGCCGCCGCCGCAGCGGCCGTTTCTGACGTCGCCGGAGGCGGCGCTAACGGCGGCGGAACCGGCGTCGGTAACGACGACGGAGACGTTGCCGTAGAATTCGACCCCCAGGGGGACTGCAGGCCGGTACACACCGGGCAGGTGGCGCCGGGAGGCAGTCCCACGTCCTGGTGGAGAGACGTGCCCGAGCCCGTCGTGTCCACGTTCCCGTGGGACCTGCAGCTGCCGAACCCCGCGCCGCCTTTGGCGCTCTCGCACGCCCCGATCGACGTCCGTGAGCTCCCGGAGTCGACCGCCACGACCGCGGACCCGCTGTCGGCGGCGGACGCGGCCGGCTCTTCGACGTTCCGTGGGGACTGCCATTTCGCCAAAACGGCTGCCTGTGGCGGCGGTCACCCTCGTCATCGTGCCGCGGAGCGGCTGCAGCAACCCGGCGCGCTCGACATGATGGACAACGGCGGAAACGGCGGCGGCGGCGGCATTCGGCCCGGGAGCGGCGCTGTGTTGATGGACGCGGCGGCGCGGGGGACGTATGGAGGTGTGCGGTGGGGTGTCAACCCGGCGCCCACTGCGGTGGAGGTTGCGTGGGGGCTTGGTGGCAGAAGTGGTAGCAGCGGCGGCGGTTACCTCGCCAACCGTAAGATGGAAGAGATGCACCGCGGAAACGCGCCGCCTTGCGACACCCTAGTCCCCCCCGGCCCTCACGCCCCAGCTTACAACGTCGTCCCCGTGAACCCGAGGGGCATGCTGCACTCGTCTTCCCTCGGAGGGGGCTCCGACCGCTTCGCGCCGTCCGACTTCAAGTCTCTCTCCATGTCTGGGAACAGTTTTGGCGCCGATGGGATGGCGTTCGCTTCCCGCGAGGCTCGTGCCAAGCGTGCCCGAATGACCAAGCGGGAGGGGGGGCACCTGGGCCCCGGTGGGATCGGCATGCTCGGCGGAGAGTCTGCGTTTGGGCAGCGCCTGGATAAGGGCGGCCGTGGGGAGTCGCGTAGGCCCGAAGGACGGGACGCGACGGGAGAAGGAGGGGCGCGCACGATGGTACGAAAGAAGACCCCGGCCAGCAGCCGGAGGTGCCGTCACGAAGGTAAGAGAACCAGGGTGGGGCAGAGAATATGTTGTGTAGCAGGGGATACCAGATGAGAGCGGATAAGAGCAGGGTAGAGTCAGAGCATGGCAGAAGAGTAACAGAGAAAAAACAGTTCAGAGCGGAGCAGAACAAGCCAGAGTAAAGCAGAAGAACAGCGCAGAGCAAGAGCAGAGCAAGAGCAGGGCCAGAGCACAGCGAGAGCAAAGGACGAGCAGATCAGCGCGCATCGGCTTCTTTTTAAGTTTTGCTTGTCCCCCCCCCCCCCCCCCGGGCTCCCGCGCTGTCTCTTTGGCCTATGCACTGTTTTTTTTTTTGGGGGGGCATGAACAACAAAGCTTGAAAGCTTGACTTTTGGAAGAAATTTAGTCAAGTATAAAAAAACTCGGGATCTTGTTGCGTGTGTATGAAGAATTCGCCAACCATTGTACATGGTAAGTACCCGTTGCCCTTGGGTCGCGGCTTGCCAAGCGAACGACGTTTTTGTGGACACAAGGCCGCGTATTGCACCAAAAGTACATGCCGCGAATTGTTTTCACCTCGGGCATGGTGATGGCAGAATATGAAAAGAAGGACATGGTCAAATCCGAATGCGCTGCGCGTCCTAGAGGGGAAAGCAGAATGGAATGCTTCACCCTTCGAACAGGCCATCGATTCCCTCTTCTCGATAGATCCCTGGTCTATATGATCTATATCTCAAGCTCAACGTTCCCTGGTGGGAGCCGTATAATCTCATGATCAGCAATAGGATATGCTCCCTGGGTTGGATCTGTACGCTGCAGATCCTGCACAGCGAATGTCACTCCGGCTGGTTAGGATCCAGATGATCTATCTGAACGCTAGACACATCCTGCACAGTGGATGTTATTTCGGCGGGTCAGGATCGAGATGTTCTACCCGGCGATCTATCCGATGTCGCTTCATGTGAGGGTCGTAAGAGCAGACCAGAGAGCCTGTACACGCGCGTTCGTTGGGACGATAAATCGGTGGACGTCGCTTTTTTTTTTCTTTTATTCGCATTTATATTCATGCAATAATCGTATAAAGAC
Organism: Macrocystis pyrifera; assembly: GCA_031763025.1. NCBI lineage: Eukaryota > Phaeophyceae > Laminariales > Laminariaceae > Macrocystis > Macrocystis pyrifera. Next base: position 6,607,743 of record JASSKH010000016.1, read on the forward strand.
GCGTTTTTGTTCTTTCTGCCGTCACTAGTTCGGTGATGGCATCGAGGGTGACGTGGCAGGCTGGGGGGGAGGAGGTCGAGGAAAGCATCACGGAACAAACACAGACGACAGCCGTCGACGTAAAAGTCAACTCCCGTAAGAGCGAGTTGAGTCCGCAAAGGGATGTGTGCGATCGTTTTTTTTCAGCGCGCGATTTTTCCAGAACGGGTAGGTTAAGGTTGCCGATACCGAACGAACAGCATCAGGGGTTTTCGAAAAGATTTTTGGTCGAGAGAGAGCCCTCCGGAGATAGAATGTTCGACGTTTAGCCCTTTACCGTTGTCGAGATGATTCTACCGCTGAAAAACGATCCCACCCACCCCTGTCCAAACTCAACGGCTATTTATACACGGTGTTGCAACGGGACCTATGGGCTAAATTTGGCACACGATACGAAATTGGAACGTGGAAGTGTCGTGTAAGCTTTATTTTCACCAATCCGCCGGAGGATAAAACTATATATATATATACGGAAGTTTTTTTTTCTTTGTAAGGTCGGCCGATACAAACATTAGGGCACCTCGTCCTTTTTCGTTGTTTGGGATGCTCCTGTTAATAGCATGCGAACAGCTTCGACAGCGGTTGTTGCAGTCGGCCTTGCCGCCGCCCTCCCGTGGCCGCTGTCGCTGCCGAAGCGAAAACATGTTCATCCATGCCTGGTGTGCACGAAAGTGTACAATGCTTGACATACAGTTGCTGGCTCGTCAATTGAATGCAAACTTGATGTTTCGAACGGACGTGTTGTGTTCAGCGCGCGCCGTGGTAGCACAGTCGATTGCGGGCGGCCCCGACTTGCATATAGTATACCTACCATGGCCAAGACTGGCGTGCGCGGAGCCGAAAGCAGTCGTCAGCTCGCCCGCCACGGTGAAGCCCCCCTTGCGCTTGACTTATATTGCGGACTAAAGGGAGTTCGACCCTCGGGTGCATTCCGAGGTCCAGGCTTGTCAGCCAGACGGGCCCGGGATTGTGCTTTTGTTAGGTACACACTCCATACACGCCATACTCACTGAGCTGGCAGTCGGCTATACCAGAAGTGTATGTGTATGTGCTTCTCCCCGTTCCGCGTCGATTCTCCTCTGCCCGGTGTTACACGGTGGAATTGTTTTTTTTTTTCTTGTGTTGTGCCGTTTTGTCCGCTTCCGGTAGGATGCCGTTTTTTATCCGTGTTTTAGCTGTTGTCCGTCCGCCCCTGGTAGGGTGCCTTTTTTTGTTTGTGTTTTCCCTGTCCTCGTGCTCTCGACAAGCTCGGGTGTGGGGGGGGTGCATGCCGTGGGGCGCCACGGTGACCTTAACATGCATGTGATCGCGAATGTTTAGAAGGTGTCGTGAGGTATTCACCAAATTAATAAAAACAGCAGCTGTGAGATCAAGGGGTTCATTCGGTCGAAACTCATGTTTACAAGCTGTGTGTCATGCTTCGATCGCGCGTATTATATGTTTTACATGGCCTCATGCAGTGAATATATCCCGTACATGAGAAGAACATAATCTGAAGCTGCTGAATCCAGGGAGCGTGTGTGTTGCCTTAACGTTAAATCGTCCTTTCTACCCAGCTTAATCACTACACCAACTGTCCGTCCTGACCCCTTAACCTAGCGAGAAATTGCTCTGTCCCATAATGCAAGAACCTGTTTTACACCATTTGTTGAACCAAAGAGTGCACGTATTTCGGGACACAGGCTGTGAGGCAGAGGAAGACCGAAAACGAAAAATAGTCGCAAATTTATGGGTAAAGCAAGTGCGACGTAAGCGTACCGGGTACGAAAACACAACAACACAAGCAAGACCAGGAAATAAAAACTAAAAAAGACAACTAAAAAAAATGGAATGAAACAGAATACAAATGACGCGAGAAGATCAGAAAGGCTGCTAGAAGGAACGCGTACGTATTCAAGAAAGACAGATAGCTGCTGCACGGACGAAGCAACGCGACGGAGAGGAAGATACTGGCAGTAGGACGGCGGGGGGGGAAAGGAAACGAAGGGAAATACAAGGCAAAAAGCAAGAAGGAAGAGAAAAGGGAGAACAGAGAAAATCGCACTCCAGGCGGTGATAGTAACATGGGTGCCCGTCTCTGCCAGAAACCGATTCGGAAACCTAGCCACACTCGTCACCGTCTCTTAACTCCTCTCGTCCATAGCAGTGTCAAGTGTCAGTACTGCCGCTATCACCCCCCCCCATGGAACAACTCAACAAGAAAACTGCTAGAATTCAAGGGCTTGTGTGTGTCTATATTTAAAAGAAATATAAACGATTTTTCGGTGATTGCACGTAGCTTTGCCACGAGTAGGGAAATCGTTAGGTGTTTATTTTATACCTGGTATTACTGTTTTATAACAAAAAAAGTTGTACACCATCCTCACTATCAAGTAATAAGAATGTGTGTGTATCTATATTTTTCAAAATAAAAAAATAATTTTCCCGTTTTTTTCGGTTTTTTTTTCTTCTGTTTCTTCAACTGAATAGCGTGAGGTAAAACATATGGACTACTCGTGTACTTTGGACTACAGTAATTCAATAAGTCACCAAAATCGCAGGCGCTTTTTTTGTAAAGCGCCATTATATATCCTTAATAACTCCGACGACAAATCGAAGGGTACACTAAAATTATACCCCGGACGGGTCAAAGGCTCCGAGGAGTTGATACAGCTGAACCGGAGGGGGCTTTCCAAGCAAACTACGTGCGCATTCGTCCCCCCAAACACGGCGGTGGTATTTTTTTTTTTTTCATGTGTGTTTAGTAGCGGAACAGAGGAGCTTTTGAAGCCACTGTTCATCGCGCAAGTTCGTCCAGCGGTGGTTGGCTCGGGCGTTATTGTAGTAGCAGCTGCGAAGAGGAGTTTTGTTTCCCTGGGCGCTGATCGCGACTTAAGCCGCTCTCCCTTCGATGTTGTCGTACACGACGATCACGTAAGTATCAGATACATTTTGCCACGCGAACGAGAAAGAGCCCCATAAAAAAAAAAAAACGTTCTTCTTGTTTTTCACGGAACGCTATGTATACGTACCAGGTATGGAAGTTTTGGATTGATGTTTCGTTCTCAACGGCGGGTGCCATACACGCACTAACTCCACTCTACTGTACTGTAGCAGGAAAAGCAAGGACCGTTAGTTCATTTTTTTTTTTGTGCGTGTTGTTCACTTTCAATCGTCCTTTTCTACCCAGCTTCAGTGCACCCAGTGTCCGTCCTGATTCCTTATCCTAGAGAGATGCTCATTTCTGCGGTCACAGACTGAGAGAGGAGAAGACCAACAACCAAAAATAATGGCGAATTCAAGGGTCGAGCGAGCGAAGTGCCAGCCTACCGGGTAGGAGAACACAACACAAGCAAGACCAGAATAAGAACGAAAAGACAACGCAACAAAGTAATTTCTGCAGCGAAACGGAATACAAATTTGTGGGACGCTATGTTCACGTATGAATTTTTCGGAGTGAAAAATCGTTCTCAGCGACGAGCGCTACACATACAGTAACCCCACTCTGGCCGAAAAGTAAGGACGGGTTCATCCTCGTATACAGTGTTAATGCCCAAACCCGCCTAAAGCTACCTAAACGTTCTTTGTGTTTCGGTTCAGAGTGTAATGTAGTACCCCATGGGCAAGGGTGCTCCAGGTTGGTGTCACGATAAGGTTTAAAGCCTTCCTCAGGTTCGGTGCTTCCTCCCTACTGGCGTGCGCATTCTGTGTCACACGTTTCTAGAACAAACGGGGCCGAGGAAACGATATATTGATACCCCCCCCCCCCCCCCCCCCCCCCCCCCCCCCCCCCCCTCCCCTCCCCTATTATTTATATATTATCTATGGGTTGGGTTGGCGTCGGTTGGCAACGACACTGTAAAACATGCCGCTCACTACGTGAGCTAGACATCCAGGGTACCGTTTTTTTTTATTTATTTTTTTGGCGGTCGCCCACAGCCGGTCGTCGAGTTAAATCATTTGTGCGAGGTAAAGAGCCTTTACTCTGCACAAGGGAATTGATCGTATCGCGTAGTGTTCAAGGTAAGGCACCCAAGAGGTAGTTACATAGTACTCCCATTGCTGTCTCTGGAAGTGACTACACCGGAAATTAAACTAACTCACTGAAGCTGTCATCCATATGAAAGTCCGCCTCACAAGCGGTTCTTAGTAGGATGCAGCTCACCCTTCATGCGACTCGCCGGACACCTCACGGCGCTTCGCGCTTGGTGCAAGCAATGTCTGCCTGGTCGGTGAAAACCCGACATGCTCCGTCCCGGCATTGTAGGGATGCGAGGGTCTATGGTAATACGACTACGGCCATGCATGAGATCGAGTACATCTCTCCTATCGAGTACACCCCCCCCCCCCCCCCCCCCCCCCCCCCCCCCCCCCCCCCGCCGCACGCTGCAAGGGGCATGTACGGACACGATGGAACTGGACCACGAACGTTGCGTACGCACAGTGCAGCTGCGAGGACACACGTACGCGGTAAACTGCCATATAGACCACGCGCGTCAACGCAGTATAGTGCGCACTGCTGTACAGGGCTCAGGTTCCGGGGGGGAAACATCCTGAGCTGTAAAACGCTTCCGCAGTTGATTTCACATTTTCTTGGGATGAAAGCCTGCGTGTACTGCAAAACAAAATGAAAGATGGAAGCGGTGGTGATAGTTGAAAAAAAAAATCCTGAAACATCTGAGTCCGTGCTATCCAAATGAAAAATGGAAGTGGTGGTGATACTTACCCCCCCCCCCCCCCCGCCCGCCTCCTGTGGTAGTACGTGGGTTTTCCCTAAATAGTTATTAATAGTGACCGTGCTATCAAAATGCGAAAGGAAACTGGTGGTAGTATACCCCCCCCCCCCCCCCCCCTCCGTATGACTACGGCCATAAGACTACGATCATGCATGATAAGGAGTACCCCCCCCCCCCCCCCCCTCTACTCCTTCGTGCTCCTTGACACGCCCATTTTTGTTCCCAGGATGCCAATCCCACCCCAACTTCGGCGTGGAGGGGGACCGACGCGCGATCTACTGCGCGAAGCACAAGCTCAAGGACATGGTGAACGTCAAGGCCCCCCGCTGCAGAGAGCCCGGGTGCACCCGTAACCCTGTCTACGGCCACGCGGGGGACCCGAGGGCGACCTACTGCCTCTCCCACAAGAGCCCCCTCATGGTGGACGTCAAGAACCGCTGCTGCGAGCACCCGGGCTGCAAGCACCAGCCCTCGTTCGGACTGGTGGGAGACCGCCGCGCTAACTTCTGCTTCGCGCACAAGCTGCCGTCGCACGTCAACATCCGCCGCGCAAGGGCTAGGGCCAGCTAAAAAAGAGAACATGACTTATGGTTTGTGTCGTCGGGTGGGGGGGGGAGGGGGGGGGGGGGGGGGGGGGGGAGGGCAGGGCGGGGGCGCCGGTGGAGGTGGACGCGAGGGGAAGCTGGCGGGAAAACGGCTAGTTTGTATCCTCCTCCGAATTTGTCAGGGCGGGGGCGCGGACGGCGGTGGAGGCTGGCGGGGGCGGTTGACGGAAGCGGCTAGTTTGTATTCACCCTCCGAATTTTTCCGTCGCCGGTGGTCGTCGTTGTCGCCGTTTTTGTCTTTGCCGCCGTCTTTTCCGTCTACCTCACCCACTCGCGCCTTGCTCGCTAGCTCGCTATCTAGCTAGCTAGCCCTGCTTTGCTAGCTCGGCCTCTACACCTTACGCTCCGTGCACCCTTTTGTCCACAGAGATGCGCCGTGCCTGTCAAGGGGTGGGGAGTTCTCCGTGTTTTTTCGGCAAATTACGAGTGCGGGAATTATGCATGTTTTTTCGTGCGGAAGGGCACGCGTGCGGGAGGAAGGTTAGGGAGGTGAGGGGGGAGTGGTGGAGACGGGGAGTTCGTTGCCCCCCACATCCCCAACCCACGATAGTGGGAGATGTGTACCCGTGAGATGTATACCCTCACGTTAGTTTGGGATATATATACCACCACGGTGTGTGCCACCACGGCGGTTGTGGCGCGCCGCGTAAGCGTAAGCTTCAGCTTTAGGGTTAGCATGAGCGTTGCCGCGAGCATAATCGAAAGCGTGAGCGTGGGTGTAAGTGTTTGGGTTAGCGTTTTCATTGGCGTTGGCGCTGTCGTTGGCGCTGGCGATAGCGTTGGCGTTAGCGTTAGCGTTGGCGTTGGCGTTGGCGTTAGTGTTAGCGTTAGCGTTAGCGTTAGCGTTAGCGTTAGCGTTAGCGTTAGCGTTCGCGTTCGCGTTCGCGTTAGCGTTAGCGTTCGCGTTAGCGTTAGCATTGGCGTTAGCGTTGGCATTGGCGTTGACATTGGCGTTAGCATTGGCGTTAGCATTGGCGTTAGCGATAGTGTTGGCGCTGACATGGCGTTGGCGTTGGCGTTGGCGTTAGTGTCAGCGTCAGCGCTAGCGTAATTAATGAACTTACGCGTTAGGTTAGCATGAACGTAACGTTTACTGGTATTCGTTCGCGGTAGCGTGATTTTGAGGGTTGGCGTAGCGCAAAGCGTAGGCGCGACCGTGAGCTTCAACGCTCAAGCGTAAGCTTGAGCATCAATCGTTATTGTGAACGTGAGCGTTAGCGTGACTGTGGGCGTTAGCTCGAGCATAGGCGGAAGCTCAAGCTTAAGCGTGAGCGTGAGTTCGTTTGGTTGGCAGTGGCTGGTTAACGTTTTTTCGCTGAGGGGGCGCTGTCAAAGCGAAGACTGGGTTTTCGTCTTATCATGCGCCGCCTCCGCTACAACCAGCTTGTAGCTCCACCAAAAAGAAAGCCACTTGGAGGGGACGAGGAGTGAGGGGAAGCGTTTTGTACCATTCCCCTTTTTTTAGTCGCTTCCTTCTTCGCCGATATTTTAGTCGCTTTGTTTTTTCCTCCACGTACATCGTAATGATGCGCTGAAGTTTTTGGCGATTTTTGCACGAGACCCCCGCGTGTCGGGCACATTCCGGGTTTGCGTCGACGCCGCTATTCCGCCTACAGCGTGGAGAGGGGAGAAGGTTGGGGAGGGGGGAGGGTTAGAGCGTTTGTTGGACAAACAAAAACTGACGAATGATGAATGAAGTGTAGCACGTACTGTTGTTGGTTGCTTTTTTTTTTGCTTCTTTTTTGCGTTTGGTTTTGCCGGGTTTTTTGTATTTTGTGATTTGTGATTTTTGTTTTGTGTTTCTTTTTGGAGTTTTTTTTTTTTTCGTTTTTTTTTTTTTGTTGTCTCTTTTTCTTCACATCTTTTTCTTTGTTGTATTCAGAAGTCATAATCTTTTTTTGCTGGTACTTACGTACCGTTACGGTGAATATTTGTTGGCGTCTTGTGTGGGCGCGGCCCCCGTTACCAGGGCCTCTCATCATACCGGTTATTGTTTGGATGGGATGATAGTGAAAACGGCTTGCCGATATTATTTTTTTTTCTGTTTTTCATGTTGTAGAGATGGTCGGTGGGAGCGAAAATGCTCGTGCTGTCTTTGTTTGGACGGAGGGGACGTTTGAAGTTGGCGGTTCCCGACCGTGTTACGTAGTTTCTCGTTGTTGTCTTTCTGCGAGTCATCGAGATGGGTATCAATCAGTAAAGGATCATGGCTGTTGTTCTCGGTTGACGGTGGGCGACAGGACGATATCGTTACATTGTTCGGAAAAACGTGTGGGGGTCGATTATTCTTGTGGTAGCGGTGGTGTACAGGCGGGACTCTGCTGCAGGTTTTACTTGGTTTCTGTTGTTTCGATGACGATTTACTTACACTGAAAAAAAAACAAATGCATTCGTCGTAGCGGGATACGATTGGCTGTACCTAGGTATCCAACGTTTCGTTTCGTTTTTCACGGTGGGTTCACACGCACAATAAACAAGTGCTCGCCATGTGTAGTATTACGGCAGTAAGAAGAGCTGTTTAGGAGGTAACTTTTATACGAGAAGAGCAGTCAAGTCAGGCGTATATTTGGCTCGTTGCACGAACTTACCTACGAGCCTAGCGGAGGGGAAAGGGGAGAGAGAGACAAAGAGAGAGAAAGGAGAGAGAGAGCGGTGAAGGCTCTAGGTTATGGTAAGTAATTCACTGTACGAGGTTTGAAAGGGGGGGGGGGGGGGGTGGATGGGGGGTTCTGGAGCTTCATTCTACAATGTGTCTTCCAACCGATGCCTTTTTTGCCCAGTCAGAGGGAGTGCGTTTCCTGTTGAACTCTTAAGGGACCGGACGGGGCGAGAGCGGTTGGTTGTTATTGAAGAGATGCTGCGCCGGTGCTTGGCTGCAGGCTTGCTATAACTACGTTTTGCGCGCTGCGAGAGAAGGGATTGCTACTTCCCTCGCTTCTGGCGTTTTCTTTTTTTTCTCGATGTATATCGATGTCACAACAACTCAATCCAGGAATTTTTTCGATATTTAATTACTCGTACTCGTAGCGTTAATGGGCATTAGGTTGAGGGGATCGGGGTCCTGTATCCCCGCTACCAGAAGGGGCAATACCTATGAGCATGAATTGATTCAGCGTTTTTCATCATGGTGCGTTCTCCACCGCATATAATGTTGCACCTTTTGCGGAGTCGTCGTGGAGACATTAACTATGTCTTGACGTCCGCGGCTAATAATATTGTCTTCGATAATAATAGCGGAAAGTCCGATCTTGTCTGATCGAAAACTGTCCCTCCTCTCCCCCCAGTTCGGAGGCTCAGAACCTACGCATGTTTCCCAAACGGTCCCTAACGATTGACGCCCATACCGCGAGCGCAAATCGATGCCTGACACACGGGTGGTCATGATAGGCTCCGTGGTCTATTGGATCAATCTTCAAAGAGTTAAAATAAACTCATCGAAAAAGAGATATCAGGTATCTAATATCTGGTACCCTGTATTTTTTTAGGGTCACAGTAGATATCCGTTGAAACTAATAGAGCCACATTGCGAATATCGGGATAGTTAGGAGAGCTTTAATTAATTTTGGGAAGAGTTGCAACTATAAGTCGAAGAGAGACGTACGTGGCTGTAGGAGAGGTAATCAAGAGTGCTGGAGGACCTGGAGTGTTAGTGTGTGTACCCTCCCAAGTTCAAGTTTATTTTCCGCATCTGAATTTCTCGCGGTTTCAGCGTCCTGAGCTTTTCCAGTCCTCAAGTGGCTCATTTCTACCGCGGGCATCTAACTAGCTGTTCACGTGCTCGATACAGTGTGTCAGCCCCGTCAGCCTGAAGACAGCCTACGTAAACTTTTGCAGATTACTGCGGGAGTCGATGTTATCAATAGGATATGAGCCCCCGTTCAATTGATACTCTCAATAGTTCTGAGCCTCATTGTAGCGAGCCGCACGCATCGGGAACAATTGTGGACACGGAGCTGGAGCACTGTACCAGCACCAGCCTTTGCAGGTCACCGCGGGAATACTGTTCGGGTGTCCTCAATAGGTTCTGAGCCTCGTTTCAGCGCGGCACACGCAGCGAGAACCTTTGTGGGCACGGAGCTGGGGCAGCCGCGGAGGATTTCTTCAGTTAGCGCTGACTTCCAGCGGCTCGACACAGCTCGGTTCCGTGGCTGCAGTAGCCCAGCACAGGCTTGAGCGCGTGGTTTTCAATACTCCCGACAAATAATCGGGTTGGTGTAATACTGTTGTTGTTGCACACGTAGCGTCGAGTGGTCGCCATGGAAAACGTTGCGTGTAACAACCCCCGAAAGCGGTGATTAAAAACTGTCCGGTCATGACTGGCAGGGACAACGTCGCTTGACACGTACATAAAAGCATGCGTGTCGTCTGCCTTTCGCCCTACAGCGAACACGTCTTCCAGGCTTTTCAAGGCCCAGGAGTCATTTCTCTACTGCGGTCATCGCTGACACCACGATGATACTCAGTGTCGTTTCCGAGCGGACGTGGGGACAAGCGAACCAGCACCTCAAGAGCGTTCTGTTTCTCTCCACATCCGGCTCCGGCAGCAACTTTTTGTAAACTTAGGGTAGCTCTCGCTATAGGAACTCGAGTTGGTACATATGTGCAACTGTCGTCAACTACCTGTTGTTCGTGCTGGGGGGAAGGTACAATAGCTAAATTTATTAAAATGGACAGTAGGAGCCTTCTTGTCGGACGGCGAAGATCTCTTTCTTCAGCTTTTCTGTACTCGTAGGGTTTCCGGCTTCATCCGGCTGAGAAGGAAGGCATGCCCCAATGTTTTAGAGGTAATGTAAATTGGCAACTCGCTTCGCTAAGAGAAACAAATTCGAGGCAAAGCTGCCGCAAAAGACCGAACAGCGTATGTATGTAAGAACACGTGGCTTGGGAGGCTTTGACGGAGCGGCATAATGAGCACACCAAGGAGACTAGACGCGTACCGCGGTAAGCTGGTCAACACAAAATATTGAAACCAGGGAATCGACAACATGCTTTTTGTTCTGGGTGAATGCTGTGACACTCTCAAGCAAATGGGGCAGACAGTGGCAATCCGTGGCACCGCTGCGCGTAGTTACTCGACATGTGGGACGAACACCGCCGACTGCCGTCTCCGCCTCTCCTCGCTTCTGAGTCAACCCACTTTTTCATGGTGACGCGCGTGCTGCTGACGGGGCCTATACTGGTACTCCTTCGCTTTCAGCATAACGAAGTCTTGCATGGCGCGTACGACGTCTTTGTAGTAGTTTCTTACTGAGCAATACGAAGACTCTTCCCTGCAGAGCACGAGTGTGTACGAAACGCCAGCTAGGAAAAGCGCGGCTTACGGGCTGGATGACATCCGACACATGGTACACACTATGGATGTCAGCAGCCCTTCACATCCTTCCAACACATAGTCGGACGTAGGTCACGGCATTGCGGTATGCAGGCGGTCGGGCACAACGGCAGCAACGTGCAGTGCAGTGCACACATCGCAATAGCTGTACAACCGACAGAAACCACTGTTTGCGCCACTCGCCCGTGCTACCCCTGCCTCCCTTAGTGCATGCACATGACCCGCCTTTGGGCTACGAACCGAACACCCGATCTTCGTTACCGCGGTCAAAGCACTGCCGGAGGAGGAGGAGGAGGAGGAGAAAGAATGCTGGTCGCTCGACACCACAAACGAACCAGTCGATACCAGCGGGCTGTACGGAGCCTTCGGCGGCGTCACCGTCGAAGAGACTTGCCGCTCGGCCTTCATGGCCGAGGAAGGTCCCGTCGAAGAAACGGGGACTTCGAGGGCCTACTACCGCGAGTCTAGCGGCTGATTTATGCTCTCGTGACAGTCGTGATACAACATCTATGACTCTCGTTTATCAGCTCCCTTTTATGGCCCGAGTGGTCTCAATGAACACCAACAAACAGTCCGAGTTTTTCGGCGGCCAAAACATCTAGAAGGACAAGTCGGCTCTCAAAACCGGTTCCACTACTGGCCGCGAAACGATGGCGGCATCGACACGGTAAATGTGCTAATAAGCAGTGGACAACCGAGACGCTGCTCGGACGATACCCTCATCCTCAGATCACGGGAGCACCTGGAAAACAACTACCAGGCGCTGGACGCGCCGCGAAAAACTCAACCGCTAGGCAGGGGGGTTAGACGGTGTCACGCCGGAACTTCTCCGTGGCAAGGTCATCGACGACACAGAAATCGCGGCGCGTATTCAAGCTTTGGTGCCTGGTTGCGCCTGCCCTACGGGGCAACATTTCCGCGGTGAGGCAGGTGGTCCGCAACAGTGCCGCAACCTTTTTTTAATTTGAACAGTCCAAGGCTGGAGGAAAGCAACTTCACTCTTCCACTGCAACAGCGGGGGTACTACATCTACTCTGTTCTCACTGGCTATAGCCGACGGGTGCGGCGCGCCGGAGCTGGCAGTGTAGGATACGACAAACACGACGCTGTGATATCGGCGATTAGAACACCGCAACCGCAAGCGCTTGGGCCCCCTTAAGAAAATGGACAACAGTAACGTGAGCTTCGACCAACCCGTGGCAGACTGCGACTTGGGCGCCGCGGAGAAGAGTCGGCACCAGCTAGCCCATCCCGAGCCGGCCAACCACAAGGTGAAACACGCGTCCCAGCTGGTCTTCACAGACTTGATTGGATCTTTAACGACAGTGGTGCTCAGGGCGGGCTACAAATACGTCAACAAAGTACGCCAGCAAGATCTCCGACGAGCGAACCAGGTGAACGGAGACCTATTCGCTGATTTTCTAGTATGGTGTTGTCGGCTCTCCTCAGTCATGCGCAAAAATATGTGGTGATTCCTAGTGGTTTCTGCGCCAATCGTTGACTGCTGACAAAGCAAGCGGGTTCATCGGAAAACTTACCCAGGATTACCTCCTGTACTTGAGAGGGGGGTATCGCTCGAGTATGCCAGCACCAATTCGCCGAAGTACATCGGTACCTGATATGTGCGAGCGCGTTGGAAGAACTCTCGGGCCTACAAATCGGTCCAGGCTTGCCGACAGCGGACTGTCAATGCTTCTCTTGGAAAGGTTGATGTTCAAGGCGGCGTTTCTGGGGAACAGGGTGCCGCACTCCTCCATCGGCACGCAGTCCCCGCCCCCGCATCAAAGATTCTACGCGAAGACCGATGGCTTGTTCAAGTTGACGGACGCCAGGGCCTTGTGTACATCAAGACGTACACCAATAACGTTTGAACTGAAGACAGTGGCAGGACTAGTAGTGAGACACAGCAAGCAACAACAGCAAGAGCTACCGCGTCTACAATCCAGCCCTCCGGCGCATCATGAGGAGCCGGAACGCCATCGCGCCTACTCCGACCACCGTCGGAAGAAACCCCATCCACAAACTATTCGGTGGAACCACACGGGGTAGAGAAATACCACTACCGCTGACCACATCAACATGGGTGGGCTCTCAGCAAACCCATAAGTGGCTGAATCCATGGCGGAGATCAGCGAGGTCACTAGGAGGGACATGCTGCGCGGAGGAGCTGCAGGACTGGCGCAGGAAGGAGATCCTCCCGCTGGAGCGCTGCTGGAGAGGACCGCCCAGAGACTGGCACTCCGCAGGACGGAGCGTCGCCGGAGGGAGTTCTGTAGGAGGGCGTTCTCGAACCGTTGGAGCAGTCGGTGTCATCCGGAAAAGTCAGGTAGTCGCCGCTGCAACAGTGGGGGGCATTCGCACCTATAGAAGTGACGCCTGCGGTCACCCGTGCGGACACTGCAGCATACTCCTTCATGAGGCACAACACCAACAACCTTTCGACTTCCTCTCACCAAGCGGCGACCACCACGGGGCAGCCAGTGTCACCCAGAAAAGCCCCCCTGGATATTCCTGCAAGCTAGGTCGTCGCCGCTCCAACAACGGGGGACATTCGAGGCCTAAAGAAATGACGCCTGCGGTCATGCGTGCGGGCACTGCAGCATACTCCTTCATGAGGCGTAACGCCAACAACCTTTCGACTTCCTCTCACCAAGCGGCGACCGCCACGCCTCTGGAAGCGCGCTGTCTGAGCTCCGAGAGGGGGCTGAAACTCTATATCAGTTCGACTCCCCCGATGTCTGTACGGAACGAAGCGTGCCGCGGACTAAGGGGGAGGTTAGCAGGTATCACTCTGGGATACCCTGGTACATCTGGCGGGTACCCGAGTATATTCTGAGGGTGCCCGGGTATATACCCTAGTATAACCAAAACAACCAGGTTTGGTGCTGGGGTACTCCGGAGTATATTCCCCGACTAAACGCACCCCTGGAATAAGCTTACGCCGCCATCAACCTTCAAAGCTGTTCGGCAGAGGAGAAAACAGAAACTTTCCGAACGCGTTCAAGTTGGCGGCGTTCCTCGGATGCGAAATGGGGTGGAGACTCGGCAAGTATACGTATAGCAAGTCGATGTCCTCGTACGTACATATTTTGTCTTTTTTTGAAACGCTGCGGTGAGGTTCGAAGCCCTGCTGGAGGGGGCCGACAGCGCGGACCCCGATGGGGGCAAAGCTCGTGGTCGCGCTAACGACGGAGGAGGCGGTGTTCTGCCCAGACATGATGAAGGAGCTGGGATTCCGCACGCACCTCGACCGCGAAACTAATTGTTTGTCGAAAACACCTCGGCTCTACACGTCACCGGAAATCGGACCTACACCTCCCGGGCCAAGAACGTAGAGAATCCCAGCTCTTTCATTATGTTTGAGCAGGGTAATCTCTCCCGAAGGTATTGGTTCCTTTGAATTTCGAGCTGGATTCCTTGTGGGGCTCTCTTTCGTAACCCGCAGGTTAAACAAAATTGTATGCAACCCATATAGCTGAAATAGCCGAAATCAGCAGAGGCACACGCGGAACGCTGAAGCACACTACCTCTAAACCTAACCCCCAACCACGCCCTGAGATAGCTGCATATGCGAGGCATAATCTTTTATAGATTCAATACAACACGTCAACTGTGACTTCGACCGATTGAGTGGCTCACACTCAACTTCGCGATTATGCAGCTATGCTCTATGCAGCTATCTGAGGACACGATTGAGGGTTGGGGGCAGGGGTAGAGGTAGAAGAGGTGGTATATACGGCTATGTCATAGGGAGAGAGTTAGGTTAGAGCGTGCCTCTCGGGTCTTTCAGCTACATGGGATACCGGTACAAATTCGTGTTGTGCAGCCTGCAGGTTTTAAATACAATGGACCCAATCGCAAGGAGCATGACATCAAATTATATGTTAGACTAACCTTGGCCTTGTTCCGGCGGAGTGAGAAGAGGGTCGATTTATTGCAGTTTCTTATATTCGACCAGCGCTATAAGGCTACTTGCTTACTTTCGTATTTAAAAAAAAAAACATTTCTAGGCTACGTAGAATTCCTCAAAGTCTTGTTTCGTTCGAGAGGGCCGATACTGTAGGCGGTGTCTCTGCCCCGTGGCCGCATTAAGAGCCGATACATAGCCACAGGCATACATAAAATGCGTGTGGGCTCGTCTTCCAAGAGGTGTCGGGTGCACGACTACCAAACTACCCGGCGGGAGCGAGTAATACTTTAGGTGAGGAAGCCATCGTGATACTCAATATAGAGGGCGCGATTGTAGGGAAATGTAGACTAAAAATGTTACGCATCAAACGCTACATGAATTTAAGGCTTATAAACTCGATTTCCACCACATTTTCCCTCACTAAACCTGACTTATCTCTTCTTGCGAGTAAGTCAGGAACCCCGATGAGACTCTGAGTATCCAAGTTTTACCTCCGACTTTTCGGTACTGGACTCAGTATGCAATGATCGCATTGCTCTCATCGTTCCTTCCTAGGTATTTTCTAAGTGAGCGAGTTTTACAGGTTCTTAAACATGAGATGTTCCCCCTTTTTTTTCTTTTTTCGGGGGATGAAGGCGAGAATCGAACCGCGGACCTCGCTCTTCATAATCTCACGTCTTGCCGACGACGTCATTGTAGGGAAATGTAGACTAAAAATGTTACGTAACAAACGCTATATGAATTTAAGGCTTATAAACTAGATTTCCACCACACGATCCCTTCAGTATTGGGCCAGGCATGGAGGCGCGTTCTTCTCGGGACACGGGGTGAGACCCGTGCTACGGTAAGGTTTCGTAGCATCTTTTTTTCAAGAAGCTCCTCACTCGATTATAGTATAGAAGCTCCACCGAAGATTTTGATAAAAACGAATACCTACTGCAGCAGTAAGCCCGATACACACTCCTATGGATTATAGGTACCTTCAAACGAAGATTGCTAAAAACGTATACCTGGCGTACAGTATATACATCGGACCCCGACGAGATAATAATGTTGGGTAGCGTGTTCCCTTTTAAGACTGCAGTCCCGTTTTGGGCACAAACTACTCACATTTGAGCATTTTGTCCCCAAAACTGATCTAAAGAGACTGCAGTCATCCTCAAAGGGCTAATGGGCTCCGTCCGCGAGAACTTTCGCGCTAAAAAGTGTAGGTGTGGAGGCGTGTTCTTCTCGGGACACAGCAAGCAGCAGTAGGTGTAGGATTGCCGAACCTGAAAGGCCGACAGAGGGCGGGGTGCCGCCGGAGCAAAAACCCTTTTCCGACTGTCGACTGGACTCGCGTTTTTGGGAACAGACGACTTGAATCTACACTATAGGACAATGTGTTGTGCCCGGTGTTGTTGCTGTAAAAATAGTAGTGGTTAGAACTTTACACAGACGTAGCGCTCGGCGTTCTCGGTGCATGTACACAGCGCCAGCAGCGACCGAGGCTGTTTCAATGGCGTGTCTGCAGCGTAGAAAGTTGAGACGTAATTTTACTGTTGTAGTTCCGACAGAAAATAGGCAAACGGGAACACGGTTGGACCGGCGGGACCGGGGGAAGGGGGGGGGGGGGGGGGGGGGGGGTCAAAGCAACCACCGTCTCAGCGTGAGAGTTATCCCATCCGGTAAGTTGCAAATTAGATAACTCGCTGGGGTGGTAGTCTGTGCCTGGCATCCTTTTTTTCGCCGTCGTTGTGTTCTCGGTGGATTCCACCTGTCTGTGGGGGCAACTTTTTTTTTCACTTTACGGCATAAATTGTACCCGAGGCACCACTTTGATTCAAAGTAAAAATAGTTCAGGTCACGACCTAGGAAATCTAGATCTTAACCTGCCGCTATGATATGTTGTGCAGGATCTGCACATACGTGTGTGTGATCTTCACATTATTAACCGTTATTTCTACCCGTCGACGTCCAGCACAACCAGTGTCCGTGCCGATTCTTCGATCCTACAGAGAGATACAACAAGCTCTGTGGTCACAAAACTACGCCACAGAGACACCACATTGTTATGCAGTAAGCAGAGCAGACAATGCAATGTCGTGACATCCTACTGGGTACGACAGACACAACATATACACATTCTATGCGAGAGAGAAAACGAAACTACTACCGTACTGCTGCACAGTACGTACATGTCCAACAAAGGAAACCTGTGCTACTGCTGCACGCTTAATAATATCATGCAGATTATACGTCTCCCATCCGGCATCATGTGAGCTAAACCTGGCGCAAAGTACATCATACAGATCGGGAACCTGTCTGCCCTGAAAGACCTAGAAAATGGAGTAAGGATCGGCGCTCTGTCCGACGTGTGGAGTACTCAGCCCTTTTAGTGCTGCAGTGCTGTTTTGGGGACTAACTGGTTTAATTCCAAGTGTTTCGTCCCCACAACGGTACGAGTTCGTCTGCGAAGTATCGGGGTGCAATCAGTTTTAGTTGCATATATGGTGAACTACACGAGTATACGTATAACGGTTCAGCAGGATACTAACAGCAGTTACTCTTCTTGTTGTCTGCGGGTACCATACTTGCGCAATGCCACTAATGATGTTGGCACCGCCTCACCCCGAACTACAGGTGTCTATTAATCTATGGATAGGGCCTGCAGCATTGCAGTGGGCAGAGTATGGTAGCGCTGGACTAAGCAAGCAGCAGAAACTCTAAACCGACGGATACATATTCATGGATACACATGTGTGTGCTGTGGATACCGTGGATACGTTGTGCCGTTGTGCGAAAAGGTTTGTAAAGGCATGGCAGGGGTTAAACAAAGGGGGAGTCAGTACTGGGACGCAACCACCGCTGACACTGTGTCCTGGTTCCCGGTTCCCGGAGTGGCCGCACAGTAGAAGTAGGAGATATTCGCGCGTCTGAAGCGACTCTTGCGTTTCGCGGGCTGTGATTGTTGGGGCGCTGGGGCTGCCGGATGCTCAATTGGTGCTCACAGATTCGGCGATAAATTTGAAATCAGGTGCGCTTTCCCTCCCTACGTATCAGGCGTCTTTATACAGCAGCAGTACCAGGTACCCTGGGTAGTTTCAGGGGCACTGATGATGCTGCTGCAGTGCAGGTCGAGAAGTTGAGGACAGAGAAGGCCCGTCGCGACCAGAATCCCACGCGATGGTTCTTGCTCGTTGTTAGCATGCAGAGTCGACGATAAGGCAGGCAGTTTTTGTAAGCTTGGCGTTGTCTGGCTCCTATTCTTTGTTTTCAAATTTTCAAATGAACGCTCTTCCTTCTCGTGCTCTTCTTACCTTCTCGTACGAGTACTATTAATACTATTAATAACTTTAACTTACGAGTACCCGGTAAAGCACCAGAGCACACAGCAGCACACGTTTTATGTCGTGTGTCGTGTGTTGATGCTGCTCGTACCTGCCATCGTGCGAGGCGTGCTGCTACATAATATCACCCGTATCATATATCACTTCTGTCTGTGGTCAGAAATATAAGGGTATTTTATACATCAATATTAATATTGAACGGACCTTACATTTCCGTCCGGAGTGGCATACCCGAAACTACAGTACCAGGTATTAACGAACAGGTACGAGTACGTACACCATTGGAGAATACTCGTACAGCAGTATTAACGAACAGGTACGAGTACGTACACCATTCGAGAATACTCGTACAGCAGCTGGTATACCCTGGGTACTCTGGGTACCCCCCAAGTATACCCTGAGTATGTATTGATATTCCCTCGGGTATAGCTGGCTGGTATACCCTCGGGTATATTGTATACCCTCGTATGTACTATTACGGGGGACCATAGTAAATAGGACCAAATATTGTTATTACGGGGGTCCATAGTTAATAGGACCTATGGCATACATAAAAACCTATATATTTGACTATTTTTACTAACAAAATTTGGTCTCATTAACTATGGATCCCCGTAATAGTAAAAATAGGGAAATATATAGGTGTTTGGGTGTACCGTAGGTCCTATTTACATTGGTCCTCCGTAATACCCTCGGGTAGTAGCCGTCATTCCGTCTATTATTGCTTGCCAGGTATTACGTACCATATGCAGGTCATATCGTGATGATGTTCTCACAGTAGCTCACTTCCCTGAAATCCTGCCTGTGGTCACCAAACAGGCTGTAACAAAATGCATCTCTTATGGCAGAAAACAAACAAATACGAAACAGTTCGCACGGCAGTACCATAGCAGTCCGTAGAGGGAAACGGCGCTAACGAACTGTGGTTTACCATCCCGTATCACTTGCAACCAAGCAACACCAGGAACATATCAATGGTAATACATGTACACTAGAAAAAAATAAAAGGAAAAAAACCAACACGAAGAGGGAACGGAAGGGAGAAAAAATAAAATGAAGCTAAAAACCAAAAGGAAGAGAAACGAAGCAAGTATAAATGCGCTCATTGCGCAGACCGAGTCCCGAGGACAAGGATGCTGTTTGCTGCTGCGATTTGTCCTGATGGACTTAACTTAAGGACGTCACAAGAAGACCAGACGAAAGGCAAGAAGGCAAGAAGAGGGTAGAGACAAAGAGCTAACAACATACCAAAAAACGATCAGTCCTATGTCCAGTTGGTGGGTCAGGGACGACACAACCGACACAAAGAGGACAGAGACATACGGACTAAGGGGGGGGCTAAAAATAATCGGAAAAAAAGGTAGAATAACAAAGGGTCCCACAAATATAACAACAATGTGACGCGGTCGATGCAGAATGGCAGGGTACAGGGGGGGGGGGGGGGGGGGGGGGGGGGGGGGGGGGGGGGGGGTACCATCGGCGTTAGCAGGGAATAGGGCATAACAACAAACAAACACGAAAATAAGCAAATAAAACAGGGATTGTAACACAGTGTTAGGCAGTAGTCACTGGGCGTCTCAGCTAGAAAGACGGCCAGCGTCCATTTTCGGCGGGTGCCCTTCACTTTCTTGACCGGCCTAGCTGCTGCTGCTGCGCCTCCTTCGACGCGGCTCCTCTCCCCCCCCCCCCCCCCCCCGGGGCCTGGGCCCAACGACGTTGAATAAGTCGCTGCGCATTTTTGTACCTGAAGCTCGTTTTGCTAGATTCTCCTCCTCCTTGACGAACCATCGCTTCGTGTACTGCTCTGCCGCTCCTTCAACACGTCTGAACCACTTGCCCGATTTCTTCGCTGCCAACGTCCATTGCTTCTCTTCGATGGGCAAGTTAAACAACGATAGGTCGCGTTCGAAACAACCCATCCGGTCCTGCTCTTGCCCTTCCAAGTAACCCTTTTCCCCCCTCCAGTTCCCCAAACATCATTCGTTTGGGTAGTCTCTCGTTACCCGTACGAGCCACTAGACCCCGCGGAAATCATCCTCCGCTTTCGCACCGTCGTCTGTACGTTCTCGCAGCCAGTCTTGGCCAGTACGTCTGTATTTGAAAGCACATGGTAGCCGTCGCGAGGTTTATTATTCCATCCGATGCAGTGGAGGAGCAATCGGTGGTGAGCTCTCCGCAATATGGCGAGATGGGCCACGGTGGGGCTACACGTGACACACCCGTATGGCATGGTCTCCATTCCCTCGCCTTTGAGCTTCCGTGCTTTGGGCCGGAGCGGTGCGATGGGCTGGTCGTACGGTGGCAAACGATACCGTCTGAAGCGTAGGTTGGCCCGCAGCACGCGCCGGTTGATTTCAGCAGTAAGGTCGGCGTTCTCGTACACAGCAGTTGCCCCAAGGTAAACTAAACTTGGTGGTTTGTTTGTACACCTGGCCGGCTGCCTCAGCGACGAAAGTGCCCCTGTCCATACGCTTTCGTCATCAGATACATGGTCTCCGTCTTGGCTTCCGAAGCTGTCATTCCGAACGAACCGTACTCTGAAACGATACCTGCCATCATCTTCGCAAGGCTGTTTCTCGATCTGGAAACGATGCCCGCGTCATCTGCATACAGCACTCCCCAGATCGGTTGCGGCTCCGCCACGGTCTCCTGGGGTTTATCACGCCACGCCCCTTCCCCCCCCCCCCCCCCCCCCCCCCCCCCCCCCCCCCCCCGCGCCTTCTCATCTTTCACCTTGGTGCACACCATATAGTTTACCACATCTGAACTGGCGCTAAACCGCTCCACCGCCACACCATACCAGTACGGCAGTAATGAACATAATTGAACAACAATGGTGCGAGCACGCATCCTCTCCGTAGACCCTGCCCCGTGTTGAACCAGTCTGAATATTCGCGTTCGTCCGTCCGGATGTGCGCACGCATTCCATCGTGGAAGTGGCGAATGACCGCGAGCATATTTGGTGGTGCGCCGAACCGAGTGAGCACGGTCCACAGGAGAGTCCGGGTCGACTGAATCGTATGCCTTGGCGAGGTCGACGGAACACATGTAAAGAGGGGGGTGCTCTTCTTTCGTGTCAAGTGGTGAAGTGGTCGAACCCCGAAAATCATATTAATCGCCGACCGTTGCGGTCTGAAGCCGCACTGCTCCTCTGGTAATATATCCTCCCGTTCGCAGTAATTGCTGAGGCGTTTGGCGATCTCTGCCTTGAGGAGAGCCTCGCCAGCGTGCGCCACGAGCAATATGCCTCGATTGTTACCGCACTCCGTCCGGTACTTCTTTTTGGTGCAGCACGATGATGGTGGCGTCTTGCCACTCCTGCGGCACGCCTCCGCCCTGCCATATGGCGACCACTATGGCGTACGGGGGTTACCATCGCGATCTCTACCTAAGGCGAGTTTGAGCAGTTCAGCGGGAAGGCTCATCGGGTCCAACAGTTTTCCTGTTTGACATGCTCTTGATGGTTTCCTCCACCTCAAAGATCGAAGCTAAATCATCGAGAGGTGTGCGCGGGGGGCATACCTTCAGCTCTTCGACGATACTCGGGTCGAGCGTTGGCGACTCCGTGTTGAGCAAAGAGCTGAACAACTGTGCCCACCGATCGCTAATGAGCCCCATGTCACGAAGCAAGCTGCCCTCTGCGTCCTTCATGTATTGAGAGCTACACGATTTCTTCCCCTCGAAATATATCCCCTCGAGGTGCTTGTATAAACCAGATTGGTCGCCATCTTTGAGGCGTACCTCAAGTTGACGGACGAAGTCCTCGAAGGACCTCTGCACAGCTTCGATCCTCACGCGCCTTAGGCGTTTCCCAGCTGCTTTCAGGGACTTCCTTTGGTTGCTGCTGCTTGGATCCGCTCGCAATAGCTCTCTCGCGGCTTCCCTTTCTTGCCACGCCGCAAGCATTTCCGCCCTCGTTTCCTCGCTAGCACACCACCCCGCCGGTCCTTGACCGCGCGTTGCACGTTACGCGATGTTAGTGACAGTCGACAGCATCGCTTCGGCGAACACCATTCCCGTACCATCCACATCCGTGCCAGGGGGCAGGGGTGTGAATTTTCTCAGTGAAGGCTCTCCGCAGTTGGGGGCTTGCCATCAGTTGTTGCAGGTCGACTGCCCGTCTGCCCTTCATCTCTCGCTTGCGGTGTTCAGGGGTAAAGCGTCCAAGCAGCCGGATGTCTGCTGTGACCAGGTTGTGATCTGATTCAACTTTCGCTAGGGGAGGTCGGAGCACAGCGACATTTCGTACGAGTCGTCTGGTCTGGTTGAACCGTATAACACGCAAGATAACACCCCCCTCCAATGCGGCGAATCTCCCCAGCGGAGTTTCTCCAAGGCAACGGAGGCACGCACGGCGGAAAATGATGGCTTTGGAAATATCTCGACGAGATGTCTCCGTGCCGTAATAGACGCATCGCTCGGCGTTTGCACCTTCCCAATTGCCGAGAAAATCAACCTCGAAATCCGTCCCGAGGGTGTGTGTGTTATCGTGCGTGCTATGTGCCAGACACGGTATGTATAGATGGACACAAAACTCCCACTACTATTGCGAGGGAAGAACATACTGGCACAGCAGTAATCAGGACCAATTATGCTGAGTAAAAACACTGGAATATATACAGGTTTTCGTCTACATGATGGGTTCTGATTTGCTATGCCCCCCCCCGTAAATACGTACGTAAGGGCTTGTACGGGTGTCCCTCGGGTAAACCCTGAATCTGTGTATCGGTTCGGGTATGACACACAAGCCACACGAGTAGAGCCGTATGTATATGCTACTACTTTGTGAACCCTTTTGGGACCCGGGTATATCTCTCTGGACGGAAATACAAGGATATTTTAGGCGTAAATATGATCACTAAATGATCCTTATATTTATGGCCAGAGTGATATTCTGGTAGTAGTGTT
Organism: Macrocystis pyrifera; assembly: GCA_031763025.1. Lineage (NCBI taxonomy): Eukaryota > Phaeophyceae > Laminariales > Laminariaceae > Macrocystis > Macrocystis pyrifera. Next base: position 6,630,581 of record JASSKH010000016.1, read on the forward strand.
ACGGGAGACCATAGTAAATAGGACCTACGGTACACACAAAAGCCTGTATATTTACCTATTTTTACTAACCATGTTTGGTCTTATTTTCTATGGCCCCCCGTAATATGAATACTGCACTCGTATACACTGCTGCACGCTCTTCCTAGCACGCTGACCAAGACCGCACTTTTACTCGTCGTTCTTTAGGCCGCCACGGGTAGTATTACGAGGGACCATAGTAAATAGGACCAAATATTGTCAGTAAAAACAGGTAAATATATAGTTTTTTTTGTGTGTACCGTGGGTCCTATTTACTATGGTCCCCCGTGATAGTAGCTAGCCCCTCTGTGGTGCCGGTTGAGTATTGCCGACTGCCCGCTACAGATTGTGCCTGGGGAATCGCTTGGCACAGATGGGATGAGCCAGTGTGGTAGTGTGCGGAATAATTAATGCCGGTTGCCGCTGTATGTATTGCCGGTATTGTTATTGGCTGGCGCATACATACCGGCACTATAGAGGGACTGGCACTACACTACTACTGCTGTAGAGCTGTGAGTTGAGTTGGATAAAAGTCGCCAGCTAGGTATCAGTCGGCCCCGCCGTGCGCGCTCGTATTTCGTACTTGTTTGTTTTCTCCCGTCGAGATGTTTTTTTGCTACGAGTATCCAGCCTGCCTTTGTGACCGCAGAGCGGATTTCAGGAAAGTGAGCTACGTGATGTGAGAACATCATCATCGTCTCATGCTGTACCAGAGGAGTTATTACGGAGGAACGTAGTAAATAACACCTACGGTACACACTAAAACCTATATATTTCCCTGTTTTTACTCACAAAATTTGGTCCCGTTTACCATGGTCCCCCGTAATAGTTGCTGCGGTGCCAACTATCCGACTTTTTTGGGGTTTTCTAGTTTGTGAAACGCGTCTTTGCTACGGGGATGCATCTTCCCCCTGAGCCCGCTCGCTCAGAAGAGAGGGAGAGAGCGAGCTGCGAGGTCTACTGCAACTCATCGAGCATCAAAACCCATCTCCACCGACGGTGCCGGCGCCGATGGCTGTGCCGGAGGCCGTTGGCGCTTCATGTACAATATATATTTTTTGTATATAAAATGGAGCCGAATAGAGCGTCAGCCAACTATCATAGTCAACCTACAGTATGTCAGCGAGTTGGCTGGCGCCGGCTGATAGCTAGCCTGGGAGTCTAGCCCCTCGCAGCCCTAACGATTGCTGTGCTGTGCTGCGCTACTACCACTGCTGTACTGTACTGTGCTGTACTGTACTATACAGTTATACAGTACTGTGTTGTGCTGTGCTGTGCTGTGCTGTGCTGTGCTGTGCTGTGCTGTGCTGTGCTGTGCTGTGCTGTGCTGTGCTGTGCTGTGCTGTGCTGTGCTGTGCTGTGCTGTGCTGTACGGTACTGTACTTTACGGTACTGTACGGTACTGTGCTGTGCTGTGCTGTGCTGTGCTGTACTGTACGGTACTATACGGTACTGTACGGTACTGAGGCGTGTTAAGATATAAGGTGGCGTTTTGTTTTGCCTAAATTTTTTATGACTCGCGGCGCCCCTTGGCCCTTATTTAGGACTGCAGGCAGTCCCGTTTTGGGGATAAACCACTCAAGTTCTAAGCAGTTGGTCGCCCCCAAAAAGTACAGCCGCGATCCTAAAAAGGGTTGACCTGAGGTTGTTAGTTCTGGGGGTAAACCACTCAAAATTCTGAGCAGTTTGTCCCCCCTAAAGTAGAACTGCTGTCCTTAACTAAAAAGGGTTCACTGAGGAATCGTTCTATTTTTCGATGTTTACCTATATACGTCATGCATGGTTCATCGGTGTGCGCGTTCGTGGCTATCGAGGCCATGTTATGGGCGGGGTGCAGAGCTTCTCAAGTAAAGAGCCTCAGAAGGCGGAAATAGGTATGCCCCTATTGTTGCATGCCTCACCATACTACTGCTGTACGTACGTGTGGGTCATACAGCTCCTTACCAGCTCGTATACATGACGTGCAGTATTGAGAACCGAAAACCGTATGTCGTTTTTTTTTTTTTTTTCGTTTTTTTCCCGACCGAAAAAAGGACCTTTAGTTTCTTTTCTTCTGTTTATTGGCTAAAAAACCGACCGAAACCGACCGAAAGGTTCTCTCGGTTTTCTCGGCTTTTCTCGGTTTTCCCGGTTTCGGTTTTGCTTGAAAACCCCCGCGGCCGAAACGGACCGACTTTTGGGTGAAAACCCGAAAAACCGACCGAGTCGTTTTTCGTTTTCTGTTCGCAACACTGATGATGCGTCGAAAATCGGGCTACAAACCCTACCAAAACCCAAGCGAACCGGGCTGCTTGCTTGGTGTGGTGGACGATGCTGCAAACCGTCCTTTTCTTTTAATACTATGGACGCCTTTTGCCTCTGAAACCCCCCAGGAGTTAATAGACCATAATGTAATCCGGTGTGGGATTCCAGAGGCCACTCATGACCACCACCACCACCACCACCACCACCACCACCACCACCACCACGGCGCCCCTACGCCCTCCTTACTCTTATTTTATACCGGTATTGTGTTTTGATTGTGTTATTGTTGTTGTTCTCTTCGTTCTGTTTATGTTCTGACCCGAGAGAACAGAAGCAGGCGCCGGATACCGACCGCGAAGGGAAAGAAGGGAGAGGATCATCTGGAGGGGAGGGGAGCGAGGGGCGGGGGGGGGGCGGGGGGGGGAGGGGGAGGGGGGGAGGAGGAGGAGGAGGAGGAGGGAAGGAGGGGGGCACCAGCGGAGAGAGATATTTGCAGACAGTGGCGTTGAGCGATCGTGCTCGTGCGGGTGGGCAGGGCTGAAGATCATGTCAACCCGGACCAAGCAAAACCTCAAGCTGCAGCTCGAAAAGCTCGACAAGGTGATCGATTAGCTTGGAGTGGTTGATTGATTGGTTGGTTGATTGATTGGTTGATTGATTGGTTGGTTGGTTGATTGATTGGTTGATTGATTGGTTGATTGGTTGATTGGTTAGTTGTTCGGTAGGTTGGTTGGTTGGTTGGCTTGGTTGATTGTTTTGATTGGTTGATTGGTTGACCTATTTTGTTGACTGTCGATGCTGTTGTTTTCACAACCATATTTTCAGTTCTGTACCACTGTGTCCAGGGGGGGCGAGGAGAACCTCCGTTGGTCAGACGCGAGGGTACCGCTGGAATATACTGGTGCAACTACTGTAGTTAGGTTTATGACTCTTGACGGTAGGTAGCGCAAGGGCATGTTTCCGCATCGACGTCATTTGGACGTTTTTTGTGCGCGGGTGCTACTTGTACCAGCGACTTACCCGATGCTTGTCTTGGCGAGACACGCACTCCCGCCTCCACCGCTCCTGTTCCAGCCCGATTTATACCACGAAGAAAAAGGTGACGGAAAATTCCCTGACTTCACCCTTCCCTCTCCCCCCCCCCCTATCCCTCCGCTCCCCTCCCCTCCTCTCCCCTCTCCCGTCGACTATCGCTGGTTTCCCCGTTTTTCGACCTCACTGACAACACGCCCCTGTGATTAGGGGAACTCCGCGAGTTCCGACGGCCGCCGGTACGGCGCACTTTTCGCCGGGCTGTTAGAGTGTCCCCCTTCGGAAGAGGGTGGTGGTGGCAGCTTGTTGGCGGTAGGAGAACATGGAGGGAAGCCCGCGGCGAGGTATGGTGGTGGTGGTAGTGGTGGTAGCTGTGGTGGTGGTGGAGGAGGGGTGGGGGGGGGGGGAGAGGGGAGGGTTATGCGGTGGGGGTTGTAGACGGGGGGGGGATGACGGTTGTGTAGCGAGTGTTGCTGCTGTTGGTGTAATTGTGTGTGAAATTATTGGCATGTGTTTTTATGTGTTGGTGAGCATTTGGGTTTGTGTGTTTTTGTGTGTGTTTTTCATGTTGGTGTTGCTTCCATGGCATCGCGGTGTCGCTGTGTCGTGGACGTTTTTTCTGTGCCTTGCTGTTGCGGCGTTGCTTTCTTCTTGAGCTGTCGTTTTTTGACGGCGAGTACACGCCCTCCCGTTTCTCGCCTGCCTGAGGGCGGCATTCTCTTTTTCGATTTTGTTGCCATTTTCGATTTCGTTCTTCTTTTAGTTATTTCGTTTTGCATTTTCACTTTCGCTTTTACCAGGGCTGTTCACGGGTCGAGTCAAAACTCGCTGGTCGGGTCGGATGGGGTCGCCTAACCCGACCCGACCCGACTTGACCCGACCCGTGATTTTTCGAATGCCTTGTGACCCCACCCGGTGCGACCCGTGAGTTTTTTTAAGACCTCCTGACCTGACCCCGCGGGTCGCGTCATGACCCGTGAACAATATTGGTTTTTACTTTCGTTGTCGCGGTCATTTTTCAATGTTGCTCCCTGTTTTTTGACGCCACTCTCAGAGATTTCACGTCCGTAGAACGCCTTTTGACCGCCGCTACCACCGCCGATGGCGAGGAGGCGGGAGGTGGGGGCGGGGGCGGAAGGGGCGTGCTGGAGCAGCTACGACGGAGCTTTAACGCTAAGGTCGCCAAAGAGTTGCCCCAGCCGGGGTCGAGGCCATCTGTAGAGGTGAGATGGTTGGGGGGATGATGACAGCGGCTGGGTGGCTTGTCTTATTTTTTTCCAAAGAAAGGAACATATCAGCAACCTCCGAGACGTTCGTAAAGCCTGCTTATTGGCAAACCCGGCTGGCCGGGTGGGACCTGATAGGCTTATACCATATCCATCATACTGGCACAGCGTTCAGCATTGTTTTTTTTTCAAAGCATAACTGGGCTTTTTTGGGCGTCAAAATAGCAGAATTGGACCTTTTTTGGAGCTTAACAGGCACGATCAGGCAAAAATGAAGAAAGTCCACAGCAAAATAGAAAACAAAAATCACATCTTGTTTTTTGGGGGAAAAAGGCAGGATGGGTATCAAGCCTAGATCTGATATGACCTGATCACCGCCTTTGCCCGATGGGAAAAGGAAATAAGGGATGACGGGAGGAGGGAAGGAGGTAGGGAGGGCAGAGAGACAGGAACGAGAGAGAGAGAGAGGAAGGAAATGGTCAACATTCGGGGAAGCCCTTGTTGGCGCGATTAGGTGCTATACCTGAGTTTCCATGTCAAAGTGCTACAAGTGTGTCTATGCGATACTTGGTCTACAGCTGTTGTTGTGAAATCAAAATAACGGTACGTTCCCAATACCCCACGCTCGGGTAGCTCCCGGTTGTTCGATGTCTTTTCAAGGCAACGCCGTAGCGTCGCTGCTTAAAATAATACCAGGTGTATGTTGTCTATTCGAACGCCCGTCTTTTCAGACCGCGCGCGTTGGCAAAGTGTTGCCGCCGTCCCAGGACCCCACGAACAAAACAATCGACACGCAAAACACACACCCCATGAGAATTTCTGAGACGTCGACGGCACTCTAAAAAGCAAGGCACAAAAAGTATCCGTGCTTGCTATAATATTTTGTTTCTTTTGTTTTTAGTTGTGCAGAAATTCCACCCCTCTGTTTTACTTTTATTTTTTACTCTGATCTGGGGGCAAGATTTCGCTTGGCGTTTTTTTTTTTTTCTTTTTCTTCTTCTTCTCGTTTTCCTAAACCCCGACCTTTTCCGCAAGATGCACTCCGAGCGCTCTAAAAGCAAGCACAAAAATTATCCGTGCTTGCTATAATATATATTTTTTTACTTGTACAGAAATTCCACCCCTCTTTTTTACTTTTTAGTTTTTTACTCTGATCTCGGGGCAAAGATTTCGCTTGGCGTTGTTTTCTTTTTCTTTTTCCTTTTTCTTTTTCTTCTCTTTTCGTACCCCCCGACCTTTGCGCAAGATGCACTCCGAGCTGTTGACGCGCACATTACCTGGTATCGTTTTGGCTTGTGGCTGCCTGGAGACCGCCGGCGACGTGGACTGCGGGCTCGTGTCCAAGCGCCTTAACCCTGTTGCTGTAGTAACGCGCTAACGGTACAGCTTAACACATATCTCAGTCTATATCCAGGCAATCCGTCTCCAGAGCGGGAGTGCAGTCCTCAAGGGGTTTCGTAAGTGAAGCGGGATGCTGTTTCGAGTGCGCCGGTGTGGTGTTGGTGTGATTTTCTGCTGGGATTTCTTTTCTTTTTTTTATTCCCTCGGACCGCTGGTGAGGGCTTGCGTGTGTGTACCGGGTGTGTGTGTACGTGGGCTTTCTTGTTTGTTTTTTTTCTTCTTGTCTTGCAATTTTTTTTTGTTTCTCACGGGAAGGAGGGATTCGTGCCGGCGCAGGTGGGAAAACGCCTTCGTGACGACCGCAAACCCTCCAAAATGAAACACGAGTCAAAGCCGCCCACAAAATCGGCAGCCTCTGGAGGAGGCACCGAGGACGGGTTTCAGGGTGGCGGAGGCGGGGGAGGGGGGGTTGCAGAGGGGACGTGGAATGGGGGGGGCAGCAACAGCAGCAGCAACTTTGGAGAGGGTTATGCTGCGAAACGGACGACGAAGAAAGAGGAGAAAAATAACGCCTGCTTGGTGAGAAACCGTGATCCCCTATATAGGGGTGGAACTGAGAGGGGCGGCGGAGGTGGCGGTGGGAGTTGGAGTGTGGGTGGCGTTTGCGGCGGAGTTGCGTTGGCCGTGACCGGGGGGCAATGCTGATGGTGTGCGGGCTGGGGGGGGCGTACTCATTAGTTGCTTGCCTTAGTCGTTTGACCATTGGAGCGGAGCACGTCGGGTTTTCACCGACCACGGACATTGCTTGCGCCAAGCACGAAGCGCCGTGAGGTGTTCGGCGAATTGCATGAAAGCTGCGTCCTGCAAGGAACTGCTCGTGAGTTTGTGAGGCGGACTTTCTTGCTTTGGATGGCAGCGTTGAATTGATTGATGGGGAAGTAAGGGTGATGGAGGGGGCAGGCGGGGGAAGGGGGGGGGGTTGGTGACGACGTCGCTTCTGGGGCGGAGGAGGAGGAGGAAGAAAAGGGAAAGTGAAACAATGAGATATTTTGTCATTTTTTTTGCTGCGATGCAGGCCTGGGGCGATGAAAGGGCGGTGGGACGGTGGGAGCAGGAGAGGAAGTAGGGGAAAAGCGACATGCCAGGGTAGTAAGGAAGTAATTGCATGCCGTTTTTAGCTGCGGTGCAGGAGTGTGTTTTTACCCGGCATATCGTAGAGTGGTACGAGACGGTGGACTGGCTAGCTTTGTCGGGGTCGGTTTGCCTGTAGGTGCCGCTCGCCCCGCTTCATCACCGCATATTTTTTCCCTCGTGTACTGCTGTGATCCTGACAACTCTTTGGAAAGGGCGCCGGGAGGTGGAGGAGGGGCACGGGGGGGGAAGGGGAGGAGGAAGGGGTGGGCAGGGACTGATCTGCCTGTCTGGCTCTGTTTTTAACTCCACATGGCCATGCCTCTTACATTCTGCGTGTAGTCCTTCCTCTCGTCGTCTCTCTCCGTCTCTCCCTCTCTCTTTCTCTCTCTCTCCTCTTCGTTTATTGTTCTCTCACTCTCTCACTTCCTCTCTCTCGATCACGCTCTCGCCATGTCCTCTTTTGTTTTACTGGTCGCAAAGGATAAGCACACTTTTCAAAGGCAGCAGCGACACGACGGCGGCAGCGGCGGACGCGGGAGCGGGGCGAGCGGAGGAGAAGGAGGAGGGGGAGGCAGAAACGGAGGGGGGGGGGGGGGGGAGGGGAGAGACGAATTCGACGACGATTTCGAGGAAGACGCGGACCTTTTCGCATCAGTGGACCTTGACGTAAGGGGTTAGGGTTAGGTTGGGTGGATGGGGTGGTGAGGTGGGGCGGGGTAGCGTGAGTTGGTTGACTTGCGGCTGACTTAGGTTGTCTTCGATTGCCTTGCCTTGCCTTGCCTTGGTTTGGCGTAGCTCGGCTTGGCCTGGCTTGGCTTTTGAGCTGAATCAAGTTGGTTTGGCTTGGGTTGAGTTTTGAGTTGAATTTTGTTGGCGTACCTTGACTTGGCTCGGCTCCCCCCCGTTAGAGTTTTCGCAGGGGGTCACGGGGGAATTTAAAAAAAACCGTCAGGACGAATACTTTCTTGGTGAATGGACCCCCCCCCCCCCTTCCCCCGTCCCCGGCGTGCCCCTAGCACCCCCTTCCCTCCCCCCCCCCCCCCCGCTCTTTCACCATCACCGGTTGTCACGTTGCGTTTCGCTCGATTTTTTTTGCCGCACACGGAAAACCACGCATTGCGTCGTCGTCCTCGTCACCATCGCCTGTTCAGCAACTGGTGAGCCAGCACCAGCAGCAACAACAACAGCAGCAACAACAGCAGCAACAGCAAAGGCATCAGCAGCAGCACCAGCAGCACCAGCAGCAGAAAACGGCAGCAGGAGAGGCGGGTCTCCGGGGGTTCGGGAGGGGTCGGGCAGGAGTCGGGGGGGCTCCGCCCCCCCGCCCCCCCCCCCCCCCCGCCGCACGACACAAACGCCTCCCACGCACCAGCGTGACGACGCGAGGTCGGCGGCCACGCTGCAGAGGGAAGTTTCTGGGAAGTTGCAGGTGAGCGGCATTTGTTTTTTTTTTAATTGATAGGTTGTTTTCCTGTGTGCGTGTTTTCCTCTTTTTGTTTCTATCCAAGCAACATCTGCCTGTCTGGTCGTTGGAAACCCGACGTGCTGCGTTCCGGCATTGCAGGGATGACAGGGTCTATGGTCATACTACTACGGCCATGTATCACATGACTCCCGCCCCGCCCCCTCCCCCTCCCTAGTATGTGATTTGTTCTGTTCCCCCCCCCCCCCGCTTTTTGTACGAGTAACGTGTGTACCATAAGTTTTTCTTTTTTGGGACGTGTTTTGGCGTGTCACTATATACTCTGTACGCTATGGTACGATTCGTCCTGCTCACGTTGTATACCTCGCACCGCGTTTCATCATATGACGTTAGGTGACGTTACGTTTCGCCACCCCTCGTTGTCTCACGTTATCCCAAGTTGCATTACCTTACCCTACCTACCTAACCCTACCCTACCCTACCTTACCTCTACCTTACCCTAACCCTAACCCTACCTAACCTACCTAACCCTAACCCTTACCTTACCTTACCTTTCCCTACCTTACCTTTCCCTAACCTTGCCTAACCTACCTAACCTAACCCTAACCTTACCTACCTTACCTACCATACCCTAACCTTAACCTTACCCTAACCCTACCTTACCCTACCCTAACCCTAAACCCTACCTGACCTACCTTACCTAACCCTAACCCTACCTTACCTAACCCTAACCTTACCTTACCTTACCCTTACCCTACCTTACCCTTACCCTAACCTTACCTAACCCTACCCTAACCTTACCCTACCTACCTTACCTTACCCTACCTTACCCTACCTTACCCTACCCTACCTTACCCTTACCTTACCTTACCCTACCCTACCTTACCTTACCCTACCTTACCTTACCCTACCTTACCTTCCCTTATCTTACCCTACCCTTACCTTACCTTACCTTACCTTACCCTTCCCTTACCTTACCCTACCTTACGCTACGTTACGTTTCGTTCTATGTTGTCGTGTTACGCCGCGTTCCCTTTCGTCACCTTTTGATTACGCCGCATGTTCTAGCGACTCGGCGAGCTGCACGCGCAGACGAACCAGGCCCTGATGGAAGGCTACGAAGTTCCCGAGAAGCTACAGGGAGAGCGACAAACCTTGGAAACCGCCATAGCAGCCCTGCGGAGAACGCTCAAAGCCATGGAGGTGTGGGTGTGGCTGTGCTCTTCGACGCTATGTCCCCTGTCCCCCCCTGGCACGCGTTTTCGTTCATATCGAGTGGCCGACTCTACTGCCGAAGTATGGAAGCATATTCGATACGATCCTATTTTTTGTTTTCCTTGAATGATGTATCAAAGTTTTCGGTGCGATATTCAACCTCTATTAATAGCATGTGGTGTGTGTTTTCATGATTTGTGTGCGCGTTGAGCCATGGAGGTGAGTGGTATGTTTCCATGATTTGTGTATTTAATAAACCACATCGGTGTGTGTGGTGTGTGATTACGTGAGTTGTGATGGTGTTGAACCACGTCGGTGTGTGTGGTGTGTGTCCACGACTTGTGTCTGTTGAGCCATAAAGGTGCGTGGCGTGTGTGCTTGCATGATTTTTGTATGTGTTGAGGGATGGAGGGATGCGGTGGATATGTTTCCATGATTTGTGTACCAGGCATGTGTTTTCTGTGGGTTTCTTTGCAAGGCTCTATCATAGGAGACCGCCGTTTGCACCCCTCGACTGACCGTCCCCCTGCACTTGAGTTATTTTTTTATCAGTCTGTCCATGAATATTGGGACCCTTTCTGTAGTAGTATTCGAAACAAAATTTCCTTATATATAGGGACAGAATGGCGTATTTTTTAACCATCATTTTTACTTTCCAGCTCAACTCGTGGGAGGTGTACCGTCAGCGGCGGCACTCTGGACAAGCCGTGGTCACGGGTGTTTTCCCTCCCCCTCCCCCCCCCCCCCGATACTATTGTTGCCTTCATTTTTATTGCGTACAAGGTTCATTCAGCGTCCCTACCACTCGTCGAGTTGCGACGAAGTTTGCAAACTCGCGCTCTCGCACGTTCGGTTGAAGTACGGTAGATAAATTAAACGCTAAAACTAAAGTGTAGTGTATTAACCGCCCCGAAAAAAACAAAGAAAGTGACCCGCCCCAGTTTTTTTTTTTTTTTTCGCTAGACAGGGGGAGGGAGTTCTCAAAAATCCGAGGTGAAGATGAAGATTTTAAAAAAAAAAATGTACATTTTCTTATTTCGTCGTCCCGTGATCTCAACTCCCCTGCTGTTTTTTTTCCATTCTGACTTCTGCAGGCGTGGTGTGTCGCGTTCTACTTTTTCAGGGGCGCACTTTTGTTATTAAACAGTACGTACATTCGAGTATGACAAAACTGCCGTAAGTACTCTTTACCCTTTTCGAACTGCCGTGTGCAGAAACACGTATATCAGTCTAATTCCAAGACATTTGTACCCGAAAACAGAATGCTGTCCTTGAAGGGAGGGTAATCACTACAACAAAACTATGATATTATGGTACGCAGCACTTTTTTGTTGTTGTTGTTGTTGTTGCTTTTTTTGTTCTTCTGTGTGTTTTTGGTTTTGTGTGTCCCTTATTTTGTCCATCGTCTCGTGATGTGTTTCATTGTCGTCATCTTTTCCGTTGTTGATGCCGCCGACCGTCGCACCACCCTCACCCCGAATATTCCAGGAGACCCCGCTTCTTAAGGGACGACAACTTTGCATCGATTTTTGCTTGACTGACAAAAAACTACTGCCAGGTACCTGGTATTATATATACACACAGGTTTTGCCGTGGAGCACTCAGCCCTATATACAGCAGTACACCCTTGAGAACGCACGTTTTTCCCCTTTCCTTGACTTGTCGTCCCACGTATTCGCCCTCGTCCCGCTTGTCCGGTCTCTCCGTTGTCTCTTCAAAGGCGGCGGCTAAGGCATCTTCCCAGTCCACCACCACCGCCGCCACCACCTCAAGTGCCGCAAGAACGCCGCTTGGAACTCTTCCGCCGGCTGCTACTTCGGGGGGAGGAGCAAGAGGGAGCGCGGGAAGCGGCGGGGGCAGCGGTAGCACCGGGGGGCACACCTTCGTGATGAGGCGAGCACACAGCGCACACGGGGTGGGCATAAAGTAGCACCCGCTTGTCGAACTCGGGATCGAATTTAGAATCGAAAAAAAAATCGGAGTCAAACTCGATATTAAGGTGGGGTTTTTGGTATTCGGAATCGGAGTTTGCTTTGGAATTCGAATTTGGAATCGGATTCGGGAATCGGAATTCGGAATCATTTTTTTGCAGGTGGAGTTTGAGTTCGAAAGTTGAAAGCAGAATATATTACGGGGGACCACAGTTAATAGGACCTACGGTACACACAAGCACCCATATATTTGCCTATTTTTTACTAACAATATTTGGTCCTATTTACTATGAAGCTTCGTGTGAGGAATCCCGTGCCCTCCCTCTCCCCCGCCTCGGAGGAGGAAGCAGGTGCACAGATGTGCCCGTGTGGCAAAGCAGTAGAGAGTAGAGCTCACATAGTAGGAGAATGTGGAATTTACAAGGAGGAACGGGACGTGTGAGAAGTGGAGATGAGGGAAATAGACGAATGCGACGTGGAGGAGTTCGATGCGCTAGATAGCGGCGAGAAAACGATCGCTATCCTAGGAGATAGATGATGGCCACAGGCAACGAAACAGGAAGGGGATAAGATTAGAGAAAACAATCAATTAATACCTGGTATGTAACAGATAAATGGAAACAACGTAATGAGCGCCCAAATGTTGGAGGTGTCTCTAATAGGAGTAGGAACGGTGCTCCGTTTCGAATGGGATTCGTCGTCAATGGTCAAATGACAAAAGCAACAAATGAGTACGCCCCCCCCCCCCCCCCCCCCCCCCCCGCCGCCTTGTTCACAAACACCTCTCAGTAGGGTGCAGTTCACCCTTCATACGACTCGCCCAACGCCTCATGTTTCGCTTCGCGCTTTGCTGCAAGCAGTCAATGTCCGCCTGGTCGGTGAAAACCCGACGTGCCTCGTCCCGGCATTGTATGTAAGGATGCGGAGGTTTTACGGTCGTACGACTACGGCCATGCATGACAGAACTACAGCCCCCCTCCCTCTACCCCAGCTCCACCCCCACGCCTGCCGCCAATCCTGTCCCCGCCCCCACCGCTACCTTTACCTGCTGCTACCGTAGCTCGATATAAGCTAGTTGTAATGAAATTGTAAGGGCCCTCACTTGAGTAGCTCTTATACTACTACTATTATTATCAGTGCTATTAGTAAGTCATTGGTAAGTCGTTGCTATGTCATTACTATTACGGGGGTCCATAGTTAACGGGACCAAATTTTGTTAGTAAAAATAGGGAAATATATAGGTTTTTATGTACATCATAGGTCCTGTTAACTATGGACCCCCCGTAATAGGTCATTGCTGAGTCAGTGCTGAGTTTTTACGGCGTCATTACTGCAATAGATCGATTTTAAGTCAGTACTAAGTCACCCCCCAAAAAATGATTGTGGGAAAAAGCTGCACGTGCGATACAATGACAATCTCCAAGCCTGCATACGTGCGTCTTTGAAGAACATGGTAAAACACCACGAAAATAGCTATTACGGGGGTCCGTAGTTAACGGGACCAAATTTTGTTAGTAAAAAGAGGTAAATATATAGTTTTTTATGTGTACCATAGGTCCTATTAACTATGTACCCCCGTAATAGTATTCCAACGATTCTATGGGTCAAGGAGCAAGGTGATTCACAAATATTTTTGGAAAATAAAGTACTATTATTACGGGGGTCCATAGTTGATAGGACCAGATATTCTTAGAAAAAATAGGTAAATATATAGGTTTTCATGTATACCATAGGTCCTATTAACTATGGACCCCCGTAATAGTACTATTTGTACTGCTGGCACTATTAGTATTATTAATACAGCAGTGACCCGATCGAAGCATGCGTCTGAAACCCCCAGTCGCACATTCAGTGTCCGCGCTGACTCTCACCGCTGTTGCTGTTGCTCATTTTGCGACATCCCTGCCTTGCTGGGGGTCGATAAAGCCCCATAACCCCCCCCCCCCCCCCCCACCCCCCCCCCCCCCCCCCCCCCCCCCCCCCCCCCCCCCCCCCCCCCCCCCCCCCCCCCCCCCCCCCCCCCCCCCTCCCCCCCCCCCCCCCCCCCCCCCCCCCCCCCAATCCTCCTCACTCCCCACCCCTATGACGATGTATGTAGGAAAAACACACTGACTTCAAAGAGATTGGTGGTGAAATGGAGACCTACACCTAAACCCGTTGAGTGGCGCACTGTACAGAACACACATTTTACTCTAATCTCAAGCAATTTGTCCCAAATAAGCGGCGGTGCAGTTCTTACAATCGTATTGTTTCATTGGTTTAAGGCGTACCTTGGTACGTACATATGCTACCTCATGACGACCTACCTGACCCAAGCCCCCCCCCCCCCCCGGTTGGGTTGGCGTCGGTTGGCAACGACACTGTAAAACATGCCGCTCACTACGTGAGCTAGACATCCAGGGTACCGTTTTTTTTTTTTTTTTTTTTTTTTTGGCGGTCGCCCACAGCTGGTTGTCGAGTGAGATCATTTGTGCGAAGTAAATAACCTTTACTCTGCACAAGGTAATTGATCGTATCACGTAGTGTTCAAGGTAAGGCACCCAAGAGGCAGTTTACATAGTACTCCCATTGCTGTCTCTGGAAGTGGCTACACCGGAAATTAAACTAACTCATTGAGGCTGTCATCCATTTTGCAAGTCCGCCTCACAAGCGGTTCTTAGTAGGATGCAGCTCACCCTTCATGCGACTCGCCGGACACCTCACGGCGCTTCGCGCTTGGTGCAAACAATGTCTGCCTGGTCGGTGAAAACCCGACATGCTCCGTCCCTGCATTGTAGGGATGCGAGGGTCTATGGTCATACGACTACGGCCATGCATGAGATCGAGTACATCTCTCCTATCGAGTACCCCCCCCCCCCCCCCCCCCCCCCCCCCCCCCCCCCCCCCCCCCCCCCCCCCCCCCTCAGCCCTCCTCCTCCCCCCCCTTGCAGTTGGATTAAGATTCCCAACTCCACCAAATATGCCCCCCCCCCCCCCCCCCCCCCCCACCCCCCCCACCACCCCCCCCCCCCCTCCTACCTCCCCTACCCCTAACCCCCCCCTGATCATAAGACTACGGCCACGCATGACATGAGTACAAACCTCCCCCCCCCCCCCCCCTCCCCCTGATCCCCCCCCCCCCCCCCCCCCCCCCCAAATATTTAACAAAACTGGATGGGTGTGCTTGCGAATATCCTCGATAAAGCAGAACCGAATCCCCAGGGTCTGGGTCGACGGGACATCACTCCTGGGGCTCTCCACCAATCACACCGCGGCATCTCTACCGCGGCGGCGAATCAAACGCCGGAACAGGAGGAGGAGGCGGGTTTGGAGGAGGGGCGGGGAGCTTGGCAACCCCTGGTAGTTCACGCCAAGGAAATGGAATTGGCGGTGGCGGTGGAGGCGGAGGTGGAGGTGAGAAAGGAGGGGAGGGGAGGGGAGGGGAGGGGCGGAAGAGGTCGGCGGTGAGGGGATGGAGAGAGGGGGTGGGGAAGAACGGGACGCGGGGGGAGGGGGTTCAGGGGCGCGAAAAAGGGGGGGGGGGGGGGGGGGGGGGGGGGGGGGGTCGGGGCTGGAGGAGCTCGTGAGAAGAGGGGAAGGTGGTGGAGGATGGGGGTGGTGATCGGTGGGGCACTACTAGGAATTTAACGTGTAGAGGTGTTATCGTCTTGACCCTTTGGGGCTCTGCAAAAAACTTGAAGGTCTGCGAAGTGAACGACAACAGCAACCTGGCGTTGCATTCCCGATACGTCCATTTTCGTTAACGTCCTTCTGCGTGAAACACTTGGCAGGCGGCGACAATGGTTGGAGCGCCGGCGGCAATAGCAACAGTTTCAACAACAACAACAACAACAACAACAACAACACCAATGGCTACAACAGCAACAGCAACGACTACAGCACCAGTCACAACAGCAACAACAGTGACTGCTACAACAACAGCTCCGGCTTCAACGACAGCAACAACACCACCAATAATAGCAACTACGACGACATTTATGGTGGCGGCGGCGATGATGATGATGGTGGTGGTGGCGGTGGCCCTGACGACGGAACTCCAGTTTGTGACCACGACAAGCGGTGCGTGAAGCTCACGGCGCGAACGGGGGACAACGCCGGGAGGGAGTTCTACAAGTGCAGCTTGCCGAGGGACGGAGGGGAGCAGTGCGACTTCTTTCAGTGGCTTGATGGGCAGGTGAGGCACCTGTGTCGCACCGCCCACGAAACACAAAAAAAAAAAGTCCCGACAACAAAGACACTGGAATCACGTCTGTCGCCGTTTTTTTTCCGAAGACATTTTGTTTCTCTGCTCTAGCTCCGAACGTTTCCATCGAGTCAAAATTTTGCAGGGCAGGTATGAGCTCCTTGGTGCACTCCCGGGAGTATGCCAAAGCGACAGCACTTTTCGTGTCCTCCTTCGGGGCGGACCTCGTCGCTGAAGTTTGAAAATGTGGTTCCAGGCGCTTGAATTTTCGGTTTTTCTTGTACTGTAGCCAAGATTTATTTTTCTGCTGTAGAACGAGAAGGAGAAACGTACTCACTGGGCTTCTGGGTTCCTCGTTCTCGTTCTACGTCAGAAAAAAGTAGTACAAGAAACCGAAAATTCAAGCGCCTGGAACCACATTTTCAAACTTCAGCGACGAGGTCCGCCCCGAAGGAGGACCCGAAAAGTGCTGTCGCTTTGGCACACTCCCGCGAGTGCGCCAAGGAGCTCATACCTGCCCTGCAAAATTTTGGGTCGATGGAAACGCTCGGAGCTATATAGAGCAGACAAACGAAAGCGTCCTCAGAAAAAAATTGGCGGTAGACGTGATTCCAGTGTCTTCGTTGTAGGGAGTTTTGGCAGTATCAGCTTTTTTTGTGGGCAGTGCAACACAGGTGGAGGGGGCCCGGAGTACGGCCGTTACACTGCGGGATCGAATCCCCCTATCCCCTCGGAACCGAAAAAAGGCCACAAAATATTTTGGTGTAATGTTGACGGTTTTAATTTTTTGTCAAGTTTTTTTTTCCCGACTTCCCACATAGAGTCGTAAGTTTTATGCTTTTTGCTCGCGGTCTCGTTTTGTTCTCATGTTTTCCCTTTCTTGTTCGCCCCTCTTTTTTTTTCCATTGGCTTCCTTATAGCTTTTTCCTTTTTTTTCTGTACTTTGCTTCTTTTTTTTTTCTTTCTTTGCTACTTTCTCGTTTTAATTTGTCTTGTTTCTGCTCTCCCTTTGAGTTTTATTCCAGTATTTTTTTTAATTTAATTTTAATGTTTTCTTCCTGTGGTGTTTTTTGTTCTTTTGTTTCTTCTTCTCTTTCTTTTTGACTTTTTGACTTTTGTTCTTGTTTCTTGTCTTCATTTTCCTTTGTTTTTTTTTTCTCCACTGTTATTTTCTCGACGACAGGGCAACAACGGCGGGGGCGGGGGCGGGAGCGGGGGAGGGGGAATGCCTGGGGGGGTGGCGAAAGAGGGTCAGCTGAACATTTACCAGCAAGTCTCGAGCATTTTCGGCCACGCGCGCTTCAGGAACGGCCAGGAGGAAGTCATTGTGGTGAGAGATTAAGAAATGAGATTGATATCTCTGAGATTGAAAAAACAGCGAAAAAGTCGTCGTAAAAATCGTACCAGGTGCAGAAAATACTCTTGTACGAAACATAGATAGAGAGTAGTGGTCTCTCTATAGTGCCGGTATGTATGTGCAAGCCAACAGTGCCGGTGCTATGGCGGCAACCAACCGGCACTAATTACGCTGCCACACTGGCTAGTCCCATCTGTATCACGCAACTCCATGGACACTGTTAGCGGGCAACCGGCCCTTCCGAGACACCACTACTGCTGTGTAACAAACACGCTCGTTGTGCTGTTCGGGTGTGGTTAGTTTCGGGCTGCGTGTTTCGCGGGTTCGCTTGAGTTGAGCAAGACGTTTCTGCTCGTACGTCATGGCCAACAGCAGAATCCAGCAGCAGCTAGTATCCTGCTGCTGGCGCTGCTGCAGCAGCATCTTGTTGGCTTGCTGTTGCTGTTGCTGCTGTTGCTGCTGCAGCCGCTTGTTGGCTACTGCTGCTGGTGCGTGGTGGGCTGCTGCTGCTGCTGCTGCTGCTGCTGCTGCTGCTGCTGCTACTGCTGCTGTTGGAGAGGTTACTTTTTTTTTAATGCTTGCTGTCTGTTATTCGTTGATGTTGTTGTTGTTGTTGTGGTGGTGGCGATGATGGTTGTTAGTGGTGCTGGTGATGCGGTGTGTTGTTGTGTGCTGTTGCTGGTGTTGACGGTGGGGGGGCATCACTGTTAAGAAGAGAGATATGGGAGCGTGACAGATGCTCCTAACTGGCCGAGCTGCATACGCAACACACGCAATGTGCGATACAATAGAAGACTCGCCTACTCGGTAGCTTAATGCAGTCAGGAACTTTGACCAGTCAGGAACATCTGGCACGCTTCTGCATTCCCATCGTTCTGGTGGAATACGGTGCAGATTAAAGGTACACAACTACGTGCCGGTACCGCGCTGTCCGGGAATCGAATGCGGCCCGTTTGGGTAAACGGTAAACGGTCCGTGCATTGCGGGCAGAGTGATATGGTACGAGAGCGAAGAAGGCAGGACGATGACGGCTTTTGCTGAATGTCGGCAATGTTGACAATTCAGCATGATGATTGTTGTTGTTGTTGTTGTTGTTGTTTTCGTCGTTTTTCTTGTCCTCACGTTTTCTCATCGCCAAACTCGAGTCGGTAGTCACGGTTCAGGGCTCCAACAGCTCTGGAGTGAGAGAATAATGCCTCGTGAAAAAACTAAAACAATAATCTCCACCGCACCTGCTCCTCTCGGGGGTCAGGTCGGGTCAACGTGCCCAGCTGGGCTAAATTGACACACGACACGAAATCGCGAACGTGGAAGTGTGGTGAGCTTAAGCTTTATTTTACCAATCCGCCGGAGGATTTAAAAAAAAAAAAAAAAAAAAAAAAAAAATGTATTTGGTTGACGCTATTACTATGAATATGCTGCCTGTGTAGGAATATCAAGGGGGGCGCTAGCACCCTCTGGAATGCGTCGTCAAGCACCCCTTCGTAGGCGTTTCGGCAACATGTACATAGTGTGCTTGGAATTAGAGTAGGGGCTGTGCAACCAAGGTCCGTATTTCGTAGTTAGCTGTAGAATAGTTGACGCAAGCATACAAGAATCCTGGGCTTTTTCGCCCATTTTCGCCCTTTTTTGGGGCCCAATTGCTTACTACCATGGTACACATCATGGGAACGTTCTTGCGCCTCCCGCAGCATCTTCGGCGACGGCAACCGAAGAGGTATATTATCCGCCTGGAGGACAGCAATATTTTGGTGAAGGCCTTTTCTTCACCGATGATGTAGCCATTGTGCCGTGCGCGAAAAAGAAACATTTTAGCGTTTTTTGCGAGCTTTTTGTGCTGCTCGCTCGCAACTCCGAGTACGAGAAGACGCCTCGTGGGTCGTTGCTGGCTGCCTACGACTGCCGTCCGGCGCACCCGACGCCCTCTCACACCATCAACAGTGTCCCTGAGTTTCGCGGGCCGTAGTGTCCTGCGAGGAGCTGTAGCTGCCCGCAAGTGAAGCGCAACTGTTCAATGGGTATTGATTTTTTGTCTCTTTTTGTGTACCACAAATTTCTAACAATTTCGACCGCTGCGGTACGGCACCTTAAAAGTCGAGAGGTGTAGGTAGGCCTCTGCTTGAAGAGCCTGCGGGAGATCAATCCTCAAGAGAAACACGCAGGCAAGCCGCTGTGTGTGATGAACGTCTTTCAAGTCACGGTCGCTCTCCGGTAAGAGCCCATCTTAACGGGGAACACTAAATTTCGTTCAATCAGTCAGATGTAAATTAAAATAGAAAAAAAAAGAATCTAGTCAAATTGAAAGAACCGAAAGTCCTCGGTAAGATGGGCCCTTAAATTAAAATAGAACAAAAAAAATCCAAGTCAAATTGGAAGAGCCGAAAGTCCCCGTTAAGATGGGCCCTAAGCACGACTCAGTCGAAGTTCTAAACGCAGCGTGTTACAATAGCGATGTTTTTTTTTTTTTTTTTTTTTCTGTTCCGATAAAATACCTACGGCAGAGAATAAAGTGACCGGAAACCCCGGGGACCAGGAGACGCTTGGGGGCCGGCGTGGCCTTAACAAACTCAGAACGTATGATGGTGGAAATACTAATATTTACGGAGGACCATAGTAAATAACACCTGCAGTACGCACAAAAACCTATGTATTTACCTATTTTAACTAACAAAACTTGGTCCCATTTACTGTGGTCCCCCCGTAATAGTCATGTTAACGACACATGATTGAGTTCACCATCCGTTTTGTGTCCACCCCCACCAGGAAACAAAGCAATTCGTTCGACGCTGTCACCAATAGGCAAGAAAGTCCGCCTCAACAAGCGGCTCTTAGCACGCACCCCGTATACATTATATATATATGTGTGTAGGTTGGGTTGGCGTCGGTTGGCAACGACACCGTAAGACATGCCGCTCACTGCTTAAGCTAAGCAACCAGGGTACCGTTTTTTTTTTTTTTGGGGGGGGGGTGGGGTGGGGGTTGTCACCGCTGGTGTGTGATCGAGTTATTGGTCATTCGTGCGGGTTGGAGAACATTTATTCCGAACAAAGGGAATGATCGCATCACGTAGTGTGTACCACGTATATGGTGAGGCACCCACGAGGCAGTTACATAGTACCCCCATCGCTGTCTCTGCAAGCGGCCACACCAGAAAAGAAATCAATCCATTCATGCTGCCATCCATATGCAAGAAAATCCGCCTCTATAGCGTTTCTCAGTAGAGGGTGTAGTTCACCCTTCATGCGACTCGCCGGACACCTCACGACGCTTCGCGTTTGGTGCAAGCAATGTCTGCCTGGTCGGTGAAAAGCCGACGTTCTCCGTCCTGGCATTGTTTATAGGGGTGCAAGGGTCTATTGTCATACGACTACGACCATGCATGATATCGAGTACACCCCCCCCATACGTATATAAGTAAGGTTGGCATCCGTTGGCGACGTAATACACGCCTCGCACTGCGTGAGTTAGACTCCCTAGGATACCGGTTTGTGTTTTAAGGGGGGGTTGGCGGTCACCACGGTTGGCGATCGAGTTAGATCATTTTTGTGCGGGGAAAATATTAACTCCGCACAAGGGAGGTGATCGTATCACTTAGTGTTTATGGTAAGGCACCCAAGAGGCAGTTACTTACTAAACTCCTTTGCTGTCTCTGGAAGTGGCCGCACAAGAAAATATAATCAATTAATTGACGCTGTCATCCATACGCAAGAAAACCCGCCTCAAAAGCGGTTCTTAGTAGGATGCAGCTCACCTTTCATGCGACTCGCCCGACACCTCACGGCGCTTCGCGCTTGGTGCAAGCAATGTCTGTCTGGTCGGCGAAAACCCGACGTGCTCCGTCCCGGCGTTGTAGGGATGCGAGGGTCTATGGTAATATACTACGGCCATGCATGAGATCGAGTACAACGTCCCCCCCCCCTCCCTGCGCAATCAACAAAATTAACAATAACACTAACAGCACAATACTGAGTGTGTTGTCGGCACTGTTTACGATACAAAGCGGTTGGGGTTGGTGGATGGCACTCGTACGTAGTGTTCATGTGTTCATGCCATAATTGTTGGCAACCGAATGTGTGCGGTGGAAATGCTCGCGCCTTTTTTTTTTTTCTCGAGTCGTCATTTTTGCGTTCGAGCCCAACTGGCATGTTTACAGTGCCAGATACCAAGCATGCGATGTGGAAGGCTTTACGCTCAGCAGCCTTGTGAACACAAGCCGTAGTCTCGCCCCCGACACGGTGGTGTTTTTGCCCGCCGCTGATGGGTTATTTTCAATGCGTGTTCTTGACGTCAAACCGTTTTTTCTACCCGTCGACACCCAGCACACCCGGTGTCCGTGCCGATGCTTCAACCTATCTAGAGAGAGAGAGATACCTGGTACATGATTTCTGGTTACGAAACCGCGACACAGAGATGCAGCAGCAGAAGAGAGTAGACGACACAATGCCATGTCATCGTACTGGATACGAAAAGCACAAACCGCATACCTGCATACCTGCGCCAGCAATCCAGATACGCTGAGATACATGAAAAAAAGAAAGAAAAAAAAACGAAAGACGAACATCAAGAAAAAACCAGAGAAAGGAAAGAGAAACAAAGAAGTGTCGTGCACGCGACAGACAATAAATGGAACAAAACAGCAACACGAACAGAAAGGCACCGACCACAGCAGCAGCACAGGCAGTACAGCAGCAGCAGCAGCAGCAGTGAGTTGAGTGGTGGAAAATAGGAACGCCCATGCAAGCAACTTTGCTAACAAGCGCGCACGCCATGCGTGGACGTTTGTGTACACGCCCCAACAGCAACAACAGCCGCCGCAGCCGCAGCAACAGCAGCAGCAGCAGCAGCAGCAGCAGCAGCAGCAGCAGCAGCAGCAGCAGCAGCAGCAGTATTACTGCTGCTGTATACCCAGCGGCGGAGAAATTGCACGTACTACACACAGGCAGTACGTACCAGTTATATTACAGTAAATCATACCTATTATTAATAATAGTACCTGGCACAACATGAAATGCTATCCCTTTCGGGACGCCGAGATAATCGACCACTGTCAATAGAACAACGCTCGTAACTTCGGGCAGGCTACATGGTTGCGCCCGTGCTGTACGACTTATTGCGTTCCAACCATGGTAGCTCGGACACCAACCATTGTATCATCCGCCAATTACGCGCACGCAGCGGGCGTTGCTGTAGCACTCGTAGTCCACTTTTTCGTGTCTCCAGTTTGCGCCCGTGCTCTGAAGTCCCAAGAGCGGTTCATTTAAAAAAAATAAGTAAATTAAAAAAAAATTACCGTTCCACGGCAAAAACTGCAGTGTCCCCTTTGCTTGGGGACAAACCACTCAGATTCTACGTACAACTTTTTGTTTTTGTCCTGAGAAAGGGTTCATGACAGCACCGTAATAATCGTGTTTGTGCGCGCATCGTAGTATATAGTATACCGTGTTCGGTGGCAATGCCAAGGGTGAATAATAGGTACGAACAGCAGCAAGCAGTACATCATTGTCTACTCTGCTTTTTACTGCATAACAAGTTATTTACACTCGTCGTAGCATCTCTGAATGTCGCGTAGTTTTGTGACCGCAGAGCTTTTTTTTGTCTCTCCAGGATCGAAGATTCGGCGCGGACACTGGTTGTGTGCTGGATGCCGACATGTCGACGGGCAGAAAGAACAGTTTAGTGAATGTGAAGGACACACACGCACACAACAGCAGTCAGTCTGCGTCATGCCAGCAAATGCTCACAGGACAGAAGCTTGTGGCATGATACGGGCGGTGGAAGTTGTCGCGTTTTTATGTTATGCCAGAATAGTTGTGGTGGAGATGATACATGGCAGCGCACTATGAATATTAATAAATGTTATAAATTTCAAAACGCAACGCGTGACACGCGTGGTGGAGATGTTTAACGTTCACGTACCAGTAGTATGTGAGCAACATCATCAACACGACGATGGTGGAGATGTCAAATGGTTGATGAGAGTAGTTCTAACGGAACAATACGTAGCGTAGCGTGGAAATGCTGCAAAAGTGTTCATGCTATTCGTAGTACGTGCCAGATACCATGGTACGCAGCTTTTTACCGGGTATTTACTGCTGCTGTTTACTCATTACTCAGCGATCACGATGCGGCAAAGATAAATGTGGAAGGGAGTACGTACGTAGGCGCTTCTACCGCCAACATCGTATTTCACGCAGCAGTGCGACACCATCTGGCGGTAATGTTGTCGTTCAATACTATTAATATTAATAATATGCAGTCGTATACCTGGTTTATCGTTCTGTACCACTGCTGTAACATACCACTCCGTCCCAAAATATAATGTTTTTTTTTTCTTGATTTTACTGTGGAAAAAAATCCCCTATATTTTGGAACAGAGTCGTAGCAGGTACCTGTTAGTGTCGTAATGCGAGCTTCGTAAACAAGCTGTACGATAGCAGCAATCAGCAAACACAACAACGCTGCTGATTTTGTTCTTCGAAAAATGTCTGTGCGCGCGCCACAGTCTGAACAGCAGCAGCAGCGGCAGCAGCGGTGTTGACGCTACTTAGGGAGCCACAAGCAGCGTTAACCCATCTTACAGCAGTAGTAGTACCGCAGTGTACAGAAAAAAACTGACTCTGACTCCCGAGTGTTTCGTCGCCCCCCCCCCCCCCCCGCCCCCCGCCCCGCTACCGGAAATCAAATCAACTCATTGAAGCTGTCATCCATGTGCAAGTCCGCCTCACAGGCGGTCCTTAGTAGGATGCGGCTCGCCCTTCCTGCGACTCGCCGGACACCTCACGTTTCGCTTCGCGCTTGGTGCAAGCAATGTCTGCCTGGTCGGTGAAAACCCGACGTGCTCCGTCCCGGCATTGTAGGGATGCGAGGGTCTATGGTCATACGACTACGGCCATGCATGAGAGCGAGTACATCTCTCCTATCGAGTACACCCCCCCCCCCAATGGGACTCCAGCCCTGTCGGAGTTGACACGGGTGAGCATATGTAATGATCAGAACCCACCCACGATGGGCCCGAGAGCCCATGTATTCCCCTACGTTTACCCCGCCATGTTTGGTTCTAGGCAAGCCTTCTATTACGGGGGACCATTGTAAAACAGGACCTACGGTACACACAAAAACCTCTATATTTCTCTATTTTTACCGACAATGTTTGGTCCTGCTTACTATGGTCCCCCGGTGATAGGGCAAACTGCAGTCCCCTCTGGGAGACAAACCGCTCATAAATCCTACAGCAGTACGTACTCGTCACATGCAGGCAGTTGCCCCCCGAAACGGGAAGTGCAGTTTGCCCTTTATACTGCACTGATACGGCAGCAGCACGTTCCCACCGTATGTGGGACATGGTGGAAGTAAGTCTTGATACTGCTGCTGTACTATTACGGGGGGGGGGGGGGCGTAGTAAATAGGACCTACGGTTCACACAAAAACCTATATATTTCCCTAATTTTACTATCAATATTTGGTCCTCTTTACTATGGCCCCCCCGCAGTAGTGGGTGGCTGGGGCCCGCGACGCGAAACGTAAAACAGGTTGGAACTTTGTGGGGACTTGAGAGGCGAGAAGGGGCGACCGCAGCGCCATCGGCCATGGAGGGAACCTCTGTTGACCCCTTTTAGAACCGCGCTCTCGTCACGAGAACGATTCACTCACTGGCTGGGATTTAGAGTCAGATTTAATAGGGCTGGGCACTGGGACAGCATGTACTGGCAGTAGTATTCTACTGATTGACCTGGCCAGTATATTCTCCAGTGCCTGGTGTTACGGGGGTTCATAGTTAATAGGACCTATGGTACACATAAAAACCTATATATTTACCTATTTTTACTAACATTATTTGGTCCTATTTACTATGGTCCCTCCCCCGTAATAGTTTTTTTTCGTATCTCACGTACACGCCAGAGAGACGCGCCGTGTTGTATGTAGTGCGTACGGAAACCCACTGAATGCATTTGTTCGAGAGGAGAGACGGAGAGACGGAGAGACAGCGCACAGCGGCAATCAAGTATGCTGATTGATTTCGACGACGGTGTATTCGCTGCTGACTTGAGTCAGCCAGTGCCCTGCCCTCCAGATGAGAGTCAGCCAGTGCCCAGCCCTCCAGATTTAGGTTCGCGTGCACTACAGCAGTTGGAGAGGTTTAGATGGTGTTCACGCGAGCAGCATCAGCAAGATTCAGCAGCACACTTCCGAACTGCTGTTTCTGTACGAAGAAAAAAAAAAATCGACCGAACCGACACAACTCGCTCAGCTGCGAGAAGTGTTGCACGTACCTATAGTCGTCTACTCCCTCCCGCGAGCAGCATTGGCAGCACTGCAAGTACGTACCATGATCATTGGTGGAGATGTTGGTGATTGATGCCAGCAATGTTTTTTAAAAAAGATGTCAACAAGGTCAACTCTGAAACTGCAGGCCCGTTTTTCGGGGACAAACCGCTCAAAAATTTCGAACTGTTAATAGTTTGTCCCCCCCAAAACGAAACTTCTGTCCCCAAAAATGTTAAGCCTACGTACGATCAGGGTAGAGATGTTGGTGGGTGATTGATGCCAGCCAGCAACGTCAAAGGTTATATACGAGTACCAAGTAACACGTTTTTTAACCCTGTGGGACTTGAGAGGAGAGAAAAAAGGGCGGGGGGGGTGGGGGGGGGGGGGGGGGGGGGGGGGGGGGGGGGGGGGGGGGGGGGGGGGGGGGGGGGGGGGGGGGGGGGGGGGGGGGGGGGGGGGGGGGGGGGGGGGGGGGGGCGAAAAAGATGGCGATTCTTTATGTTGCAGCATTGGCATTGACCTGGACTGAGGGAAGAAGTATTACGGGGGTCCATAGTTAATAGGACCTACGGTTTGCATAAAAACCTGATATATTTCACTATTTTTACTGACAAAATTTGGTCCTATTAACTATGGTCCCCCGTAATAGTAAGCGACGGTGTGTTCATGCGAGCGGTATCAGCAATCAGCGACAGAACTACTGCTGGTGGCTGCTGTTTTTTTTTTTTTTTTTTGTGAAACTCCAGACGACAGCCCACCCGGCTGTGATAAATGCATGTACTCATGCACGTGCTCCCACAAGCGGTACTATTAGCAACACTACGTTCGATCATGGTGGAAATGTTTAGTGGCTGATGCTAACGAATGTTAGTATTGATATGTCCATTTAACCGCTCTTTTCAAAGACTCCCTTGGGACTTGAGAGGAAACCAAACGGTCGAAGAAGATGACGGTTCATTGCAGGCCTGGCCAAACGGAGGGAAATTGTGAGCGACGGTGTTTTCATGATAGCGGTGTACCAGGTATCAGCAATCAGCAACACACACCGGCTGCCGGTTTTCACACACAAGCTCAAGCGACAGCCCTCTCGGCTGCGATACGTGTACGGCAATCTGTACTCATGTACTCCCCGCGAGCGGTTGTTGTTGGCACAACGATCAATTATGGCGGAAACTGTTGCGCGCTTGATGCCAACGATGCTGTTATACCCGCGTTTTCGCTTGTCCACTTGTTTTGCGGGACTTCGAGAGGAGACAACAGGGGGACGAAGAAAGTGACGATTGTTGTTGCAGCTTTGGCCGGGACAGATAGATGGAAGGTCCGATTTTAGTTTTTTTGTTTGTTTGTTTGTTTGTTTGTTTGTTTGTTTGTGGTTGTTCATGCGAACGCCGCATCAGCAATCTGCAGCAACACCGACTGGTGTTTTTGACCCTTTTGTTACCGCAGTCCCGTTTCGGGGACAAACTATTACGGGGGGCCGTAGTAAATAGGACCAAATATTGTTGGTAAAAAAAGGTAAAAATATGTGTTTTTATGTATACCATAGGTCCTGTTAACTATGGTCCCCCGTAATACTTAGAATTTGAGTGGATTGTCCCCATAGCGGGACTGCAGTTCTAACAGGGTTACGTATTACGGGGGTCCATAGTTAATAGGACCTATGGTATACATAAAAACCTGTATGTTTACCTTTTTTTACTGACAATATTTGGTCCTATTTACTATGAACCCCCGTAATAGCTTGTTCTTTTTTTATAATACGGCAATTCATCCGGCTGTGAGAACACCCATGTGCTCGATTTTGTGTACTCCCGCGACCAGTATTATTTAGCGCTATCGTGGTGGAAACGTCAAGGGGTTGGTGCCAGCAAATTTAAAAACGCCACCGGTGGCGTGTTTACCTTTTTTGGACTTGACTTTTGAGGAGAAAAGGAGGGCGAACATGATGACGAATGTGACGGCATTGGCCAGGACGGAGTAAAACAAATTGTGTGTTGATGGGGTGTTCAGCCATGCGAGCGGTATGAGCAACCAGCAACCAGCCACACAACACAAAATTTCTAAAAAGACACCTACAAGCACCTCTCTCACTCAGGTGGGTGCTTGAGCGAGAAATGTTTAACAAGTTGGGTTCGCGCCAGCGGTGTTAAGTTCTGTGTGACTGCTGCTGTCCCGTTTTGGGGGACAAACTACTTGGAATTTGACTGGTTTGTCCCCAAAACAGGACTACAGTATGTGCTAAAGTGGTTAATGCTTGTACTATTTATAGAGTAAGAGTAGTGCTGCTGTACGGTAAGTAGTACGAAAAAAGCACCGTACTCCACGGGACGGGATTGACATATCACGGTATTGCACGGACGGGATGTAACCGGGGTTGTGATTTGTTAGTGATTCGATGACACCAATGTTAGATGTTCGCCGACGTCGAGCAGATAGAAAACGTGCTATAGTAGATCGCCTGTGAGTGATCTGTAGATGATCTATGTCCTAACCTGCTGTTATGAGGCGACGTGCAGGATCTGTACGGTACAGATCCAACGCAGGGAACATGTCCTACAACAGATCATGCAGAAAATGTGGCTCACACCACGGGCGACATGAGCTAGATCATACATACCATACAGATCATCTAACTGCCCTGAACGAGCTACAGTAGATCATGCGGGGGGGAACGGTCTATCTGCACATGATCTGTCTGGCCGATCTGTGCGAACTGTCAACCCCTTTAGAAATAGAGAGGCGAGAAAGGGACGGAAAAATGGCGTACTATTGCGGGGGTCCATAGTAAATAGGACCTACGGTACACACAAATACCTATATGTTTAGCTATTTTTACCAACAATATTTGGTCCTATTTACTGTTTTGTACCGTCGGTTACACCTGTTTCGTACGCAGAGGGCGTTTGAGTTCGGACAGGGAATGCGATCGTCTTTTTCAGGGCTCGATTTTTCTCTCGACATTTAGCGACGAAAGGGTGCCGACTGGCTGACTGCACTCCAACATTTCTGTTTTCGGAATGCTCTCTCTCTCTCTCTCTCTCTCTCTCTGATCGATATTTTCCTGAAAATACACTGTTCGGCACTGACAAGTTTTGGCTTTCCCGTTCTGGAAAAACATCGAGTGCTGAAGAACTATCGCGCACCTCTCTCCCGCCCTCCCTCCCTGTGCAAACGCAGTGCTCTTAAGGTATACCGGGTAGTCTATTTAGCGTGAAAAAAAACAGACAGAAGCGAGAGTACACGAAACAAGAAGAACAGAAGGACGTACAGGCGGTACACTTCTCGTTCCCTAAGGTCAGCTTGAAGAGTGGTGAGATTTCCGGACGAATGCGCACAAAAAACTGACGTTTTTTTATCTGCTGCACGTAAAATAATTGTGTTTGCTTGGTTTTAGTATACCCCCCCCCCCCCCCCCCCCACCTACGAGGCAGTTACATAGTAACTCCATTGCTGTCTCTGGAAGTGGGCACACCAGACATTAAATCAATTCATTGATGCTGTCATCCATATGCAAGAAAATCCGCCTCTAAAGCGGTTCTTAGTAGGATGCAGCTCACCCTTCATGCGACTCGCCCAACACCTCACGGCGCTTCGCGCATAGTGCACGCAATGTCTGCCTGGTCGGTGCAAACCCGACGTGCTCCATCCCGGCATTGTAGGGATGCGAGGGTCTATGGTCATATAACTACGGCCATGCACGATAATGAGTACACACACCCCCCCCCCCCCCCCCCCCCCCCCCCCCCCCCCCGCCCTCTCACTGTGTTGGGCTCGGCACTGTTTGCACCTTTTCGTGACCACGGGCCAATATATTTGCACCTTTTCGTGACCACGGGCCTATATAATTGCACCTGTTCGTGACCATGGGCCTATATAATTGTACCTTTTCGTGACCATGGGTCTATATAATTGCACCTGTTCGTGACCACGGGCCTATATAATGGTACCTTTTCGTGACCACGGGTCTATATAATTGCACCCGTTCGTGACCACGGGCCTATATAATTGTACCTTTTCGTGACCACGGGCCTATATAATTGTAGCTGTTCGTGACCACGGGCCTACATAATTGCATCTGTTCGTGACCCCGGGCCCACACAATTGCACCTTTTCGTGACCACGCCTGGGACTCACACTTTTATGACACCACGCCCTACCTACCGCTGAATGCAAAATTCGGCCGAAAAAACAATCAAAAAGGACGCGATGAAAGGGAAGGATGTGTTCGTCCTCATGCCCACCGGCGGGGGCAAATCTCTCTGCTACCAGCTGCCGGCGTGCTGCTGCCCGGGCTGGCGGTGGTTTTTTTTTCCCCTCTCATCTCCCTCGTCCAAGATCAGGTGTGGAAACGCCTTGTGTGCATGTTGTACTCCCCTAGGTCCCTCGTCCTCCGCTCCCTCTCTTGTCCTTCCTTCCCCCCCCCCCCCCCCCCCCCCCCCCCCCCCCCCCCCCCTCCCTTGCCTCCCACTCCTCCTCCTCCGCTTCGCCTCTCCCTCCGTCCCTCCATCCCCTTCCCCCCTTCTCCTTTCCTGCACCGCTCCCCTTCCTTCTCTCCCCTACTCTTCCCCCTCTCTCTCTCTCTCTCTCCCCCCCCCCCCCATTCCCTTGCCTCCATCCTTGGTCCCCTCCCCCCCTCTTCCCCCCCCCCCCCCCAGCTTTCCTCTCCTGCTCCCCTCCCCGTTCCCCTTCCCCCCCCCCCTCTATATTACATATAGGTTGGGTTGGCGTCGGTTGGCAATGACTGTAAAACATGCCGCTCACTACTTGAGCTATTAATAGACATCCAGGGTACCGTCTTTGTTTGCTTTTTTTTTGGCGGTCGGTCATTACTGGTGGTCGAGCTAGATCATCGGTGCGGGGTGGAGAACCTTTACTCCACGCAAGGGGAATGATCGTATGGCACCCAAGAGGCAGTTGCAGAGTACCCCCCACTGTTGTCTCTGGAAGTGGCCACGCTGGATATTAAATTAGGTCATTGAAGCTGTCTTCCAATATGCAAGTCCGACTATCAAGCGGTTCGTAGCAGGATGATGCAGCTCACCCTTAATGAGACTCGCCTGACACCTCACGGCGCTTCGCGCTTGCTGCAAGAAACCGACGCTTCTCCGTCCCGGCAATATTGCAGAGATGCGAGGGTCCAAGGTCATACGACTACGGCCATGCATGATATCGAGTACACCCCCCCCCCCCCCCCCCCCCCCCCCCCCCCCCCTCCTTATCTTCCTCCCCTCATCCTCCCCTTCCCGCCCTAACAAAAGACGAAGGATAGCACAAGTGCAGGGGCTAGAGTAGTGTTGCATATGGTAGTGCCGAACTATACTTTTTTTTATCTGTTTGTTTTTTGTGTGTCACCAACTTAAAAAAGGTGGCACAGATGCTGGCCATCGGAGTGCAGGCGGGCTTCCTGAACTCGGAGCAGGACTACGACACCGAGGTATGGTATGGTATGGTATGGTACGGTACGGTATGGCATGGTATGGTTTGGTATGGTATGGTATGGTGTGGTATGGTATGGTATGGTATGGTATCTTGTGATATGGTATGGTATGGTATGGTGTGGTGTGGTATGGTATGGTATGGTATTCTACGGTATGGTGTGGTATGGCATGACATGGTATGGCATGGCATGGTATGGTATGATATGGTATGGTATGGTATGGTATGGCATGGTATGGCATGGTATGGTATGATATGGCATGGTATGGCATGGTACGGTATGGTATGGTATGGTATGGTGTGGTGTGGCGTGGTATACAGTAGTATGGTATCGGTATGATATGGTATGGTATCATGTGGTATCGTATCACCCTGTTAAAATGTGGTGCGATATGACACTGTATTACCTGGTATGTCGCATTATATGGTACGGTGTGCCACGACATTGCACAGCAATGATCTGGTTCGGTATACAGTGGTATGATTCGGTATATGGTATGGTTCGGTATTACCACCATTAATCATCAATTGTCAATGAACAAGCATTCATTCTCGCTTACGTTTCGCGTGTGTGCCTCGCGTTCAGTATCTGTACATGCTGATTGTTCGAATTGCCATTCTTTTTGCTCTCTCTGATCCGATTTTTTATATTTTTTTGACACCCCTGCGTGTTTTCGTTCCTTTGCATTTTTTCCTTTTTTTTTTCATGTTCTGCTATTAATAGTTTGTTTTCCTTTTTTTTTACACTCCTGTCTTTTTTTTTTTGCCCTTTGTTCTCGTTTTTGATTTTCGTATTTTTGCTATTTTTGTTTTGCTTTTTTTCATACTTCTACCTGTTTTTTTTCCTGATTGTTCTTGTTTTGTTTTACCATTTTTTTTTGTCGTTTCGTTTTCTTTCACAATACCGGGTGTATGCTGATGTTCGTCAGGTGCGAGTTGTGATGGACCAGCTGTACCACCTTCAAGACTACGGGGGGCTGAAGCTGCTCTACATCACCCCTGAAAAGTTCTGCAGAAGGTGATACCGATACCGATACTGATACCGATACCGATATCGATACTGATACTGATACCGATATCGATACTGATACTGATACCGCTATCGATACTGATACTGATACCGATATCGATACTGATACTGATACCGATACCGATATCGATACTGATACCGACACCGATACTGATATGAATTATACTGACGCCGATATTGATGCTCATACTCATACTGATATTGATACTGATAGTGAGTCGTGGGTATTGATACTCATACTGATATTGATATTGGTGCTGATACCCATGCTTCTACCGATGCTAAAAATTGTTTACATCGCGAATGCCGGTGTTTTGGTGTTGATGTTGTAATGCTCTCCTTCCTCCTCCCTCCCTCCCTCTCTCCCTCCCTCCCTCCCTCCCTACCTCCCTACCTCCCCCCCGTCTACCGACCCCTTTGCCTCTCCCACGTGCGTGCTTCCATGAATTCGACCGAAGCCCTTCCATGGCAAAGGCACTGCAGCGCCTCCACTCTCGAGGTCTCCTTTCCCGATTCGTCATCGACGAGGCTCACTGCGTCAGCGAGTGAGTCGTAATTTTGTTTAAATTATTTTCGCTGTGATTAAGGGGCACACGAAAAATACAAAAGCCGACACCTCACCTTTTGTCGGTGAGCCCCAGACAGAGGGGGGGGGTTCACCGAAACCAACTTGAAAACGCTCTAAAATAACTCGTTCTTCGTAAATTCGTCTATAAGATCCCGCCGGAGTACGTGTTTTTATTTTTATTTTTTTTATTCTTCCCTTCTTAAGGAGTGCCGTGTCGTTTCTTTTTTTTTTTTTTTTTTTTTGTCCTGCACCCTTCCTACGATGATACTTACTTTGCTATTTTTTTTCCCACTAATTTTTCGCTACTTTTCATTCACTACTACGGGGGGGGATAGTAAATGGGACTAAGTATTGTTATTACCGGGGTCCATAGTTAATGGGACCAAATTTTGTCAGTAAAAATAGGTAAATATACAGTTTTTTATGTATACCATAGGTCCTATTAACTGTGGACCCCCGTAATCGTAAAAAAAGGTAAATGTATGGGTTTTTGTGTGTACCGTAGGTCCTAACATGGTCCCCCGTAATAGTATTACGGGGGTCTATAGTTAACAGGACCTATGGCATACATAAAAACCTATATATCTAGGTATTTTTACTAACAATATTTGGTCCTGTTAACTGTGGACCCCCGTAATAGTATTGCATTTGCATCCGGCAGTGTACATGCTATATTATTAAGAAGATAGTGAGTTGTCAAGTCATAAAATTGACGAAAAGGCAGAAGAAAAAAAAAACAGACCACGTACGGTAGTATGTTCGACTTCAAATAAATGCGGGTTTGCGACAAAACCAAGACCTTGATGATGCACGATGTCCAAAACAACTCAAGCTTTCTTTTGCACTACTGCACCGATCCGCCGGAGAACTGTTAATAGAAAATGAAAAGAAAAAAGAAAAGAAAAAATGCACACAGCGGACAGATTGTTCACCAGTCCCCCACCAAATGATCTGTACACCTCTCAGGGCAGATATGTGGGCGATCTGTGTGACCCACAGCTCATGTCGCTGCCGGGTGGATGCCGCAATCAATCAGCGCACGAATTTCAGAAAAGGTTTCCTGGGTTGGATCTGTGCTACTGCTGTACCGTATACTTCGAAGTATATATCTACGTAGCACGTGACTCTTCTATCACGGGGGTCCATAGTTAACAGGACCTATGGTATACATAAAAACCTACATATTTACCTATTTTTTTACTAACAATTTTTGGTCCTGTTTACTATGGTCCCCCGTAGTAGGACCCGCACGCAAGGACTGCTCAACAACCTTCCACCGCGAACTGCTTAACAAACTTTTAGGGCAATCTGCTTAGCAATTTTTTAGGGCAAACTGCTTAACAAACCTTTTGGGCAAACTGCAGTCCCGTTCTGGGACAAAACGGGTCAAACATATTTGAGGCGTTTTTTGTCCGCCAACACGAGACCGCGGTCCTAAAATGTTGTGTTAAGACATCCACACCCCCCTCGGACGGATTTTTTCCCGTCCGAATTTTTTCTCGACTACGACGAGAGTGCAAACGCCCAGCCATGCGTCTGTGTGTATGTACGGAAGGATCCTCGGCGAGTTTTCGGTGCAGGGGTTGGTGTTTTTTTCTTGCTATAATATATACGGTATACGGTGTACAGACCCTGCGCAATGTCTCGTGACGGCGGGTTATGGTCCTGCTGATCTGTGTGGATGGATCGCAAGATGTCATGACGGCGGGTTGGGATACAGAAAATTCTGTGCCTGGTATGATCTACTATTGATACTGTACATCGTGACCTGTCCGATATGCGCTGAAAGATGTTATCATGATGTTCTCTGCTTTTCACTTTTTTTTTTTCCGTCCGCAACGCTTTTTGTTTTGTTTTTTTTTTTCGTTTTTTTTTTGTGTCAGCTGGGGCCACGACTTTCGTCCGGACTATCTGAACCTCGGGGTGCTTCGAAAGGATTTTCCAGACGTCCCCATAATGGCCCTCACAGCCACAGCCAACCAGGTGCTAGGAACACCCGTGTCACTCCCACCTACTGCTGATGAGGATAGTATTAACGGCATTAGTGCTATTTAGACCGTTCATAGACCGGTGGTCTAAGTAGTGGTCACCCTCGAATGCTACTAGAATCTGATTCGTGGGTTCGGAATCTCACCGTTATGATACTTCGAATCAACTGGTTGAGAACGCGTGTGACGTGGCAGGCGCAATTCGATGCTGCAAGTCGACGAGGAAAGAAAGGGCTGTAACTCTTGTATTAATAGCCATACTACGCACCGTCGTGGGGAGGGGGGGAGGAGAGGCTGCTGTGCTGGCTGTTGTGTGAATCCGGTGTGAGTTGCGACTTCGAAGGGATAGAGGAAATAATGGCGAAGGTATTTTATGGATGGAAAGAAAAAAAATGCCAGGCAGTACTGTTATTTTACAAACGTGTCGGTTCGGTTTGGTTCGTTTTCGTTTCGTTTCGTTTCGTTCCATTTGGTTCGATTCGGTTCAGCTCGGTTCGGTTCGTTTTGTTTCGGTTCGGTTCGGTTCGGTTCGGTTCGATTCGGTTCGGTTCGGTTCGGTTCGGTTCCGTTCCGTTTCGTTTAGTTTCGTTTTATTGCGTTTTATTTTGTTTTCGCTTGTTTCGACTCGGTTCGATCCTGTTCAGGTTGTGAGGGACGACACCATCCGACGCCTCCAGCTGAGAAACCCCACCGTGCGCACGGAGAGCTTCAACAGGCCCAACTTGAAGTACGAGATACGCCCGAAGAAGGCCGGTGTGATTGACGAGGTGCAGCATCTTACATGTCGTGCACGTCATTCTTGAATATCACACAGATATTTCATGCCATACATATCATACAGCATTTTCTATTATTAGTACCATGCGTATAATAAAACATACATGCCTACGTATACATAGATTTCGTCCTTCTCATACCAGGTGCTTGTATACGGGATGTATGTCCTGCATGCGGCCATACAAAACCCGTACTAAGCTACGACGATGGAGGATCACCAGTAGGTACGACACACAGCTTGCAAAAAATTGAGTTCGGACGAAATGCCCAACCTCACAGCTGTTAATAGCTGTCCTTTGCTGTATTTCAATTTTTAGTAAATATCATGAGCATCGTGCATACACATCACATATATCATTCACGTATTACATATCATGCGTATGATACCATAAAAAACGTCATGCATTCCAGGTACATGTCATGCATATCACACGAGTTATTCGCATATTGGGTATTATGCATGTCATAATCATCATGCGTACATATACGGACTGTACTTCCTGCATGAGACAATACAGAATCCCTGTTATTACGAAGGGCCATAGTAAATAGCACCTACGGTACACACCAAAACCTATACATTTCCCTATTTTTGCTAACTAAATTTAGTCCCATTTACTATGGCCCCCCGAAACAATAGTAGTACGCGCGATCGCAATATCACACACAGCTTGCAAAAGATGAGTTTCGACCATGTCCTCGATCTCACAGCGGTTGTTGTTTTTTATTTTAATTTTAGAGATGTATATTTTATCGTACACAGCAGTGTTATTAAATATCACAGAGATCTAGATAATTCATGCTGTGTTTCGTATCATACAATATCATATGCATCATGCATACCTATCATTTACATATTCCGTATCATATTCGGTATACATTCGAAGTATCGACGCACACACACTCCTTGAATTCCTCGTGTACGGACCGTATATATGCCCTGCATGAGGCCATACAAAACCCATGCCGTACGACGCGCGATCGAAGTATCACTATTACGGGGTCCATAGTTAACGGACCAAATTTTGTTAGTAAAAAAAGGGAAATATGTAGGTTTTTATGTTACACCATAGGTCCTATTAACTATGGACCCCCGTAATAGTAAAAATATGTAAATATGTACCTGGTAGGGTTTTTTTAATACCATAGGCCCTGTTAACTATGGCACCGCTCGAAAAGATGAGCGTCGACAAAATCCTCGATCTCACAGCTGTTTTTTTTTTTTTTTAATTTTATGAATGCATACCTGGTACCCAAGGTATCATA
Organism: Macrocystis pyrifera; assembly: GCA_031763025.1. NCBI lineage: Eukaryota > Phaeophyceae > Laminariales > Laminariaceae > Macrocystis > Macrocystis pyrifera. Next base: position 6,667,015 of record JASSKH010000016.1, read on the forward strand.
AACATCACTGATATCATACCGGTACATGGTGCATGGTACACATCATGCACAAGATACGTATCTGGTATCTATGATATGTATCAGGAATACTGGTCACTCACACGATGTAGTGCTGTCTGATATTTTTCGATATGATGTAAGCTCAAGTGATACCTGGTAACTGGTACGATTACGAAATTTTTGCGTGGTGTGATATTGATCGACGTGGTGCGATATCTGGCCGTATCGTAGTGTAATGTTGTTAATAGTAAATCAATGTGGTGTGATACAATGATACTTTTCTGTTAATTTGTTGCGATATGACGTAGTACCGTGCGATGTGACGTGATGTGACATCGTGTGATACGGTATGGCATCTAATGATACTATACGAAGTACATTTTTGAATGATCTGATACATACTCAAGTACGATACTTATGTGATGAGACACCATACGGTACGATATAATACGATCCGATATGATAT
>JASSKH010000016.1:6667580-6733643 GCA_031763025.1 Macrocystis pyrifera
AAGTTCTCGCTCCAGCAGCACCCACCGATGTTCCAGCTCCTCCAACGTATACAGCTCGGCCGGCAACAGACGAACCAGATCCCGACCCAGCGGGCTCCTGCCGCTGGCGCACCAGAAGTTGAAGAAGCAACAGCAGAAGTTCCACCGCCCGCTGTCAATTGATTGCCACCACGGCCACCGCGCCCGCGTCCATGGTTGAATCTGCCCCGGCCGCCATTGCGGCCCCCGCGATACCCTGACGACCCGCGCCCACCACTGCTGGGAGCTGTGCCGCCACCGCGAGCTTTTGGGCAATCAGAAACATAATGGTTGGGATCACCACACTCGAAACAGACGCGAACAAACGACTTTTTCGCGGACTGCTGCTGTTTCGGTTTCTGCTGCTGTTGGCGTCGCGGTTCAGCTGCCCCTGCAGCATCTTTCCGACCATACGCCTCGATGAATTTCCACTGTTCTGCAGCAGAAAAAATTTGGTCCATGACCAATGCCGGGTCCTTCTTCCACCCTGCAGCGTACGTTAGCTGACCTTTTACGTACTTTTTGAACTCGGACGGCCATAAGCCATCCACCAACGCCATGCTCACAAATTCCGCCGGTCCGGGCAACCACGAACGGTCCTGCGCGCGGTACATGGCATGCACCGCGTGATTCTCCGCAAAATACTTTTCCATAGCGGAGTTTACCATCATCGCGCGGTCTTTGACGGATGTTTCACCGCCCTGCTTTTCATCGCGCCTCATTGAGAGAACGCGACGCAAGTCCGCTGCCGCCCGCGAGGTGTCAAATCTGTTGCTGGTGGTTGTGTAACCAGCGTGCTGCCTAACAGCGTCCAACAACTCCGAGGCGGTCATCGTAGTCTGATGCTTGTAAAATCCCTCAAAACACCGATGAATGTAATTGGGGATAAGCTGGCCCATGCTCACTTTGGAGTGCTGAACCACCCCCTGAGCGTTGGCGAGCTGCAGCCGTTCCTCATAATCGAGGTACGCTGCGTAAAAAACACGAGAGGCCTGCTCGGTCCACACCTCTCCGTATTTCGGTGGAGTCAGAGACTCCCCTACCACCAGCGGCGTGCTTGCCGTGTGCGCCATAATCCACAGCAGTCCACCTGGACTCTACTGTAATAACGGAGAAACTGCCGCCTGACCTGTGCGTCCTCCAGCTCCCGGAGCGTCCTCCCCTGCTGTGCGCTTCAAGCCGTTTCGATCCGTCCAACGGGCCAACTGCCTTCCCAGCTGTGACCCAATACTCCGCAGCCGAAAACTCCTCCAACAGAAGTTCCGCGAATATCTAGATATTATGGCCTCTGCCAGATGATATCAGCAAGAGGGCTTCCAGCGAGGGACTCCACCAGTCTCGCTGGCCTCGCACTCAGTAAGTCTTGTTCTTAGAGCTTGTATTATCACGGAGTGATCCTCATCGGACCACGAGCCAGGTGGCTAGGGGACATCACACAGGATCCCCGGCCACTGCTCCACTCACACATGCGATTACACTGAAACCTCCACGGCTTGGTATCTTTTGGCTACAGACTACGGCCATGCGTGATATCGAGTACACCCCCACACACACCTTCTACATGCTCCGTCTCGAAAGGGATGCGTGGTCAATGGTCGTATGACTAAGGCAAGCTCCCTCCCTCGCTCCCTCCCTCTCTCTGTTTTGCACCGCTGTATGCCACCGTGTTTTGTTTGAGCAGAGGAAGGGAGGGGGCACGTCTGGGACGGCGCTGAGCGTTTCGCCCGGCGCCATCAGCATTGCCAGCGCCAGCAGTATCGATGTGAGTCAGAGTGTTTTTTTCGTTTATGTTTCGTTTTTGTGTTATTTTGTATTTTGTGTTCTCTAATTTCCTACCTTGCGTGACCCTCGTCATTGATGCCCATGGTGGGGATGGTGGGGGCTTTCAGAGCGACCTCGAGGACGACAGCAGCGACGACTTTGTGGCACCGGTCTTCAAGAAGACAAGGAGGGCAGTGGCGAGCAAAAAAAAGAGCTCAGGTGCGCCGAAACAAAAAAGCGACTGGCAACAAGCAGCACGTACTAGTGGTAGTAACAGCAGTAGTAGTAGTAGTAGTAGCAGCAGCAGCAGCAGTAGTAGTAGTAGAAGTAGTAGCAGTAGTAGTAGTAGTAGTAGTAGTAGTAGTAGTAGTAGTAGTAGTAGTAGTAGTAGTAGCAATGGCAGCGGTGATATTAGTAGTAGTAGCAGTAGCAGTAGCAACGATCAACGAATATATGTAGTATATTGTATAGTTGTCGCTATATAGGAAGTCGCGCAGCAGGATAGTCCTACTAATAGCTAGCCGCCAATTCGTGTGCATTGGTTGGTTTGGAGGATTTTTATGTTCGTATCATGGTACAAGGTTTCCCTTCGGAGGCCTTCGCACGTGGGGCAACGGAAGGTAAACTCCGATGACGTCTCGTGCAGCTGATGAAAACGAAAGGCCCACCAGCCGTTGCATTGGCATAAGAGACCGGCGAAAGGAAATCGGTACAGCAATGGTCGGTCCCTCTATGGTCCCTATTTTCAGTGCCGGTATGCGCCAGCCGAAAATACCGGTACTATATATAGCGGCAACCGGCACTAATTACGCCGCACACGGCCACACTGGTTAATCCCATCTGTGTCAAGCGATTTGACAGGCACTGTATCATAGCGGGCAGCCGCTACTACTCAACTGGCACAATAGAGGGACCACGACTGTAAATATATCTACTGATATCGATCTCGGCCGGCGGGTGGGTCGTAGAACCTCGGTCGTATGCAGAGCCCTGGTTCTTTCAGCCACCTCGAAGAGGGTACGGTACGTTTTTTTTTTCGGCGCGGTGCGTTTCAGAAACTCGTCTCCGTTCGTGTACTAAAAGTGCCTTCGGTCAGCTCGAAAGGGTACAGTTACCTTTTTTTCGATCCCGGTGTAGATTAGAAGCTCGCCTTCGCTCGTAACGATGAGTGAATTCAGCCAGCTCGTAAAAGGGACAGTTCCTTTTTTTTTTTTGGCGCGGTGTAGTTTAGAAAACTCGCCTTCACTCGCAACCGTAAGTGCAAAACGTGTCCCATACCTAATTGTGAACCGTTTTCTGCCATACCGTGGGGTGTACGTACGGTTGGCCCGTTTTCCAACGGCTACATGAGCCAACCGTTTCTTATATGATCATCCCACTCTAAATCCAACTATTACTGCAGTACCAGGTGCGTAGTCTGTCACCGAGCCGTGGGTGGTGCGGGTGCAACTGTAGAGGGTGGTTAACCTGCCGCATTTTTGGCTGAAAGGTTGAAAGTTGAAACGTCGAAACGTTGTTATGAGTCTGGTCGGAAATATGAGGTACGTTTGTGCCTGTTGTGGCTGTCGAAATGCACATAATATTTTCGACCAGAATCAACTGAAAAAAAATTGCGCCGCTCTAGTAGCTTCCCAAGTGTTGCACTTTGTGGTTGTGCCCGAATCCTAGGTGGTAGGTGCTGAACGTGTAACCGTAAGGGGGGTTATCCCGCCGCGTTTTTTTGGGCGAAACGCTTAACCGCTGCAGGAGGATGACCGCTGAGCAGCGGGACGCGTTCAAGAAGGACCTCTTGGAGTGGAGGGAAGAGCGCGTGGCTCAGTTTGAAACGCGCTACTTCTACGTCCTGCCGGAACCGGAGGTGATGCCCAGTGGATGAATACCGACCGGTGCTGGTGCTGGTGCCGATGGTGATGTTGATGCTGGTACTGGTGATGGCGCAGAGAGTGAAGCTGGTACTAGTATGATAACATCGATATTTCATGGGGTGGGAATGACGTTTTCTAGTGAGGTTGATGCCGATCACAGGTGCGGTTTGGTACTTTGACGTTGAGACTGACAAAGATAGTGAAGATGATCATTGTAATGATTCTTGCTCCAATATACAGCGACGCTGAGGCTAATGCTGACACTGGCATTGAATTTGTAAATATACCGATACAGCTCTGATACACCTGGCAACGGTGATACTTTTTTTTTTTGGTATTAATATGTATGAGTACGGTCGAGAGCTCGGCACCCACGTTGACAGCGGCTGTTATGGTAATCATGTTGATGCTGATGCTAGTGCTGATGCTGGTGCTGACAGTGGTGCAGACTTATCTGCTCATCTGTATTTCACGTTGATCTGTCAACTGTTGTCCACTGTCCTGCTCTAATGTTTTGGTTCCTCCCTCAAAAAGGTGGATCTATTGCGTTGCCTTTGTTCACTCCCGCTCCTTCGTTCGTCTGTCCTCCGGTGGCAACGGTCGTAGCGCGCGGCGGTTGAAATGAAATATTGTTGCAACAATGGTCGAAACGAACGATGGTTGGAACCGGGGGGATGATAGTTGAAAAAAATCCACGATGGTTGAAACGAAAGATGGCTGCAATAATAGTCAAAACGAACGATGATTTGTCGAAACAGCGGTCGTAACGATGGCTGTAACGGCGGCGTGTGTAACGATGGTTTGGAATAACGTCAGGTGCTGGAGCTGATTCACAAGGTGCCCACTACACGCGAGGAGCTTCGCTGCGTCGGGAGCTGGCGAGGTGAGCGTGCCGTTGCTTCCCCCCGCCCTTGGAGAGCAAGCGATGCCTTTCTGGTCGGTGAAAACCCGATTTGCTCCGTCCCGGCATTGGAGGGATCCGCGGGGAGGGTCTATGGTCATACAACTACGGCCATGCATGGCATGAGTACACCCTCCCACCACCACACCGCCCCTCCCGCTCTCTGGCTTCGCGAAACCCCCATCCGTCTGCTTTTACTGTGTTAATTTTAAATCTGAATACTTGATACCCCCCCCCCCCCCCCCCCCCGTTGCGTCTTTTGGCGGTTTCATGAGCCGTTTTTGTTTGCCGTTTCGTTTTTTCGGTTGCCGCTTCGTTGTATTTTTTCTTTCGGCGGTTTCATGCTTGCGTTGCCGTTTCATCCGTTGTTTCATTGCCCTTTGTTTCCTTGGCCGTGTCATGCTCCTGTAGCCGTTTCATTGGTCGTTTCGTGGCCGTTTCGTGGTCGTTTCGTTTGGTTTTTTATTTTGGCGGTTTCATGTTTCTGCTGCCACTTCACAACATTTTTCTGTTGACGGATTCTTGTTGTTGTTGTTGCTGCTGTTTCGTGTTTCTGCTGCCGTTCCGTTGCCGTTTTATTTTGGCTGTTCCATGTTTATGTTGCCGTTTGTTTCATCGCATTTTTCTCTTTTTCTATTGGCGGTTTCACGTGCCTGCTGCCGTTTCGTTGTCGCTACTCTGCCGTTTCACTTTCGCTGTTGGCTCTACCGTGCACCGTCCGCACAGCCGACGCGAAACTGGCCAATCACGGCGACTCTCTTTTGAAGCGCATCAACGAGTTTTTGGACGCGCACTGCATTGTTCTTGAGGGGGAGTTCCCGTGGGCGGACCAGGGGCCAAAGGTGGGACGGGGGAGGGGGGGGGGGGGGGGGGGGGGAGATATTGTTTTATCTTTGTGTGTGCGCGTTTTTTTTTGCACTTAACCTATGAATAAATCTGTTGATGTGCTTTGTGTATATACCAGATACCGGGGTTTATGTCTATTGCTCACTTGTTTTTTTCGCGCTTGACGTTTTATGCGACTCCGCGAACAAGCCGTGTTGATAGGTAGGTATCCCCCCCCCCCCCCCCCCCCTCGGTAAGATTGCGACCATGCACGCCTCGAGTACACCCCACCCCTATATATTTATATATATATATATATATATATTTTTTCATCATCACTTTTACTTTCCAGCCCACTCGTAGGAGGTTTTACCCTCGACGATCTTCTGGACAAGCCGTGGTCACAGGTGTCGTCCCTTCTCCCCCCCGGTACGTGCCTTTAGTTTTTATCGCGCATAGGGTTCAGCATTCCCACTGCTCGTCGATTTTCATCGAATGTACAGCTAACTCACGCTCTCGCGCTTTCCGCGAATCAATTTTATGCAAGAAAAAGTCCCTATGAGCATGCACTCGGCGAGACTCGAACTCACGAAATTGATCTTGATAGGCTCGCGGACCACCTACCAAGCCACCGGGGACGCCGTATAGGTTGGGTTGGCGTCGCTTGGCAACGACACTGTAAAATATGCCGCTCACTACTTGAGCTAGACAACCTGGGTACCGTTTTTTTGTTGTTTTTTGTGGCGGTCGGTCGGTCACAGCTGGTGGTGGTCGAGTTACTTCATTCGTGCGGGGTGGAGAACCTTTACTACGCACAGGGGGAATGATCGTATCGCGTAGTGTTTATTGTAAGGCACCCACGAGGCAGTTACGTAGTACCCCCATTGCTGTCTCTGGAAGTGGCCACACCGGAATTTATGTTTAACTCGTTGAGGCTGTCATCCATTTGCAAGTCCGCGTTCTTTGTAGGATGCAGCTCACCCTTCATGCGCCTCGCCGGACACATCACGGCGCTTCGCGCTTGGTGCTATTAATAGCAATGTTTGCCTGGTCGGTGAAAACCGACGTGCTCCGTCCCGGCACTGTAAGGACGCGAGGGTCTATGATCATACGACGACCGCCATGCACGATAATGAGTACACCCTCCCCCCCCCCCTATATTATATACCTGGTACATATAGGTTGGATTGGCGTGGGTTGGCGACGACGCTGTAAAACACGCCTCTCACTGCGTGAGCTAGACAGCCAGGGTACCGTTTTTTTTGTTTTTTTGTTTTTGGCGGTTACCACGGCTGGCGGTCAAGTTAGATCATTTTTGTGCGTGGAGAACCTTCCCTCCGCACAAGGGGGATGATCGTATCGCGTAGTGTGTGTATGGTGAGGCACCCACGAGGCAGTTACATAGTAAAACCCATTGCTGTCTCTGGAAGTGGCCACACCTGAAATTAAATCAATTCATTGATGCTGTCATCCATGTACAAGAAAGTCCGCCTCTAAAGCGGTTCCTAGTAGGATGTAGCTCACCCTTTTTGCGCCTCGCCGGACACCTCACGGCGCGTCGCGCTTGGTGCAAGCAATGTTCTACCTGGTCGGTGAAAACTCGACGTGCTCCGTCCCGACATTATAGGGATGCGAGCGTCTATGGTCCTATGACTACGGCCATGCACGATAATGAGTACACCCTCCCCTCCCCCCCGTATAATATATGCGTTGGTTTTCATCTCGGATACGTTTCGTCGAGGTTTCCCGCTGCTGGTCGATGTTTTTACACGATTGTTTTCCCCCAACTGTTCTGCTCTCGCGCTGTCGGCGACGGTTGAGAGAACCCCAGAACTTCCGACCTCGTGTGGGGTGACACGGCAAGTCGGTCTATCGGCTTACCCTACGCATGGTCACCAAATATGGCAGGCACAAGACGTTTAAGAGACGCATTGCCTTGGTAGGGGTGCCGATTTTCAAGAAAAGCGACAAGTAAGTGTGACCCCATGAACAATCCCATGGCCTGCACCACTCTCCACGGAAAATATGAGGGTTGGACATTTATATGAAGTCCGGGCAGGTCCTTCTAATTTTCGCTCAGAGTCTTATTTTTATATATGAGCGTGAAAAATATGAGTTCTGAGGGAAATGCTCGATCTCACAGCTTCGGTTTTATTTTATTTTTTTCTTGTGTACCTGTAGGGGTGTATATGACGAAAAATATTGTAGAAAGTACTATAATACCAGGTACCTGGTACCTGGTATTTAATATTGGTACATACATTCGAGATTTTTTCAAAGCCACCATTTTCGTCGTCGTCGTCCCCCCCCCCTTGTTATCGAGGAAATCGACTCGGAAATTAGACCCGGAAATTGACCCCAGGGAGTCTGTTCACCTTGCGTATTGTACACAGATAGAGTATTCAACAAATTACCCTCCGAGCGCTCATCAAAAACGCTCGATTGAGTGATATCTGGCACTCGACAAATGTACTAAATCCGGGTTGGAGCCGCTGATTTTTTGTTGATTGTGTAATGTAACCGTTTATGTTGTTGTTGATGTGTCGCAGGAGGTGGAGTTCCCTCTATCGCAAGGAGGAGGCGGTGGCAGCCAGAGGGGTCAGCGCGACAACGGTAAGCCCCCCCCCCCCCCCCTTCCCCTGCTCCTCTTATGGACAAGAATAGACGACCCATTCCCCCGCCCTTGACCCTACCGTCTGCTCGCGCCCTTGCAACTCTAGACTCCCCTCCCACCCTCCCTAAACAACCCCCCCCCCCCCCATCCCCCCCTCCGGTTTCCACGGCTGACGGTCAAGTTAGATCATTTTTGTGCGGGGAGAACCCTTACTCCGCACAAGGGGGATGATCGTATCACGTAGTGTGTATGTGGTGAGGCACCCACGAGGCAGTTACATCGCAAACCCATTGCTGTCTCTGGAAGTGGCCACACCAGAAATTAAATCAATGATTGATGCTGTCATCCATATGCAAGAAAATCCGCCTCAAAAGCGGTTCTTAGTAGGATGCAGCTCACCCTTCACGCGACTCGCCCTACACCTCACGGTGCTTCGCGCTTGGTACAAGCAATGTCTGCCTGGTTGGTGATACCCTGACGTGCTCCGCCCCGGCGTTGATGGGATGCGAGGGTCTGTGGTCATGCTACTACGGCCATGTATGAGCACCCCCCCCCCCTGGTACCCCCTCCCCCCCCCCCCCCCCCCACCGTCCTACCCCCCTCCATCAACCTTTCAAACCTTTCTTCTTCCCCTTCTACTAAGAAGACTGCCCCCCCCCCCCCCTCCCTCCCCTCCTTAATTCGTCAACCCCCCCTCTTTTCCTTACCTTTCCGCCCCCTACTACGTACGGCCATGCATGACATGAGTACAACCCCTCCCCCCGCTCCCCTCCTTGAACCACTCCAACACCCCGCTCCTGGAAAACGAACAGCAGGCGACACCTCTGCTTGGGGCTGCGATACAGACGAAGAGGAGGAAGACGAAGGGTCGCTGTTGCTGGGCGAGGAGTTGGACAATGATACAGGCGGTGGCACTGCTTCCTCCAAGTTCTTCTCGACGAAGCGCTCGCAGGGGACGGGCCGAGGGGGGGGGGGGGGGGGGGGGGGGGGGGGGGGGGGGCGGGGAGGGGGGGCTGTGGACGAGGTCGACCCGGAGGCGGATGAGAGGGGTGGTGGTGGTGGTGATTTTTTGGACGATAGTTTGTTGGACTTGCAGCTGTGATGATCAGACTTGCGGGTTAGGTGGTAGGGATGGATTGCGATGGACTGCTGCTGGAGGAATTGATTCGCATATCCGACAGATCAGATTATGAGTTATTAGCAGATCGTGATTTAGATGTGTTGTAGCCAGATGCATCCCCGGTTTTCGTATGGTGTGCACGATCTACGTATATCCTGTTGGCCGGGTGGGATCTGTATGATATAGCTCTTGAGCACAATTTTCCCCAGGAGTGGGATCTGTATGATACCGCTCTTCTTGCACAACGTATGGTAAGGATCTATCTACGGTAGATGTTCCCGACGTGTGGAGTGGTTGCGGCTGGTTGTAGCTGTAGCTGTAGCCATGATGGTATGTCATGGCGGGAGGAGCGGATCGCGGTGGTGTCGTGGAGGAGGTACCGCTGCGGTCATAGTGGTCGGGTTTACGAAGCCAATGACGATCGAGAACTATCGCGATAGGCTGGGGGCTGTTGGGCTTGCAGCTCTCGTGATGATGGGAACGGACCGCGGTCCGTTCCTCGGTGAACGCAGGGTACGGGGCACTACTTGCTGGCCGTACTCGTGAGACGAAACGGCTTGTACTCGTACAGGAGTACCCCAGTACCCCAGTGCACCAGCCTGTACTCGTACACGAGTACCCCAGTGCACCACCGACCGGGGAGTTCCTCGTACGCGTAGACTGTACATAGCCGACGCGGATGCTTCATCGGGGTAGCGCATCCATTTTTTGTCGGAACTGTTTTTTTTGTGTTTTTGGGTGAGGTATAGAGCACCTCTTGTACGGAAGAGCCGTGCTATGGCAGGTATTGGGGTTTCCACTGTAGGGCCCAAGCATGTTCCACTGACGGACAGATAGATGACAATCTAGATCATCTAGATCCTAACCTGCTGTTTTTAGAAGCCTTAAAATGGCAGGTATTGGGGTTACCACTTTCGAGCCCGAGGATCTTTTCACTGATGGAGGGAGCTTCTCCACTGAGGGGCTACCCAACATCTGTGGACGAGATCAGCTACCCAACATCTGTGGAGGCGATCAGCTGCCCAACATCTGTGGATGAGATCAGCTACCCAACATCTTTGGATCAGATCAGATGTGTCGATTTTACCAAAATTACAAAATCGTTACGAAGAAAACTAAAATATAATACGTGCCAGATACATGTACCCCATAGGATTGTGAATCAATCAGACTAGGTTTAAGTTGGTTTGTGTGTGTGTTTTTTTTCTTGGAAAGTCTGTTCCTGTGTCGTTATCAATCGGGCTGGAGTTACCTTACGCTGCTGCAGCTGACGACGGCTATAAAGGTAATGCTGCTGCTGCTCCTGATGATGTGCTCATGATGCTATTACGGGGGGGTCCATAGTAAATAGGACCTATGGTATACATAAAATCCTATATATTTACCACTGTGCAAAACCAAATCTTATAGTACCAACACCACAAGAAAAAAGCGGAAATTCTATGGTACGAATACGTGCTTCCTACGTACTTTTCTTGATACTTACATTATTAGAACGATAACGGCCCACGTCAACAACGGTGCTGCCGCTTAGCGGCCGGGGTCTCGATCGGACCTCTCTGTATCACCCTTCGACCTGATGATCAACTCCACCCCAACAGCGGATGGCCAGGTGACGTCGTGGGACGGCATGCTCGTATCATGTACACTCGGACGGCTCACGGATTCAGCTGGCAACTACACTACCGATTGCCGTGTCGAGGACCATGGCCATATCGAGATAACCGCATCCCAATGTGTGTTGAAACGTTTAGATTTTTTGTGTGATATTGCTTCTCGATTCGGACTGCCTGCCTTCTTGTTTCCGTCTTTTCGCTAGAACGCATTTTGCAGAAATGTTGCACGGCGCGTCCAGCCTTTCGAGTTCTGTGCAGCTACATTTATGGTAACCGTTCGGTCGACAGAGTGTTGTTTACGGGGTACATGTACGTAACGATCATTGGCGAAAAGTCAACTTGTATGCCTTTTGTCATCTTGGATTTCACTGCGGCGTTTTATTTGGTATGGCTGTGTTCGCGACACGTCGAGGTCATCGCAATCTGCGCGATGCGACTGTGAAGTTATGTTTTGTTTTTTTGCTTCGAAATAGCGGCAACTGCAGCCTCTTCAAACAAGTAATATTCTACGTGGCAAATATCGACGTCGCGAAAGAATTTTCATACCTCCGTCCAACCTTTTTTTGTTATATGGTAACACCTAGGGAACAGCAGGGCAACCCTTGCCCTGCCCTACTCTTATGGTAAAACCCTAGGGAACAGCGGGGCAACCCTTGCCCTGCCCTACATAAATGTGTACATAAAAACCTATATATTTACCTATTTTTACTAACGAAATTTGGTCCCGTTAACTATGGACTCCCGTAATAACAATATTTGGTCCTATCTACTACAGTATGGTCCCCCGTAATACTGCTACCGAAACTGATGGTAATATTGATGATATAGTGATGACGATGGCGACGAAAAAAAGCAGAGCCCTTCACGGTCACGACCCGACCCGCGGGCGGGGTCAATTTTTGTTTGTTCTAATCTCACGGGCCGGGTCGGGTCACCCTCGCCCGACCCATGGACAGCCCTGAAAAAGACGATGAACACGCAAAATGAAGCCTTCGATTTATAAGTTTTATGATTAGGGCAATGGCGCCGCTCGCTTATGACGATGCAGTGCCGCCGCGAAGGACCGTCGCACGTGGGCAAAATTTTACCTCCACACGAGCAAGTTCAAGTCCACCATGTATCGGGCACCTGGTGCTTGTTAGATGGGGCGGCAGTGGCGCCAAGCATGCCCCTATCGCAGCGCATGACCTCGCCACCCGCGGCGGACGGCCCCAACCCCCTCCCCCATCCCCCCGCCCCTCCAACCCCAGGAGGGGAGCTGGTCTCGTCTACCCTCTCGAGCTGCCTACCGCGCCCCTTATGGTCGCTCTATACAAAACCTCTGACGCTTGTCTCCCGGTGTTGCTGCTGTTGCTGCTGTTCAATGCGCTGTTACCACTGCTGACGCTGTTGCTGCTGGCACTGTCGCCGCCGCCGCTGCTGCTGCTGCTGCCTGCCGCTGCTGCTAATCGCCGCTGCAGCTACCACCGCTACAGCTACTGCCAAAACAGGTCAGCACCCCTTCGTTTCCGTACTCGTCTCGACTGCATCACCACAGGACGCCCGTAGGCAGCAGCAGTCACCAACTATCTCACGCACTCTCTCGCTCACCCTCCCCCTCGCCCCCTACCTCCCCTTCCCCTCTCCCCTCCACCCCCACCTCCTCCGCCCCGTTCTCCTCCTCATCCTCCCCAAAAAACCTCGGTGATTGCCTCCTCGTCGTCCAACTCCACAAAGACCTCGTTTCCGATACCTATGAACTCCGGACGATGGTAGAGAATGCTCATCGCCAGCTCCCCCCCCTTCGTGAAGCAGCCCCGAGCGTTGTGCATCATGATCCCGCTGCGCACGCGACCGTCCTTACCCTTGCTTGGGGTCGCGTTCTTCTCCCCCGCCGCCGCCGCAGCGGCGAGTTCCTTCAGCAGCTTAGCTCGCACCTCCGCTGCCTCCGGGTCCTGGCCGAAGGAAGGAGATGGAAACGCGGTGCGGTGGGGGGGGGGGGGGGGGGGGGGGGGGCGTGCTCGTGTCATGAATAGTCGAAGTCATAATGCCATGGACCCTCGCATTCCTACATTGCCGGCATGGAGCACGTCGGGTGTTTACCGACCAGGCAGATACTGCTTGCACCAAGCGCGTTGGGCGAAGGGGGGGGGGGGGGTACGCTAAAGCTACTCGTATCATGCAGAGCCAAAACAACACTTCGGAAAAGAAGGGCCTTCCACACGCGCGTGAGCCTCCTGTTCCTCCTTCTTCTCCTCCTTTCTCCTCATCCCCCCCCCCCCTTTTCCGCCACGTGAGCTAGGCAACCAGGGTACCGTTATTTTTTTTGGCGGTTGCCCACAGCTGGTCGTCGAGTGAGATCAATTGTGCGAGGTAAAGAACCTTTACTCTGCACAAGGGAATTGATCGTATCACGTAGTGTTCAAGGTAAGGCACCCAAGAGGCAGTTACATAGTACTCCCATTGCTGTCTCTGGAAGTGGCTACACCGGAAATTAAACTAACTCATTGAAGCTGTCATCCATGTGCAAGTCCGCCTCACAGGCGGTTCTTAGTAGGATGCAGCTCACCCTTCATGCGACTCGCCGGACACCTCACGTTTCGCTTCGCGCTTGGTGCAAGCAATGTCGGCCTGGTCGGTGAAAACCCGACGTGCTCCGTCCCGGCATTGTAGGGATGCGAGGGTCTGTGGTCATACGACTACGGCCATGCATGGGATCGAGTACATCTCTCCTATCGAGTACCCCCCCCCTTCCCGCCCAAGCGATAACAAATTCAACTATTACAGCTACTACAGCAGCAAATACAGCGATTGCACCAGCGAATAAAGCGGCGTGCCAACTCTGCCCGAACAAAGAAGGACCGCTCGGTCCTCATACAAATGTTCAAACACCCCTTGGTAAGTCCGTCCAGAGCGGTACGTACACGAATAAAGCGACGCACGGCATCGCAGCGACCATTTTTCAGCAGCGGCACGAAATACCTGCGGCAGGCCATTGAAGTCGGTGACGGCAACCCTCCTGAACCCCTGCTTCGCGTTTCGCGACGACTGCCCCTCCCCCTTCTCCCGCTCCGTCGCCGCCGCGGGCATCGCCGCTCCGTCCAGTCCCATCGCCGTAGGCAGCGGAATGGTCCACGTGATGCGGTTTGCCCTACGGCTCGTGGACGCCTCCCTAAAATATAACATATTGTTGTGGAAGGGCCGAGGAGTTCCACGTTTTTCACAGAAAAAAGACGGGGGGGGGGAGGGGGGAGGGGGGGGGGGGGGGCAGGTGCGCGTTACATGGAGAGAAACAAGGGGATAAAAAAATCCGAGAAACAAGAGTGAGCGCGGATTTTGTTTTTAAAAAAAAACGGGACTGGACCTACAATAGTAAACACCGGAATGGTCCACGTAATGCGGTTTGCCCTACGACTCGTCGACGCCTCCTTACGATAATATATAATATTGTGGAAAAGCCGCGGAGTTCCGTGTTGAGGAAAGTTGCGGGGAGGGATGGGGACGAGAGGGAGGGGTGGGGGGGGGGGGGGGGGGGGGGTGCAGGGAAAGGTGCAGGTTACATGTAGAGCCAACGGCGGTGGAAAAAACTAGAGAAAAAAGCGAGCGCGGATTCTTGAATATAGCAGTAAAAACGGGACTTAGCCCACCACAGTCACCCCCTCCCCTTCCCTGGCCCCATCCCTGGCCTATTTGAGAGGCATCCAATCCACCAACCCATCAATCAACCAACGAATCAAGCAAGCAACAAAACCACTAAAACCAATCCATTCAGATCGAACACACACGCACGCACATTCATGCATGCCCAACGTCAACGTCAACGCTAACGCCAACGGTTACACTAACGCTTACGCTACCGCTACCGCGAACGCCCACGCTCAATTCCCACCTGACAGTACCGTTGAACCAAGTACCGTTGGGGAAATTTTCGCGCTCTCTATGATCGGTTGGATCGCCACCTCGATCGGTCCCGTCACGTAGTACTCGTCCGGCTTTCGACCCGATGTCCGCAGCTCGCCGGTGTGCGCGAACCCGGGCAAGATTAAAGACTTGCGGATCTGAGTTTTTTCAGTGGTGGCCGTGGCCGTGGCAGTGGCGGAAGGATGGAGGGTGGTACGGGTATGTATGCGTTGTGTTGTCGGTGGTAGTGGCGGTGACGAGAAAGTGGGGAGGGGAGGGGGACAGGAGGGGATGAGCTATGCAGCTAGTATTGAGGGCTATAGTATGGGGTTATAGGGGGAGGGGACAGAGGGGAATAAGTTTTGCATTTAGTGCGGGGGTTTCGTACAATAAATAATACGAGTTATGGGGAGGGGGAAGAGAACAGGAGGGGACAGATTTCGCAGTTAATACAAGGGTTTCGTCTAACATAGTATACGGGTTGCGGGGAGGGGGGAAGGGGACACGAGGGGATAAGTGTTGCAGGTACTGTAGTGTAAGGTTATACCTGCGGGGAGGGGGAAGGGGACAGGAGGGGATAAGTGTTGCAGGTACTGCAGTATAAGGCTATACCTAGGGTTAGGGTTAGGTGGTATAGCGTAAGGGGTAGCACAAGGGTGACATAAAAAGGCTAGCATAAGGGTTTTAGTATGCCGGTGTACACCTGGAAAGGGTTTGTACAAGAGTTACATAGGAAAAGGGATAGTGGCAACAAGCTCTTTACAATTGCTGCACACACGTCCTTGGGGAGAAAAACAAGCTCGATTCGGCGCGGGATCCTTTTCTGCAGGTAGCAAAAGGGCTAAACCCTTGTAGAACTGCATGCACGTTTTCGGAAGCAACGTATACCGTATCACACCGAGCGAGGATGCGGCTACGGCCTTCCAACGTACACATGGCGACATGTTTCCAAAGCCACCGGTTTGTTTTTTGCTGTGCCCTCTTCTTGTTTCGGAGAAAACGGACTCGGAAGTTCGTCCCTATATATAATATAAATATGCATACAGTATATAATACTTCAAAATAGATTGGCACAGGTCTTAAGGTACGATACGTACCTGGTGTATATTTTTGCGTACTTGGCAGTTACGCAACAATCCTCTTGATATTTCACAGGGGAAAATTGACGATACAAATCGACTATGACTGCAGCGACGGTCACTGCGTGGTTGGGGGATACCAGTACTCGAAATTGGAGTCTCGAGATACAGTGAAATGAGTCGTACCGGACGGGCGGAACTTGAAGCCTACCTACCTACCCGTACAGCCGCTGGGCGCTGTCCCTGCTCCTACAGAGACGGTTGTCAACGCCAAAGTTACCAACCATTGTTTTTGGTCGCTACATATTTTGTGGCCTCAAAAGGGGTTTTGATAACGTAACTGTCGCTACATGTTTCGCGGTCTCAAAAGCGGTTGATAAAACGTAACTGCACCTGCAAACTATCAATATTACCTACAAGGACTGGAGGGAAACGCAAGGACTGTTGGGGTACTGTATATATAGATACGACTGCCAAACGATCGTTACGTTTGCATCGAGAGTGGACATGCGGCACTGCCTGGTACGAATACATGGAATTATACTGAGCTCATTTGGGGCAGCAAGGCGAGAGATTCAAGTACCTGATCACCTGGTCCATCTACGTACGCGTTCGTAGACGAAAAGGGTTACGTGTGTGCTTCGTATACAAAAAATAAAATCACCAATTTATACCAGGTACCCCTTAAAACATATCCCTATATCGGAAAGATCACCATCTACAGTGGATCATCTAGCTCATGATCTGTCGTTATGAGATGCTGCGCAGGATCTATCTATCTGTACAGTACAGATCTAACCCAGGAAACATGTGCTAGATCATGCAGGTCATACGGCTCCCACCCGGCAACATGAGCTAGATCACACAGACCATGCAGATCAGGAATATACTGTATCTTGTTCTCAGACATCTAGATCATGAAGTAGGAATTTAATGTTGTGTCCGAGGTGTAAACCTATCCTTCACCAGGCCATACAAACCCCGTACGGCACGCGTGATTGAAGTATCATACGCAGCTTACAATTGCTTTCGCTACGAACATTCTTCATCTTACATCTGAGGATTATTTTTTAATTAAAAAAAAGGGATACTCTGTACGTATACGAACCCTACAACACCGTTAATTTGTACCAGGCATCAGGTACATACCTGGTACCTACCTGGCAACCCTCAATACAACAGATGGTGCACCTGGTACACATCACAGCATAAAAACCCTCGCTCGACTACGAGTATTTCTCACTCACCTCTCTCGAGTTAGACCGGTCGATGATCGACGGCTGAGTCACCAGCCGGGGCACGTACTCCCTGACCTCATACCCCTTCGCCCTTTTAACCACCATGTAAGGCGGCTGCTCCGCGGGGGGGGAACCCAGCTGATGCCAGAGGTCCCAGAATCCGGGAATGAGGTGCTTCACAGCCAGACTCAGCAGGTTTCCTTCCCAAGTGTCGGTGATTTTCACCACCTGTGGGTTTCGCATTTGTTCGGAGGGCAGGGGGGGTGAGACGATGGGGTGGGGATGGGGCAGGGAGGTAGGAGTGTGGAAGATGAGGGCGGGAAGGGGGTGGGGGGGGGGGGGGGGGGGGTACTCATTATCATGTATGGCCGTAGTCGTATGACCATAGACCCTCGCATCCCTACAATGCCGGGACGGAGCACGTCGGGTTCTCACCGACCGGACAGACATTGCTTGTACCAAGCGCGAAGCGCCGTGAGGTGTTGGGCGAGTCGCATGAAGGGTGAGCTGCACCCTACGAAGAACCGCTTTTGAGGCGGATTTTCTCGTATATGAATGACTGCGTCAACGAATTGATTAAATTTCTGGTGTGGCCACTGTGAGCTGCATCATACGAAGAACCGCTTTTGAGACGGATTTTCTTGTATATGAATGACAGCGTCAATGTGCATCATACGAAGAACCGCTTTTGAGACGGATTTTCTTGCATATGAATGACAGCGTCAATGAACTGATTTAATTTCTGGTGTGGCCACTTCCACAGACAGCAATGGGTTTACTATGTAACTGCCTCGTGGGTGCCTTACCATATACACACTACGCGATACGATCATCCCCCTTGTGCGGAGGGAAGGTTCTCCCCGCACAACAATGATCTAACTCGACCGCCAGCCGTGGTGACCGCCAAAAAAAAAAAAAAAAAAAAACACGGTACCCTGGCTGTCTAGCTCACGTAGTGAGAGGCGTGTTTTACAGCGTCGTCGCCAATCGACGCCAACCCAACCTATATATATATATACCAGGTATACGATATAGGGGGGGGGGGGGGGGGGGAGGAGGGGGGGGATTGGGGTGGGACGGGGGGACGGGGGACGGGGGAGGTTGTGGGGGAGGGGGGGGAGGGTTGAGGGGCGGGGGTGGGGTGTACTGGAGGGTAGAGAGGTCAGGGGGTTGAAGAGTTGGGGAACGAATATGGGGGGACGCGCATGTGTTCACAGCAACACAAAGCAAGCGCAAAACAAAAGAATGTGGGCTGGGAAAAGGGTTGGCGGGTTTTCGGTTGGGGTTCCGGTTTCCTATTATGTTCTTAGAAAACTACAGTAGGGTCTGTTCTTTGTACTGGTACATGGAGACGGATTCCATTGACACACTGCACCAGGTACACACAGTGCGCACTCTCGAAGAATCGAAGTACTGGTATGCAGTGCGCACTCTCGAAGTATCCAAGTACCGGTATGCTGGTATTAACAGGTACAGTACCTGGTACCGGTATATTTTATAAGCAGGATGACAGCAGCAACACAGCAACGGAATAACACGAGAGCACGGTCCAGACCTGGTACACTATTACTCACAGTAGCATTACTTTCATACTGTAATGGTATTGGAGCTGTGCTTTCATGCCAGGTATGATATGCTGCGCAGGGTGATGAACGAGCATAGCGGAGCCCAAGAGTACTGCTGCTGTTGGTCCATAAGCAGCCCAGCGAAGCGAGGCAAAGCCAAGACCCATCGACCTACCTTGCCCCCAGCACCCGTCTCGATCACCGACTCGCCCCGTACAATATATCTCGGCAGCCAAGGCAACGGCCAGGTCCCGCTCCCGACCCACTCCAACCTCTTCGCCCCGTTCGCCGCGGCGATCACGGACATCCTTGGCTCCGTCAGTAGCTGCCCTAGCCCCCTCAGCTCCTCCTCTACAGCGGCCAGCCCGACGTTTTGACCCAGCGGCCCCCGCCATTCCACTCCCTCTGCCAGGACCTGCCGGAGGACGCCCGGGTCTCCGCGCATCGCTCGGTTGATGCCTTCCTCGAACGCCTTGTCCAGCGAGAGCGCGGTCCCCTCGTTGTCTGAAACGGCACCTGCTGCTGCTGCTGCTGCTGCTGCTGCTGCTGATGCGGAAGATGATGATGATGTTGCCGAGAGCGCCGAGCCTGCGCCTCGGGTCGGCGGCGGCGGCGTCATGCTCAGCAGCAGCGGTAAGCCAGCGGAGCGGGCGGTGGGGGATAGCTCCTCCTCTCTGCTGCGCAAGGCGGCACCGTTGGTGAGGCGCGCCTGCCGATAATGTGGCCGCCGCTGCTGTTGCTGCTGTGTCAGCGATGGTTCCGTGGAGGCGCCAAAGGGGGAGGCTACTGTCTGCTGGGATGTTGTTGCCCCCGGGAGGAGGAAGGAGAGGGCTCGGCAAGAGCATGACAGGAGCACCAGGCCTCCCATCAGCACCCTTCTTCGCCGCGGACCCATGTCTTCGCTTATTTTTAGATGGCAGCCCAGGTGGAGCGTGAGATTGTGGAAGTTCTGACACCAGGTTTTCTTCTCTAGGATGGTGCGCTTTGCACGGCGGTGCCCCAACACAAGCACAACCTGGGTCCAGCAGGCAGGCTGATACCGATTTATATGACTAGTGGAGCCCTTTGGTGTTTAGCCTACCCAAGGTGTGGAACTCCTTGAGGTGCTTTTTTGGAGCTGTTTTTGATCAACTACTTGTACTGCATTTACCGCTGTTCTCCAGACGCGCGTGCTTGCCAAACCGCTGATACTTACGCTGCTGCTGTGAAACCATGGCGCAGCGAGGCATGGTCCAGGTGAGGATTTCGATGGGACCCTCTGCCGGTCAAATGCAGGTTACAAAATTATTATAATGTTGCAGAAAATGCCCTGTTCTGTTTTTTGCGGAACACAGCGGCAGTATCACTCGTGAACAACGGTAGGTAGGGTGGCAGCAGCAGCAGTATTAATAGTGGCTTGACTCGCTGGATCAAATGGCTAGCTATTAATAGCTTGCTTTTCTGTCTACGGAGCCTTCATTTTCATAACCACTGCTGTTCTCAGCTACCCTCCCTCCCACCTCAAACATATCATACTTCCGCCCACACCAGTAGCAGGTGGTGAAGCGGAATCCTTCAGCTCGCAGAACAATGCTCCCTTCTCTCAATCACTCGTACATACAAGAGCTACAAACTCGTCGCACACCAGCCTACCTACTGCTGTAGCTGTAGGCTTGTGTGTTGTCGTGAGCACGGGCTACGTAGATTATGGCAACGGCCTGATACGAGATCATCAACAACATTACCAAATGCTGCACGTACCGGGTACCTGTATCACAGGCCCGCGGATTGGGTCCATTTTGTTCCCTGTGAACACAGACACCAAGACTTGCACAACTGTGATAGCAGACTCCAAGACTACTGCTTTAAGTACGTGTTCGTATACGGGTGTGTGTTCTTCACCGTTCTTCTCGTCGACATCCAGCACCCAGCACCACACCCAGCGTGTCCGTGCTGATTATTCACCCTATAGAGAGGCACAAGCTCTGTGGCCACAGACTACGACACCGAGATACATAGTGCATCGTAAACGCAGTACCCGGAAACCGATGGCACAACACGCAATGCCATGCCATCGCCGTGGGTGCGACAGGCCCAGCGCGTGCACGCGCCCGCTGGCACAGACCGAGCACTACCACTACCATGCAACGCAAGATAATAACAAACCCTTCGCCCGTGTGACCATCTGTTACCGCTGTAGTATCATATCTCTGAAACATTGCAACATCAGAGGGGAAAAAAACGTCGTACCATTCATGGTACAAAAAATGACGACCTCGGCAACTGCTATTAATAGTGCGGGATGGCGGATGATTCAGATTGGTGTCTTAACCCTGTGAGAACTGTGCAGTCCCGTTTTGTGGGTCAAACCACTCAATTTTTTAAGTAATTTGTCCCACAAAACGGGACTGCTTACACTAGAAGGGTTAAGTTACAATGCCAGGAATCGTGCGGTACGCACGGGCGAAAAAGAATCCTATCCGTACTGCTGGATGCTCGCACTTCTCCAAAACGGCTGATATCACCACCAAAGTTGCCATTGCTCTGGTTGCTATCTCGGCGTCGCGAAGGGGTTGACTCTTTCAGGACTGCAGCCCCATTTTGGGGACAGACTGCTGTATATAGTTGGAAATTGAGTGGTTTTGTCCCCGAAACGGAACGGCAGCCCTAAAAAGGGTCTACTGTAGGGCCTAGGGCACGCACAACGAAAATGGTGGCTTTGGAAATATGTCGTCGAGAAGGTCGTGCTTTGACGCGTCGCTCGGCGCTTGCGCTCTCTCCGGGTTGTCGAGAAAATCGGCTTCGAAATTCGTCCGAGGGGGTTGTGGTGTGTTATCTTGCGTGTTTCACGGTTCCTGCTGCTCTAGACAAAGAGAGTAAGCACAAGCACCGCTGTACAGTACGTACGTGCTCTTGTGTGTGTATCCTGCTGTAAAGGGGGCGGGGGAGGGCAGCGGTCAGCCCCTTGCACCACTGTGCGGCGTGCTTGCCTTGACTTGCTTTAGCCCAACCGGCCATGCAGCACAGATTGCCCCTGTTTTGTTCGTTTCTTGGCTTCCCCCGTCGAGAACTACTGTACGTACTGTGACACCTTTTGCATACCGCGTTATGAATGAACTACTACAGTACCTGTACGTTGTACCTGGTATGTGACATGTGATCTGTGATCTGTGATCTGCGATCTGCGATCTGTACCTATGATATGGTCTGCGATCTGTTCTCTTTGCTCTCTGCCCTGTGCTCTATTAAAATATGTATACACTTGGTGCTTGGTGCTCCGCTGCGCGCTCGCGCCCCCCCGATAGGGTCAGATATTTCTGGACTGCTACAACCCCATTCTGGAGAACGCCATCCGGCCTCGCCTCACGGAAGGAAAGAGGGAGCCGTGCGAGCTCAAGGTCGCCGACTTCGATGACGCCATGTACACATTGAAGGTACCACAGCATATCACGCACGCACGCTAGAATCACTCTACAATGCACGTACCCGGCTTGACCGCGCTTCTTTTAACAGTATATATACATGTTTATGCTGCTGTAGTACCTGTATACCTTAGGGATGCTTCTATCACTGAGAAACTCGAATCCCCTCGTTATTTGTAGGTACCCAGTGATCAATGTTGCTACTGCCGTATTCAGAGTAAGCTGATGATATTTGTGCCAGGTATATGAGCAGCACTTTTGCTTTCGAACGTATAAACACCCCGCTCTCTCAATCCCCCCTGCCCCCTCCCCCCCCCCCCCCTTATCCTCTTCCCTTCCATCCCTCCCTACCCCCCCCTCCCCCTCTCCGGCTCACCGGCTCAGGTACCCCCAGACAGCCTTAACACGATGCACCTGTCTATCTCCATGAGCGGTTGGAAAGAGATCGCCAGGTCAGGGTCGGGGGGGAGGGGTGATTTTGATTGGTCCCCGGGGGTGGGGGGGGGAAGGGTCGTTTGATCGGACGCCAAGTTTACGCCTTTACAACCGCACTCACGTTTTTAGGAAAAAAAATCGTGGAATTAGCGAAGAAAATGTCTCCAGTAGTGGAAATAAGTGAGGAAAATATATCCAATGGCATCAGGGTTAGATTAAATACAATGCGCGCTCTTTTTATAGAGGAACTACTCGGAGTTAGACTGGGAATGGTTTTGCGCTGGTGAAAGATGGCTCAAGTTTGTTTCGCATGTGCTCGTTGCGTACCAGCTGGCAAACTCTCGGTGGAGGTTGGGAAAGGAGGGGGGGGGGGGGGGGGGGGGGGGGGGGGAGGGGGGCGCACTGACCCCCACGAAGCACACCTGTTGAGTTCAAAGAGAGTTTCGCCCTTATTCGCGTACGTTACTTACCGCACCGTGCCGTGGCCTTTCCTGCTTACGTGGTGCTTTTACGGTAGCTGTACCCCCCCCCTCCCCCCCCCCCTCCCCCCCCCCCCCCCCCCCCCCCTAGGTCGCCGCTTTTTTCTCTAGGAAACTGCAGGATGGTGAGCGGCGTGAAGACTGACGAGGTCAACTGAGTCGCCGCTCGTATTTTTGCCATTGCACCCATCAAGCTTTAGCATTCTCCGTTGAGATATCGATTAAAAAAAATATGGACCACCGCACCCCAACACGTGTAAAGCTGTTACATCGCTACAAGGCATAACCCCTTCCCCCTCTCCCCCTCGGAGAAACTCGTTAGAGATAGACGGGGGTTGAGCGAAAGGATAGGAATGAAAACGTATTTGCACGGCCCAAATGGAATTCGCGAAAACGCTGAAACTGCGATCTCGTGTAGGGGACCTGGACCTCCCAGAAAGATAAAGAGGCATACCAATGGCCGGGAGGAGGAGGAAGTAGATGCACAGATGTGCCCGTGTGGCAAAGCAACAGAGAGTAGAACTCACAAGGTCGGAGAATGTGAAATGCACAAGGAGGAACTGGATGTGTTAGAAGAGGAGATGATGACAATAGACGAATGTGACATGGAGGAGTTTGGTACACTAGATAGCAGCGAGAAAACCATCGCTATCGTAGGAGATAGATGGTGGCCACAGGAGGCCAAACAGGAAGGGGGTGAGAGTAGGAACAAAAAAAAGTGTACAATATATGGAAACAACGTAATGAGCGCCCAACTGCTGGAAGTGTCTATTAGGAGTAGGAACGTGCTCCGTGTCGAAAGGGAGGCCTGGTCAATGGTCAAATGACTAAGGCAAGCAACAAAGGAGTACGCCCCCCCCCCCCCCCCCCCCCCTGACCCCCCTAAATATTATATACCAGGTATTGGTTGGGTTGGCGTCGGTTGGCAACGACACTGTGAAACATGCCGCTGATTACTTGAGCTAGACAATCAGGGTACCGTTTTTTTGTTGTTTTTTTTGGCGGTCGGTCGGTCACAGCTGATGGTCGAGTTACAACACTTGTGCGGGTGAAGAACCTTTAGTCCGCGCAAGGGGGATGATCATATCTCGTAGTGTTTATCGTAAGGCATTCAAGAGGCAGCTACAGAGTATAATATACCCAATGCTGCCTCTGGTGTGACCACACCGGAAATTAAATTAACTCGTTGAAGCTGTCATCCATATGCAAGTCCGCCTCACAAGCGGTTCGTAGTAGGATGCAGCTCACCCTTCATGCGAACACCAGACACCTCACGGCGCTTCGCGCTTGGTGCAAGCAATGTCTGCCCGGTCGGTGGAAACCCGACGATCCCCGTCCCGGCATTGTAGGGATGCGAGGGTCTATGGTCATACGACTACGACCATGCACGATATCGAGTAATCCCCCCCCCCTCAATGGTCAAATGACTAAGGCGAACAAAAAATGAGTATGCCCCCCCCCGCACCCCCCTCCTGCCCCTTCCAACCCTCCGTCGTAAAATCGCCCCCTCCTCTGACCTCCCCCCCCAGCTCCCCCAAGCACCCCCCCTCCTCCCTCCCCAGCTCCTCCTCCAAACATCTCCGCCCCCCCGCCTCCGGCCGTGCATAAGCATTGAGTACTGAGTACACCCTCCCCGCGCCCCGTCCACGCACACCCTTTGTGCGCACGCCTTTTTTGTTGTTTTGTTCGTCAGCAACGGTGCTGCGGACATGCTGTCGAACAGGTACAAGGGGCTGGTAGCTTCCGAGACGCGACCAGGGCACAACCTCACGCTAACCGTTGACCTCGACAATCCCACCATGGCACCGGACCAGCTGCTGAAGAGGTGAGCGTTTTTGTTGGTGGTGGGGGCGGCGTGCTTGGGGCGGTGGTGGTGGTGGTGGTTGTGTCGGGAGTGGTGGTGGTGATTTGGTGGTGGTGATGGTGGTGGTTAAGTCTGTGCAACGGTTGGCGAAGACTCGTCGGAATGGTTGGGGTACACTTGACGTGATAACCCATTTGCTCACAGTTACCGCATCAATACTTTCTCTCTCCAGTCCAAGCGCTCTGACCCCTAAACAGTCAGTGCTAAACACTCACACCCTACGTACGTACGAATAACCTTGATTGACCCCGACCGCTCCGGAAAATTCTCGGAATTGTTTTGGAATGACGATGTCTTGTTTGGTAAATGAGTGTGGCTAAAAAGTCAGTGCTAAACACTTACACCCTACGTACGTACGAATAACCTTGACCCCGACCGGCTCGGAAATTGCTCGGAATGGTTTTAGAATGATGTTTTGTTTGGTAAATGAGTGTGGAATATCAACCAATTTTCGAAGCTGAGCCAAGTCGTATCACACTACTGATAGCGGTGGGGGTGGTGATGGTGCAAAAGTTGAGTATCGGCCTAAAAACTCGACTCGCCCAGTGCTGACGTGTTTTTTTGTTGTTTCCTGAAACAAAACAGAGAACTAAACTCACTGCTCACCTGTGTGTGTGTGTGTGTTTTTTTTTTCATACATGTCTACTTTTTGTTTGCAACAACAACAACATTAACAGTCTGACGGAGCTGAAGCGCAACCTGATCGGCGCGCCCTTCGACCGGGCTTTCGACGCCCTGCGGGAGGGAAGGGGCGGCAGCGTCGCACCGTCGGCCTTGCCTTGGCGAAAGAAGGAGATGCTCTACATTGTGCCGCAGGTGACGCCGCGATGTTGCTGGGGGGGGGGGGAGAGAGAGAGAGAGAGAGAGAGAGAGAGAGAGGGTACATAGTGTTACGTTTTCTGGGCGAAAGAGGGGGAGGGGGGGGGGGGGGGGGGAGGGTGGAAGAGGGAGGTGGCTTTTTTAGCAGCAGTGTAAGTAATTTTTTTTTTAGTGTTTTTGTCTTTTTGTTCCTTTACTTTTGTTTTTTTACTTCGACCTCTGACTTTGAATATCGGTAAGAGATGGCGCTCCAGGCGGTCGAATGCCCGAAAGCGATTTTTTCCTTCATTTTCTTCTTTTGAGGCCGTGAGAATTGTATTTCATGCAGAAAACGTGTTGCCAAGTACAGTCACAGCATGGTGGACCATACCAGGTAGCGTTTTAGGGTGTTTTTTTTTTGCGCTACTTTGCCTTGCCGTGCGTTTCCTTCTGTTTCCTTGCGTTGCTTTGCGTTACGTATGTACCTTTGGTTTTCTAGGGGACCCTGTGTTTGCTGTTGTATCTCAGATAATATGGTGTGTATTGCTCTTGTTGTGTGGTTGACTATTGATAATTTTTTGTTGATTTTTTGCAAATGATGGGTTCTTGGTTCTTGATGAAAACATTGTGTCAGCGCGCTCTTTGTCCTGCCCTTTCCCCGCTTCGGGGTGGTGTGTGTATGCGTGGTGTTTTTATATCGTTTTTTTGGTTCTCGCTTTTATCCCCCATGTCTACACGTTTTTGCAGGCGGACCGCGTAAACGGTGATCTTCGCCATCGACTTCCCGGAGGCAGACGAGAGGGCCATCGCGAAGGTGGGAATAGTCCGTCCTATACAGAACACGCTGCTTTATGGTATTTAGGGGGGGCAAGAGCCTGTCCTCCTCCTCCTGCTGCCGCTGCTTTTGCTAAGTGAGAGACATCCAATCGCGTACTGTGTTCTCTCTTTATCGTTAATTTAGTATACCCCCTTGTTTGCATCCAACGAAGCCATCCACCCATCCAGCCTTTAATAGCCTCAAGTGATAGCCTCATGCGGCGTTCCGTTCCGTGACAGCAAGGCAGGTTGCGATGAGGCACCTTGCGGTCCGTTATCTTCCTTGCGTTGTTACCTTGCCTTATGCCACCTTGCGCTACCTCAGGTTACCTTACTTTACATTGCGTCTCCTTCCTTTCCTTGCGCTGCCTTGCGTAACTCTGTGTTGCCTTGCGTTTCGTTACCTTGGCTTACTAAGGGTTACCTTGCCTTGCCTGGCCGTGCCCTGCTATGATACCGTACCTTACCTCACTGTGCCTTGCCTTACCTTGCCTCGCCTTGCGTCACTTTGCGTGTTTTTTGTTTCCCTCCAGTCGTTCCTGATGGAGTTCGTGGACGCTCAGCGAGTGGCCAACAACTCGCCGCCTTGCACGTTCACCCCCGAGGCTCCTTTGGAGCTGCGAAGCATGCCCATGCCGAGGGGACAGCGGCCTGTGGGCTTTCTCAGCTTCGGTAAGAGACACACACACGGATACAAAAAAGGCAGACAGAGACAAAGGGGCTGGGAAGGAGATAGGATTGGGGGGGAGTGTACTCGTTTTCATGCATGGCCTCGTATGACCATATACTCTCGCATCCCTACAATGTCGGGACGGAACACGTCGGGTTTTCACCGACCAGATAGACGTTGCTTGCAACAAGCGCGAAGCGCCGTGAGGTGTTGGGCGAGTCGCACGAAGGGTGAGCGGCATCCTGCTAAGAACCGCTTTTTAGGCGGATTTTATTGCATATATAGACAGCGTCATTGAATTGATTGATGTTTTGGTGTGGCCACTCTCAGAGACAGGAATGGGTTTACCATGTAACTGCTTATCATATACCAGGTACACACTACGTGATACGAAAATTTCCCTTGTGTAGAGTTGAGGTTCTCCCCGTACAAAAATGACTTAACTCGACGGCCAGCCGTGGTGAACGCCAAAAAAGAAAAACGGTCCCTGGTTGTCTAGCTCACGCAGTGAGAAGCGTGTGTTTTACAGCGTTGTCGCCAACCGACGCCAACCCAACCTATAAAGGGGGGGGGGAGAGAGCCAAATGGGAGGGGGGGGGGGTTGTCTAGCTCACGCAGTGAGAGACGTGCTTTGCGGCGTCGTCGCCAACCGACGCCAACTCAATCTATATAGGGGGGGGGGGGAAGACAACTGGGCGGGGGGGGGAGAGAGAAAGCGACAGGGAAATAGTGCCAACCAGACAGATGAATCAACAGGCAGATAACCCTTTGGAAGTGCCAAGTCTGGTTCTGATGCGTAGCTACGGAGCAAACGCTATTAAAGCTATAATTGACTCGTAGGTGCGTGATCAACGCACTATGCCTGACACAGCCCAAAAACGTACCGTCAAGGCGCCCGCGAATCTTCATCCCCCCCTCACACTCCCGCCTTCCACGTCATGAATCCCTTTTTTTCCACACTCGAAATCGAAACTGAAACCGAAACCGAAACAAAAAAAACGAGACCGAAACCCAAACTGAAACCGAAACCGAAACGAAAAACCGAAATCGAAATCGAAATCAAAACCGAAACTGAAACCAAAACTGAATCGAAATCGAAACCGAAAAACGAAATCGAAATCGAAACAGAAACCGAAAGTAGCGTGCACGGTTTTTTTGTCTCCCTTTTGTGTGTGTTTTGCGGAACCGTGAAAAGTTATCTTCCCGCAGCACGTGGACCGGGGGCGGCAGGAGAAGACGGTGACGCTGCTGACCAGCTTCCGCCAGTACCTACACTACCACCTCAAGGCCACTAAGACGTACATGCACATGCGCATGCGGAAGAGGGTGGTCGGACTGCTGCAGGGTGAGTCGCATTCGGACTCGGATACAGAGTCGGATGGGGAATCGGAAACGGAGTCGAAGTCGGAATGGGATTCGGAATCGGATTCGTACTTGAAGTTGGAACTGGATGCAGCAGTCGGAGTGGGAATCGGAAACGGATTCGAACACGGAATCGAATCCAGAACTTGAGACACATATTCGGAATCGGAATGGGAATCAGACACAGAGTGGGAGTAGAAACCATATACAGAGTCGACATCGGATACATAGGTGAAATCGGACACAGATGCGAATACAATACCGATTCGGAATCGCACGCCGAGTCGAATCGGATACATATGGGGAACCGGGTATAGAATCGAATCAGATACAAATTCGGAATCGACATTACGTCGGAATTGGGCGCATGATTCGGAGTGGGAAACACACCGCAGGAAGGGACTTGGCCGACGTGACAGCAACATAAGGCTCTCGCTCGCCGGCGCTGGCCGGCCGTTCCTATCTATTCCCATGCCGTTGGCAACAAAAGCAGTACTTGATCGGAGGCGCCTTGGTATGTGGCGCTTTACTTTTCGGACTCGGAAAAGGGTGAGGGTGTCAGTCCGACCGCGTTGTGCATGTTGTAAATAGCGCCCACAGCCCTGTGGCAAAGCCCACCCCGCTTGCCGCGTTGCACACATTTGGCAGCGCGTTGGTAGCCGGCGTGGCCGTATCCCCCAAGCACTGCACCTCCCTCTTGCGTAGCGCTGATTGCATGTTCTTGCGGGTAATCCCTTTTGACCACCGCCTTTGCACGAGCAGAAGGTCTGCAAATAAATTGAAAGTTGTTTTGTGTTTTTGAACACATTGACTCCCTCTTCCTGCGTGCATGCATCTTTTGACACGTCTTCTATTTATATAATGTTTCAGAGCCTTGTTTTTTTTATTTTTTTTTTAAATTCGTGCCTTTGAAGCATTTTGTGTATAACCCCTCGATGAATCACGATAACTCCCCCCTCCCCCCCCCCCCCCCCCCCCCCCCCCCCCTATGTCCCTTTTCACCCCACCCTCACCCCCCCGCTTCCTCTGCCTTCTTTTGTCGCCGCTCGTTGGGTACTGCTGCTGCTCCTGTGCCGTGATTGGGATGTTGACTGTTCGGCAGTGTTGAACCGGGCCGTTCCGGAGGAAGAGGCCAAGGTCAAGAAGACCGCACAAGGCGCGCCTTCAACCGGGGGTGATGACGGGTGATGTCCCCTCCCCCTTTTACCCCCACCCTTCTCCGTCTTTCCCTCCCCTGTTTCGCTTCGCTCGACAACGTTTTGTGTCGATGCAGCAGTACTACTGTAGCATTATCATAAAAGTCGTACCTGATACTGGTACGTAGTATCTCGTCGTGCCCTCATTGTGACTCAACGATTGAAGCTTCGCTCTTCGTTTTTTTTTTGTGCTTGTTTTTTTTTCAGTTTTCGTTTTTTTTCGTTTTTTGTTTTTCTTGTCGTGTGCCGCGAAATAGTTTCTCGATACGTACGAGCACGTGATAGTCTGAGGATGATGTTTTGAGCAGAGAGCAAGGCCTGTTATTCCTATGGTAGCACAACAAGTCATCGAGGTTTCCGGTGTCATCAATTGATGTGCAGGACCTTCTCGGTCATCCTGCTCCCTCAATGCCGTCTCTTGCAGCGTTCGTTTTGGGATTTCCACTAATGGTCGTTGCGGTGGGGCGACGGGGAGGGGGGGGGGGGGGGGGGGGGGTCTTGTCTGGGTTGGATGCTTGCGTGAAACCTACAATAGATGGATGCGGATGCGTCACGGCGAAGGTTCCAGCATTTGTTGCCGGGTTTCCATCTTCGATCGCAGCGATTGGGTGACGGGGAAAGAGGGGGGGGGGGGGGAGTCTTGTCGGGGTCGGATGCTTTCGTTTTTCCTGCGGTAGACAACTATTCCGGTGCGTCACAGCGATGGTAAATATCGCTGCTTGAAATGTTTATTTTGTTAGTGTTTTTTGTTTTTTGGTCATAGACCCATGGGCGACCGTTCTTGCGCTGCTGCTGCTGCTGCTGCTGCTGCTGCTGCTGCTCAATTTGATGCTGTTGCTGACGATAATGCCGCTGCTAATGCTGGTGTTTTGACTGCCAGCCCTGGTGATAGCAGCCCTTGCTGGGCAACCCTCAGTTGCTTTGTTCTCCGGCAGACAAGTTTGGTGTATGTGGGGGGGGGGGGGGGGGGGGGGGGGGGGGGTACTCATTATCATGAATGGCCGTAGTCGTATGACCGTAGACCCTCGCATCCCTACAATGCCGGGACAGAGCACGTCGGGTTTTCACCGACCTAGCAGGCATTGCTTGCACCAAGGCGAGAACGATGTCAATCAACACGACATCATTTTCAGACTTAACTCGAACTTGATGTTTCTGCCGCTTTTGCACTCGCTGATGATAACAAGGTGACTTGCTGAGCTGGGGATGAGGGCAGAGTAGTGTCAACCAAGACATACATATATCATCGATGTGGTCTCTATTTCCTATTTTCCGGATTTTCTTGAACCGAAAGAGAACAACTCGCAGTACCGCAACAACAAACCGCTGGCACTGATTATCGCTCTGAGCGCTGCTATACTGACTGGTGTGGTCACCACATCGCGAGGAGGCGTTATTATGGCTGAACTTCGCCGTAGCCTCTTGGCCGGGGGGGAGCGTCGAGGATAAAGCTGCGCCGGAGAAGTGCAAGCGTCCTCCTGTTGTCGTGTTTGGCCCTTGTGTGCGCGCATGAAGGGTGAGCTGCATGCTTACAAGAACGGCTTGTGCGGCGGATTCGGGCACCTTGTTTGTGCTGTCTTGCATACGGAGGACAGCGTCGAACGATTTGATCATCTGTTTTCCGGTGTGGCCACTTCCTGAGGGGTTATCGGTGATTTACGGTAGTATACCGTAGCTTAATGATCCCCCCGGTGCTCCGTCTCGAAGGGGCTGCGTGGTCAATGGTCAATTGACGAAGGCAAGCAACAAATGAGCACGTACCCCCCCCCCCGCTCCCGTCCTCCTAAATGTAGAGCGGGTAGGTGTTGATGGGAGTCCATTTAGGTTGTGAGACCAATGGACCCACCACATGTTGCGGGCCGGAAACGACGACAAAGGAAACCTGTGCAGCTACACATGTAGGCAGCATCCCCATCTATTACGTACAAGCGTGCCCGCAAAACATGGTGATCGTATTAGCAGTCGTCGACTGTGACGTTGTTTTTTTTTTACCTGTGCGCACATGTCCGGCGGGAAACATGAATGGTTCCACCCTCGAAGCGAGCGACGAAATGAGTCACTCGTCCTCCCCGTTGCACGTACCGAACGACTAAACTGAGTAAAGCATCTGTGTTCTCCGTGAATGATGTAGGTCACGCTCCACATCCCATTCCGCATTTTCTCCGCGTTTATTCGTCCCGCATTTCAAAGCCCCATGGATAGTATAGTAACGGTTTTTGAACGGTAAAATCTTTCAGATCAGAGGCCTGCCATTCATTGTTGCTGTTGCTCCGACCGCATCTCGTGTCAGATTCTGAAGCTCTTTCTCGCGACGACACCACATGATGTACGACCGCACGAAAATAACTCGGGCAGGGATATTACTGTACAGCTTCCAGGTTTCAAGAAAGTGTTTATGTGATGTCTCTCACTTCGACTGCGTTCTGCTGTCATCATGTTACAGGCAGCCCGTTCCTGAGGTGTGGCCGGGCTCTGTGGACATTTTGTCCGGAGAGGTGTGAGTCTGTCTCAATTTTAGAAAATTCATAAAAATTGTCCTGTTGAGCCGGGCAGCATCCAGGGGAGCCACTGGCCTATATCTTTGACAAGGAGTTACATACCAGGTATAGAATACGCGCGTTCGGTTTGTTACAACACTTGTGAAATTCGGTAAAAATGGAATATAGACGAGACGTATGACGCAGCTTGCAAAGTTGAGTATAAACTACTTAATCAGTCGAACTCACAGCTGACGTATTTCATAAATAAAAATATATAAAAAATAATAAAATTTATGAATTGAAACCCGTTCTTCAGGATTTAGATTGGGAGCATTTGATTGGGCGATAGATTGAAGGGTTTCATTCGGAGGCCAAAACACAAACAAAAACGTGTTCCTTTCGGTCACCGCCACCCGCCACAACCCTCCAGCTCTTCTCCCACCCAAGCCCAACCAAGCAAGCAACCAACACCGCGCGACCCCAACAACCTCTCGAACCCCCCAAGCAGACCTGCGAACATCTTGCCGCCCCGTTGCACGGGATCGGGATCGTCCTCCTAGCAGCAGGTGAGGAGCACGCCGTGATATTCTCGTGGGTGGAACCATGGGATCAGAAGAATCGCTCGAAATTCAAAATGACAACCGAAAAAAAAAGGCACGGAGAGAGCTTGATTATGTGAACTACAGCAGTAGATAGGCGAGGAAGGGTCTTTGGTTTTTCGGGGAGAGCGTGCACGAGCTTGCGGGCTGAGCGCAATGTCCAGAAGACATCGAACTTGCTGCGGGGGTGCCTAGCGGACGCACCGGGTGACATCGCGCGTGCAAAATTGTGGGTCCCATTCGTGTCACGCGAGGATCACGGCGTACGTAATGCAGGCAGTTTGTCCGATCCTCTCCGCGAGGTGGGATTTTGAACGCACGTGGCTTGCATCATACCAACACTCCGCACGGCATTTCCTGGGTGTTAACGACCGTCGTCGGCGCACGTTGCGTATTGTCTGCCGAGGATGTGTAATTTTTCCACAGGACTGTGCCGGTGTTCATCCCTCCGCGGAGTGTGCAGACACCGCGACGACGGGGGCAGCGGCATTCGGAGGCGTCGACGGCAAGCCCAGGGGGGTGTTCTCGTCACTGTCTTGGTGTGATTGGCAGGAAGGGGTGATGAGGTAGCCAAACGTTGTACACCACGTCGCCCCTCTCGCCACGACGTCTCTCTCCTTCGTTTTTTTTTTAGTTTCTTATTTTGTATTTCTTCGCCCTTCTTCTCTCTCTCCCTCCTAGCCGTAACGAGTACACCCCCTCCTAGCCGTAAATCAGATCAGGGGTCAAAATAGCAGGCTCCCCGCCCCCCCCCTCTCCATCACGGTTCGTACCTTGTATTATTATCAGGAGAAGACTTCAGGCCTTTCTTCCCGCGACTCCCGCGTCGAGATTTTTGTGGCACCACGGCGAACAGTTGGGGGTGCAGCGATTCACCCGTCGACGGACGTTCTAAGGCGTATTATTTCGCGTGTTTCGATCGACGAAGCCAATCCTTGCTGAGCTCGGTGTGAGTTAGGTTCCGCCCAAAGGAGCAAGCAGCATCAGCTGCCCTTTTGCCACGATGGAGAGGCGCGTGAGCGCATCTGCTGGGTGGTTATGACCGAGGCATATCATCGACGCCAAGCCTTGTCGATTGTCGGCAGGAACACGAGCACATTAACATGATTTCTCAATTCGTATGCTAGCAGCTTTCTGTCGGAATCAGGCTAGGGAGTGTCCAGTCTGTTCCGCCCAATGATCAGGATGTACGTAAATCGTCAAGACTCGAGGGGGGCGGGGGGGGGGGTCTTCCAAGAGTCCCCGCAGCAGGATCAGGGTGCGGTCAGGTTTACAAGCCTTGGAGGGAAGTAGCGAGTGCCTTTTAGAGGCTATAGCAGGAAACAAGTGAAAATTAACAAACCGACAAATTGTTTTAAAGTTTGATTATTTAGAGCGACAGCGGGCACCGGCCACACCAACGACGCAAGCATTCTTGATGGCAGGTGGACGAAAGTTTTTTTTCTTCACGTGCGAATGTTGACCCAGTCCACACGGTAAGTAGTGTCGCTTTGAAGCAATGCACCCTGTCGTCTACTCGCTCGGCATGTTCGAAGTCCGAATAGCAGAGCTCAACCAGCTGCCGTATCTCGTTCGACCAACCACCGTTGCTCTTGGAATCATCAACGTCCGAGGCAACTTGTGAAACTCACGGTACCCACGCGGAGGAACCAAACAACACCACGCAACCCACTAGTTAGCTGTCATTTTCCATTCAGGCTGCCATTGTGAAGAAGCGAGGCCGTCAACATCACCACTATACGATCATCAGCAACCGCGTCGTCGGCACACACAGCTTTGATATTATTGCAGTACTTTGTTTTACGCGCTCTGTCGATATTGTTTGGTTGCTCGGGTTGCTGACTGAATGTCTCTTTGTCAATTTATTGTAGCATCGACCCAAACGTACGCAACGATTGTAACCCCAGTCTCCAAGTGCTGTGTCTTACCCTGGTAAGCCGAGGGAACCCGGACCAGTCTTCTTTCGACATCTCACATAAAAAAGGTCAGAGTGAAAAACATACCGAAGCGCCGTGATCACGGGACGAGTGAATTCTTTTTCTGTTTTCGTTTTCCCAATGTTGGATCATTTGGTTCAAGAGACCTCTCCCCACTACCCCCTCCTCCATGTCTAGGAGGAAGGCGGTCTCTAAAACTAAAACCGGGTAATCCCAAACTAGAAAAATAAGAGAAAAAACGTGTTGTGTTTATTCGTCCTGAGATCACAGCTCTCCGTTTTGTTTTTCATTCGGACCTTTTTCTTGTCAGGTGCCGAAAAAGTATTGTTCCGGACGCCCCTGGTGTATATAGCTAGACTACACAGGCAAGTTTCCTCCGGGAAAATCCCCAGCGCGAACCGGAGTCTCATTCGTGGTAGTTCAATTTGATGTGAGTGCTTCTCTGTCCCCTCGAATCTCGCTCCTTGAGCACAGGATCTACGCACGCATGCATTCATGTTTTTAAACGGTCAAAAGCTTTCTCCCAGATTGCTAAACCTACTGGACGCCCTAGTTGCGATCGCTATAATAGCTGACACACACAAGTGGCCAGCAAATATCAAGTACAAACAGTTTACAAAACGTCTCGACGGCGTTTTCTCCTACTACGGCGTTCCAGGTAGGTGCGTACGTACTGACGTATACAAACAAACATACTTTGGTCACATTATTATGTCCCGTGTTTCTGCGAGGATGCTGGCATAGGGCAGAGTGCCCACGAGCAAAATATCGAGTCCGGATACGAGGTGGTTCAAGCAAATCACCTCAATTTTTGTCCCCACGAATGCCGTCCGACTGTGTACTAAGATTTCACATGCATGTATAGGTGATGCCATACAGACTACCTTGAACAGCGGAAGAGGCTGATACAGTCAGATTTTTAATTGAGGTCCTAGAGCTGACGCTAGCGGCGAAAATGTGTCTCGACCAACCCTGGTCCTTCATGAAACTGTCTGAAACAGTATAGGCGTTTTCGTAGGAAGAAACATTTTTTTTCATACATTATTTTGTGGACGAATCGGTTCCAGGTATACTCCAAAGCATGCCTGTGAAAGTTTCGCGCAAATATTCGAAGAGCTGACTACGTATAGGATCAATATCAAGTCATGTTTGATGCCCAAAGTGAATCTGAAACTACGTAATTACGAGGCATCACCATTGTTTTCTAACTTTTACCGCACTAAATAACCAACTTTTACCGCACAAAAGTCCAAATGCCCACGCCGTCTTTAGGAGATAGATCCTGAAACTTGGCACGCGTGTTTTATGAACTCCTTCCAGGCCGTTGACGAATGATATACTATTATTTTTTGCTTTCCTCCAACGGAAAAAAATGAATGTCTTAAGAACAAAACATCCCTAAAAATGCTGAAGCAAACATATCTGGCGGGAAAATATATATATATATTTATATATAATCGGTTACGGGTTGGCACAGGTTCAAAGAACACGTGCCAATTTTCAGGGTCTATCTGGCTCTATCTCCATCAAACGGCGTTGACAGTGGAAGTGAATTCAATTCAATTTGGGGGTAGTAGGCCTGAATGTTATGGTGGTACTGCTTTGTATGATGCAGAAAGGCCGGTAATACCTGGTGTAGTATAGGTATTGGGGTCGTAGTATAGTACTTAAGTCTTGGAAGGCGTATCTTAGATGGAAAACCAGGGGTTTTCCAGCGAGGCACGAGCCTCGCTCTCAGTCTCTCATCGTTCGTGCTTGAAAGGAATGAGTCTGCTCTTCTTCTATCTCTGAAACAACCAGCACACACGTGAGTATACGAGTACCTCTGCCCAATAGGCAAACCTCTGGCGAGGGATACAAAGTGCCCCGACTGTGAACCCTTTGCATGAACCACAGCCTGTATAATACCGACAGCAGCAGGGATCCCGATGCAGGATCGACCGTGTACGGACGGGCTGCGAGGATTTAAAGCCGACATTTTTAGGTGGATCATCAACATACCGACTTTATACCAACTAGTCTCACCTGTCACGTCTGACTTTATTATAATACCATTCATCAGTTTGATCGTGAATCAATATAGTCACACAGTCAGTCAGACTGTTTCGGAAATCCGTCCAGGTATAGGTACACTCCTCCGTCGAACTATGAAACAGCACCCCAATATGTACTGTGTTCACGATCAGACTGAAGTCCTGGCACTACAAGAAATATGGCATCGTCAATCGGCTGCGACGGTGGGGATTCTACCAACTCTACGATCCAATCATTACTACTTGCTACTACTACTGTGGTATCGGGTGTATAGCTCTACAAATTAAAACATTTTGATTGGTGGCAGTTGTTGTGTTGTTGCTGTTTGTTGCTGTATACATAATCGTCGCAGTCGTAGAGAAAAAGATGATATCACCCCCCCTCTTCTGCATTATGATGATAGACACCAACATTTATGTCATGGTACAAAATGCGTAGGAGTACGTAGGCTACAGCTGTTTCACTCACCTTCATTCAGTCTACATGCGAGGGGGGGTAGGGGGAGAAGGGAGAAGAGGGGGGCGGGAGAGAGCTCAAGGCAGAGGATTTGTATGATGTGCACGAACTTGCAAGAAGAATGCCTGACGACGATTTGTGATGGGTATGCAAACTAGATGATATACCTGGTGCACCAGTATAATACCATTTTGCGATACACGATACGCGACGCTAACCAATACGACTACGACCACACACACACTGACCGTTTTATACCTGGTACATTTTTTTAACTTGTAACGGTCACATACACATACATTGTCATCGCAACTCGTAACGGTTTCGAGCGAGTTGCAAAAACGCTTCAAAAATATCTGGAAACCCCTCGGATCATGACGCTAAAAGCCGCTGTGCTGCTGCGTTGATACGCAGTCGATAGCGACACCAACCACGTGAACAACAGCTGGAATGCCGCGCCCCACACTGGAAGGGGCTTCCCTCGTATTTCTTCTCGCGTTGGTGTGCTGCTGCTGGCTTGAATGCCGAGCCTCGCTCAGCAGAACGACCGGTGGTGGCCGTCGTAGATTTGCTGTTGAATCCACGACGAGCACCGCTGCTGTTGCGACGGCCTCCGCCCGCCCCCCCGATGTCAGACCTCTGGTGTGTGCTTTGCCACCGGGGTGAGGGGTCCCTCTACTCACAGAAGCTCCGGCACAAACGCTCGCGACGCGAACTGGGTGGTTGAAACTCGGGAGAGACATCGTGTGACGATTGATACGTCTTCGGTGAGGAGTGGGGTGGTGACGATGATGGGCTCGACTCGAGCAAAGCGCGGAGCCACTGGAAGGCCTGTGTCTCGGAATGGGGTGGGCAAGAAAGTGCGCCGCATCCTAGACCCCGCTTCCCCCGGCAGAGGTAAGGAGCCTACTGTTGTAGTACCTACCGGGTTGCCTTTAGTATTGCACTGTTTTGTGGTTTGCGGCCACTATCTTGCTTGTGTTGAATATTGTACAAGTTACTGCTGAAGCAGCAATCATGTCAGGAGACGGACAACGGTCAAGCAGTCAGTCAAGGGCGTCCGTCAAAAGGCATTTCCATCCGTCCAGACGGATTGTCCCATATCCCCGCTAGAAACAGAGACTCATTTTCTTCGTGGAAAACCCTATTTGTTTACGTATGTTGTGTGCCGCTTGCTGCGTGCCAGCACCAGAGCACCAGCACAGCACATCAGCAGCTTCGACAACAATGGCAGACATTGACAGTAGTCAGCAGTTATACCAGCACAAAGGACAATACAGGTTTTCAATGATATGGCCAGGGGTTTCCCGAAAGACGGGGATTTTTACTCCTTGTCCCCGAGTTTTACCGTCGAGACATGCTCGCCAAGGCATTTTACTTTGCGCCGTCCGTCAAGGGGTAAAAGTACCGTCTCCCGACGTTGTTTGCTGTATAGGTGCTGCTGCTGCTGCTGCTGCTGCTGACAGACAGATGCTGCTGCGTGTTTGGTCGGAGTCGCGCCGCCGCGCCTATACCGTACGTCGGAAGTGCAGTATCGACTTTGTGACTCCTGCCGATGCTTGCTGGCTCGCCGCTGAATGGCATAATATTGTGTACTTGTTCTGTACCTGGTAGGATGTAGTGTTACACCTTGCGTTATCATGTACCTGGTATGTACACACACGCCATACCTGAATATCGGTATGTCGTCGTACGCTGTGTGCTGCTTGCTGTGCGCTGCGTGCTGCGTGTTGCGTAGTGGGGTGTACCTGTGCCTGTACGGTAGTTTTCGTGTGGTTGGTGTTGCAGTTGCAGAAACAGGAGGGTAATCATGGGAGCACCGCTGTACATCCATGCGTACCGCTGTGACCAAGAGAGGCCTTGAAGGTTGGCATGTAACCCAGAGCGCTGTGTACGAGTATCACCACGCTCTGCCGCTTTTAGTAGATACAAATATATATGCGCGTGCCACATGCTTGTAGGTTATAATCTGGTGCCGCTGTTGCTGTTGCTGTTGCTGCACTTCCATGTAGACGGCTACCTTGCCACTTGTCATTGATATGGCGTCGCTGTTGCAACAAAGTAAAGTTCTCATGTTTTTATCAGTCCATCCGCCTCTTTTACGCTCTCATCCTTTTGTCCGTCCACCTACCAGGTACGAGACTCTAAAAAAGCTTCCTCCGCCCCACCCCCCACCCTAACGCACAAAACAGACTGCCTACGAAGAAAAGAAGGACAAGGTGGCGATGATGAACTGGGGCAAGCTGGGCAGGGGGGGCAGAGGCGGCGGTCGCGGCGGTGCCGGCGGGGGCGGGAGGGGGGCGGCAGCGGCGGGGGTAGGTCTTGACGCAGTGTGGAAGGAGACATCGCTTCCTAAAGAGGGTGACGAGCTAAAATGCAAGCATTTTAACGTGTGCTCCGGTTGTGAGTTCGACCGCCGCTTCGACGAGACGCCGATAATGGTCGATTCCAGGTGCGCCGGGGAGAGGGAGGGGGGGAGGTGTCCCGTAGCCTTCGTTCTTCTGGGCGGTCGACTGGCAGCCCTATTTTTTTCGTGGAGGCAACCGCCTCACCACGAAGCCTGCCGCCCACCACACCACTTAAAACTATCTACGGCTATATTCATAGCTCAGGGCGAGCCGATGTTGCGCACTAGACCGCCAAAACGAAAACAAAACAGAAGGGGTCCATTAACCGAACGCCTCATTCGCATTGCTCATTCACTGTTCTTACGGCGGTTACACCGCCGCCGCCCCATCGTCCCCCCGTCGTCCACACGCCAAACAAAACGAAAAAAAAAAAAACGCTTCAGCTCTTTTATGGACAACCTTCACGCCTCCGGGGCGAGGGCTCGCGGGGGATCAAAAGCGGCACGGGATTTCGAACCCCACGTCATCCACGGCTGCGACCCCCTCGCGTGGCGAACGGTGGCCAAGCTGGCGACGAAGCCGGTGTCGAAGTGGGGGGGCGTGGAGCTAGGACTGTTCAAGCTCGGGTCGCATGACGTGGTGGGGATACCGGAGTGTCGGGTGCACCACCCCTCAGTGAATGCGGCGGTGGAAGCAGTCCAGGCTTCGGCGAGAAAGGTGCGAAACGCGAACCGTTTTCACATGGGCGGTTTGTTGTTTTGTTTCAGAACTTGGAACGAAAGGCTTCATGCGGGGCGCAGGGCAGGCTTGACAAGAAAAGAGCCCAATGGATGTCCGTGAAGCCTCTTGGGAGTTTTCAGAGGGAGGAATTAACGGCTAAAAAGTGACTTACGTATGATTACAGCAACAACGCCCACTGCGTGATTGGGGGCTGATACGGATTGATTGTGTCCGAGTCACAGCGGCAGTGCAAGGAGTTGTCTACATGACACGGACGCAGACATAATGCTGCCCGTGCTACTTATTAATAAGCGCTCACGCTGATCCTACACGGTTGATAACGCCAACCAAATGTATCAACCATTGTTCTAGTCGTGCTATATATCTCTACAAACCCCAAGCAAGGAGTTAAGCTGGGTTTTTTTTTTTATAGCTCGGGTGGCGTCAACGCCGACGTATGACGTCGGGTAGGGTCTTTTTTTTTTTCTTTTTTTTTTTTTTCCGCAGGGCGCGGGGATTGAGGGCAGTAGACCGGGCTGGAAGGGAGAAAGGATACACGTTGTTCCCGTTCGCTCATGGCGGGGGGCGTTATGGGGACTAACTATCTCCCCCAGATCGATTTTACTCGAAACGCAACTGTGAGAAAATTGAGACGCCAGTGATTGTAGGGGGTCGCGACGTTACGGCGAAGAGCGCAGTCTTTCGTGGTGTCTCGGGTCGCGCCTGAAACCCCCCCCAAGCGAAGAACGCACGGCGATCAGCACCGGCAGCGGACGGTCGGCCTTATGTGCTCCGCCATTCTGGCGGCTTTCAACCCCCTTACTCACGCACCCTTACCCGTTCATTTCTTGACGCCGTTGGTGCGCGACTACGCTGCTGCATAGACCAATTTCAGAGAGGAAGAGAGAAGGAAAAAAAAAAAAAAAACCCTTAGCGCTGGGGGGGGGGGGGGGGGGGGGGGGGGGGGGGGGGGGGGGCAGAGCAGAAACGTACGGAGACATCGCATATTCCATCCCCGTCTTCTGCCCAGGACTTTTTTTTAAAATTTCGTTCTTTGCCTTGCTTGCTGGACGTCGTCTATTGCGCCCTGCTCGGATCTGTAGAATGTTTCGTTATGCCACTAGTTTAGACCTCACGCAGGCGCCGGCCACTTACTGACTTGCACGCCTTTGGGCCCACCGTGCCCCTCGCCGCCAGATTGGAGTCACCGGGTTTCGGAAGGAAAACCTGGACGGAAACCTGCGCTATGTGCAGGTGATCAGAAGTACAGTGGGTTTCGGTCAGTGCGGAGTGGCTTGAGCATGCGGGGTAGGGGGGGGGGGGGCGGAGGGCGGAGGGCGGTGGGAACGGGGCGTGTTGACGGGTGTCAGCGGTTAGTTTATGGGTGCTTGGAGGCCGCTGGCGACGTGGACTGCGGGCTCGTGTCCCAGGCTCCCGCGCCGTAGTTGTAAAGTTGTTTGAGCACGCTCAGGTGTGGTAGGGGTCTATGCACTTTTGCTCGGGTTTTTCCTTGAATCGCTGATGCCCGCGTGCGTGTGTGTTGTGTCGAGAAAATCCGGGGCATCGTAGACCTTTGCACAACCCGCTGCGCTGTGACCGGGCCCGCCCGTCGTCGCTCACAAAGAAGGGCAATCGTACGTTTTGTGTTGTGTTGCTGTTACTGTCGTTTTTGTTGTTGCTGTTGTTGCTGTCGTTGTGCTGTTGTTTTGTTGTTGTTTTTGTTGTTCTTGATAATGTTGATGTTAATGTTGTTGCTGCTGTTGTTATTGTTGACGGTGTTGTTGTATGCGTGCGTGTTTAATGCCGTGAAAAGGTGGCTGTGGAGAGGTCGTCCGGAAAGGTCCAGCTCGCGCTCGTGTGGAACGAGGAGTGCTACCGCGACGCCACCCCCAAGCTGCAGCTCCTCGCCAAGGACCTGCGCTCCAGCTGCCCGGACCTGTTCCACAGCATCTGGGCCAACTTCAGGTAAACACACCCGTCTGTATCACCGTTTGCGCGTAATTCTGCGAGTTATTTCGTCCAAGAAAAACCTGCATCTTCTTTTTTTTTCATTTCTGCGGAGGCTTATTTCGTCCCGCGGCTGTAGGGGAGCGAGATGTGATGTCCTAGCGTATACCCTGGTAGCACGGAGGGCGTAGAGTTCCCTTTAAAGCGTTTGGGGGGCACCACGTTGCTCGCGAATAAACCCGACCACACGTTTTTTTCACAATGTTTTTTTTGTTTTTTGTATTTGGTTATTTGGGCCCGGTATTGAGAGAAGCAGGGAGCTCTCTCGTTAAGAGAGGGGGGGGTGTTTGGGCTATCTCATACCTGGTAGAGGGATAGGGGAGGAAGGGGGAAGAGTACTCATGTCATGCATGACCGTAGTCGTATGATCGAGGGAGGGAGGGGTACTCATTTGTCGCTTGCCTTAGTCATTTGACCATTGACCACGCATCCCTTTCGAGACGGAGCACCGAGGGAGGGGGGGCGGGAGGACAAAATGGTGTCACCGTTGGTAGAGAGATGATCGACCACCTCACCGGCATGCTGCTATCATAGTGTTAACTCTTCTGGGCGTTCAGAGGGAAAAAAACGTCGATAATAACTTACGATTCGTCATCGACCGCTCACGAAGCAGCCTTTACCATAGCCTGCCGGAGTAATCCTGGGGGCTGTATTCCCAAACTGCAGCAGTGTGAGGAACCGCACGGCATGCGGGCAGGGGCAGCATGGCGATACTCGTATACGCGGCCTGCTGCATGCTCTTCCTACGGATGCGCTCGCTTCCTTCGTCAGAGCGCATTTACTCGTCCTCGTTTTTGTTGTCGCTAGCCATGGGCCCCGGAATGGTTAAGGCCACTTTTGGTCGTAAATATAAGCAAATTTTGGTTTGAATATTAATGTACAT
This sequence comes from Macrocystis pyrifera, assembly GCA_031763025.1. Taxonomy (NCBI): domain Eukaryota; class Phaeophyceae; order Laminariales; family Laminariaceae; genus Macrocystis; species Macrocystis pyrifera. The sequence goes on from JASSKH010000016.1 coordinate 6,710,547, forward strand.
ATGGTCCTTGTATTTCCGGACATATTGCGTTTATATTGCAGTGTTGACGGTTTCTCTTCTGCTGTTTTTGTAGCGACTAGAATGTCTTACCACTTTGGCCCCGCTTCGGCAAAATGGTTGACATTCCACGCTAATGCCTCATTACATTTTCATGCCGAGAATTTTCGGGGGCGGTGGGGTTTAGGGCTACAAGTATAGGGTTAGAGTCCCCCCCCCCCCCCTATACATTATATGTATACGTATATTTGTCAAATTTTCGTACTTTTGCCAACTTTTCTCTTCGCACGAGCACTTTTAGGCAAAACAGTAAGTACACGGACACGGGAAGCCCTGCCGGACACATTGGTCTAGGTCTCGGCGCGATCCGTGCACTCTGAAGCGCGTGGCAGGCGCTTAAAGTTTTTTTTCCGGCGGGAGTGGATAAGACGATTTCCCTGGTTTCGGTAAAGAGGCCTTATTTTGTACGTACGTATATCGGTACATTGTGATGCTCTCTGTTTTCTCCCCCCCGGCTCTCATGAGAGCTGTGAGCACACACAGCTCAGGCATATACCAGGAACACAACAGACAACATGCACAGATCCCATCGTTCTAACGCTGCCGCCCACACGCCGTGCGTGTTCGACACGCCCATATGCGCAGTGTTGCTGTGGTTGGTTGTGTCTGTCGGAGCCTGTCGTCCGCATTCCATCGTCTGCCATATATTTTTTTTATCCGTATGTACCCAGGATGACGTATAAAAATATCCCATAAATACATTCTTTTTGGGCTGTTGCACGGAGCACGGACCGCCGCCTAGAGAACAATACCCACAGCAGTGCACAGAGCGTGCTTACCTCCAGCTTCCTACAGCACCACAACCAACCCTGCTGCCGCAGCAGCCTGTGCCCTACATTGCTGATCGATAGATCCTAGAGCCAGCTGAAAGGGGATCAGTACACGTACGTTCCTCGCGTTGCATTTTACAGCAGTACTGCTGAATATGCAGTCATACCTGTACAAGCTACTCTACTGCTGTAGGAGATCGTGCAAAGTGTTTTAGATTGCGTAAAAAACACGACATGCCAGTTGTACGAGCGCTGTTGTTCTAGCGTATAGGTTTAAACTGCACTTGCTGGATAACATTTTCGTTTCCGAGGTTCCACTCGCACCATCCTTTTGACTATTTTTGTACCAGAACTACAACAGAGTACTACAGTAATAATAATACATTCTTCCACACCTTGCTTTTCTGAACGTATACTCGTAATATGATAAGAGTACATACATGTTACTTGTGTGTTTTAGCCCAAATTAAAGAGTTTGGGCGGCGCGCTTGCGTGTGGCGTGCGTTCATACCTCAACATTTCACAGCTACTCCGAATACTTGGGAGTAAAGCAAAGTATGTTCGAGAAAATACTGCTGCTATTACCGTAGGTACTTGTGATGTGGTAGTGGGGGTCTGGGAGAGCAGTAAGGGTTCCACGGGATGATGATCCACAGAAGAAGTGTGACACAGGTGTCTGTGCTTGGTCAAACTCAGACCTAGTTCTTTTTGGGGTTCTCTTGTTTTAATGGTGCAAGGCTTGCTCAAAAGGGGCAAGTGAGAAGAGTGAGGAGAGAGGGGGGGGGGGGGAGCACATGCTTTTTGAAGCCAGGAGAATCCTCTGGCTTCAACCGGCTATATTCTACTGGCAAGGGTGCATGCGTCACCCTCAACTTCAATAGTGCAACGTCCCGTAAAAGTGCATGCGTTGCCCTGAACTTCAACAGTACAACGCCCCGTAAGGGTGCATGCGTTGCCCTCAACTCCAATAGTACATACAACACCCCGTAAGGGTGCATGCGTTACTCTAAGCTTCAATAGTACAACCTGCTAACCTGCATATCAGATTCTACAGGTATACCAGTCTGCGTGTCTACAGATATACTAGCCTGCGTGTCAACAGATATCAAATGGTAAACAGGGTACGACCCGACTGGAACAACAATAGCCTGCGTATCCACAGATAAACAACTCCGTACTGCCGCCTCTTGCTGCGGCCGTATATGTACGTCTCAGTATCATAGGCGAAAAACCAGAATTCCAGGAATGACGCACTCAGGTATCAACTCATCATGTCATCAGCCATTATTCTACACGTAAATCTCTTGAATAGGTTGAGTTCCGTGGTTGGATCAGAATGCGCCTACACGTGGTGAATATTTATTTTCGGGATTCGGGGAGTAAATTATTTATCTTCCGTTCCGGATTCGGGGAGAACAAGTGGTAAACGGGGTACGACCCGACTGGAACAATAATATTTAACGGCCCCTACTGATAGTTGGTCTATTGACTACCAACCAAGGTACTCTATCACATACTTCGTACACTCGCAGTATTTCGGGGGTTTTGTACTCGAGATACTGCGAGTACTCGCAGTATTTTGAGGTTCTGTAGATACTACTGCGTATACTTTCTTCGGGCTCGCTACTAATGCGGGGTTCGCTACTGCTGCTGGCATGGATACCGCCTGCTGTGCTTCAAGTATCTCTCGGGGTTGTGTACCGCGGGTACTACAAGTATACCAGTAAGTACTAGTCTACAGCAGTATTTTCGTCCGTTGGTAGTGTTCGCACTGCTGCTTCTTCTGCGAGACTCAGTACTCGCAGTAATGAAATACCCTCAATATATGCCCAATATACTTACTACTTTCGCTGGAGACAACTTGAGCACTCAAAGCAGTCTGCCAGTATTTCGATATAATATTATGCATGACTGCGAATGCTCTCAGTATCTCGAGGTTCTGTATACTGTGCGCATATATTGCCTTTACCCCAAGTGTTTATTATGTCGTGTTTCGATACTACTGCGGGTACATACTTTAAGCAACCTGTATTCTCGGGGTTCGGTACTGCTCACACTCTCATTACTCTCAGTATTTGGGCCTTCTCAGTACTCGCAGTATAGTTTTGCCGCCTGTATTCCAATACTCTCAGTACTCGGACTGCGATTTGTTCTCGAGCATTTACCTGTGTGAAACCTTGATATTATACCCTGAGCACCAAGAAACATTTATTTTGGGGGGGGGGGAAGGGAATGAGCACCAAGAAACATTTATTTTGGGGGAACATATATATATTGTAGTACCAGTATGTATGTATGTATGTATGTATGTATGTGCTGCACCTTTTATTACTCAGCCGGTCACAAAGTATTATGGCGCAACCTCGACCTCGCGCAACGTTTATGTACTTACGAATTATTCGCCGCGAGTCAGCTGGATCAATATACCTCAACTTACCGATATACCCTTCCAGGTATTATATATTATTATTGTAGTAATTAATGATCCCACACTAATTCCGCGATCAGCAGCATAATGTAGTCTGTCCTCGAAATATGCTGTGTGTGTTCTTCACGTTAAAATGATGGGTGGGTGCAGGTGCTACTTCTAAAAAAGTGTGCAAGGTTTCATACGAGTATAATTATTTCGCTCTTGCGCCACTCCCCTATTAATACGGCACCTCCCGGAGGGGAACCTTGTATATATATATATATGGGTTGGGTTGGCGTCGGTTGGCAACGACACTGTAAAACATGCCGCTCACTACGTGAGCTAGACATCCAGGGTACCGTTTTTTTTTTTTTTTTTTTTTTTTTTCGGCGGTCGCCCACAGCTGGTCGTCTAGTTAGATCATTTGTGCGAAGTAAAGAACCTTTACTCTGCACATAGGAATTGATCGTATCACGTAGTGTTCAAGGTAAGGCACCCAAGAGGCAGTTACATAGTACTCCCGTTGCTGTCTCTGGAAGTGGCCACACCGGAAATTAAACTAACTCATTGAAGCTGTAATCCATATGCAAGTCCGCCTCACAAGCGGTTCTTAGAAGGATGCAGCTCACCCTTCATGCGACTCGCCGGACACCTCACGGCGCTTCGCGCTTGGTGCAAGCAATGTCTGCCTGGTCGGTGAAAACCCGACATGCTCCGTCCCGGCATTGTAGGGATGCGAGGGTCTATGGTTATACGACTACGGCCGTGCATGAGATCGAGTACATCTATCTTATCGAGTACATCCCCCCCCCCCCCCCCCCCCCCCCCTCCGTTGCAAGCGGTTCGTTGTCGAAGCTGGGCCAAGGTTTATGCACCATTCTCCGGGGCTGCCTCCTCCGTCGGCCCCTCCGTTTCAATTATTGTTTATTCTGTGATACGTGCTCGGCCCTTGCGCATCTGCCTGCCTGCCTGCCTGCCTGCCCTGCCTCCCGTCATCCCTGCCTGCCAGCCTGCCTGCCTGCCTGCCTCCCGTTATCCCTGCCTGCCTCCCGTCATCCCTGCCTGCCTGCCTGCCTGCCTGCCTGCCTGTCCGCCCGCTCGCCCTCCTGTTTGATTGGTCACGGTTGTTTCTGACTGGTCGCCGTCGTTTGTGATTAATCGACGTCGTTTGTGATTGGTCGCCGTCTTTTAGTAATTGGTCGCCGTCGTTTGGGATTGGTCGCCGTCGTTGTTGATTGGTCACCCTCGTTGATGATTGGCCGCCGTCGTGTCTAATTGGCCACCGTCGTCTTCGGCAACAGAACTGGGCCGGGAAACGCCATTTTCAGTCGAGATCCACAGCTGGCACCGCTGCTCCGGCCCGGAGTACTTGAAAGAGGTGGTGGGGCCAGACAAAATCCCTTTCTTCTTCAGGTATTTACTTTTTTGTGAAACGGGCTGTTGTTGGGTGTCAGGGATTTGAGCTAGAGTGGGAACAACGTCGTCATTCCCATCGTGTTTTTGGTATGATCGGCGACCGGACGGGTGATTTTCCATCAAAGAAAAGGATTGGCGGTTGATCACAGTACGGTTAGGCCCTTGGTTAAGTGGACGGTGGACGGCGTTATGCTGTGTGACGCATGAGGGTGTTCCTGCGGTCCCGTCCGCCTGTCTCGTGGAATACGGTGCACGCCGAAACAAAACGCCCGGAAAGCGCCTGCTCTCACCAACCCGTTGAGGACTGCACCCCACTTGTGGGGGACGGAAGTTGGAGTCAGATTTCGGTTTTTGTAGGTATATGTGCACTGCACTGGTGACAGGGTTAACGAAGGAGCACTGTCGAACCATCTGGCGGAAGGTTTCTCACCAGCGGGAGCTACAACGTTAACCAACGTTCAGCCCAACATGATATGTATGATAAATCGTGAAGCCGGGAGCGGAGTAGGCGGGGAAGAAATGGATCCTTCTGCTTCTTGTGACAACCGTTGTATTCCAAACTGGTCATCCATGTGCGTTCCCTCCCTCCTTCCTTCCCTCCCCCCCTCCCTCCCTCTCCCCATCCCTCCCTCCCTCCCTCCCTTCCCCCCCCCCCCCTCCCTCCCTCTCTTCCTCCTTCCCTCACTCCCCCCTTTCTCTCTCCTCCCTCCCTCCCTCCCTCCCTCCCTCTCTTTTCATCCCCTCTTGCTTCCTCGTCTTTAGCCCGCCTCTCTTCCGGCAAGCCAATCTCGATCACTTCGAACGCATCGTCGAGGCCGTGGTCGACTGGGTCCCCGAAGGCTCGGGCGTGTGCGAGCTGTACGCAGGGGTTGGCGTGCTGGGACTGAGCTGCGCTTCTAAGGCTGCCTTCGTCCGATGCTCCGACGTAAACTCGTTCAACCCGCGAAGCTTCGAGCGGTCAAGGTAATGATTCACTGGCGCACTTCGGGATCATGGAATTTTTATTTGTGCGTGAGTTGAGGGATTGGAGGAGGACGGCAGCAGGCCTTTTGTTGTTGTTGTTATTGCTTATTTATGTTGTAGGAGAGCGGCAGCAAGCCGTTTGTTGTTGTTGTTGTTGTTTTGTGGTTGCTGATGGTGTTGGCGGCGGTGATGATGTTGTTGCTGGCGGTGGTTGTTTGTTGGTGTTGGTGATTTTGTTGATGCTGTTGCTGTAATTGTTGGTTCAATGAGATACACCATGGTCCGGGGGTGTTTTTTGCGTTATGAGGCATTACGTTTAACTGACTATCACACTCCTCAACTGAGTGACTACCGTTCAAGGCCTCATATCCCTCTCTGTTTTTCATATGCGGATTGTTATTGGGTTGCCCGCACATATTAGCTCGCAGTCGGTTTTTGGGCGAGGTATATCCTGCTGTACACACACGACTCCTCATCTTGCCAACTTGGGACAGAAATTAGGTACCCCCTCTACCGCTATTAATTATACTCTATCTTGTCGCGCCGATAGTGGACCCGACCTTAACCCCAACCCCAACCCATTCCCCAACCCATTCCCCAACCGAATTTAACCTAACCTAACCCGAACCGACCCAACCCAGCCCAACGCAACGCAACCCAACCCATCCCATCCCAACCCAACCCAACCCAACCCAACCCAACCCAACCCAACCTAACCCAACCCAACCCAACCCAACCCAACTCAACCCAACCCAACCCAACCCAACCCAGCCCAACCCAACACAACTCAACCCAACACAACCCAACACAACCCAACACAACCTATAACCCAAACCCATCGGGAAGAATTAACTATACCAGTCAGTATGTTTGTCATGTTGGCACTCCCTCTACGGTAACACTACTCTTCACCCTTTTTCGCCATTCTATGACAGCGAAGTGTGATCCTACACCAATTCCAAGGATGTTGCCCCCACAAGCGAACGTTGGGTGCAGTTCATTCTCGAGGAGGGCATCACGATTGCTGAGCTCGCGGCGTCCGTGTGTGGTAGGCCTGGCGTCATCGGTCCGTGTAGGGCTGGACCATGTCGCCGCTTCTGGCCACAGCGCTATTTAATAGCGCGGTGGGGCGGAGGCGTTGCTGTGGCGGTGGCCGTGGGTTGGGTGTGTCTCTTTTTTTTTTTTCATCAAACACGAGAGGTGGGGCGGGCGGGGGCGCTGTCGTGTTCACACTGGTGTGCGTATTTTCGACACGAAGGAGTCCCCCAATACATTTTAGAACCCCTTGTTTTTTTTGTTTTCTTTTTTGGGAAGGTATAATACCGTATTGTTTGTTGTATTTTGATGTATTGTAGGCCTTTGTCCGTGAGAGTCTTCATTTCTTCGTTGTACCGAGTCCATCGTCCATCGTTTTTCCCAAAAGTTCGCTTTTTGGGTGAGGTGTATACTGATCTCCTCCTCATGTGGGGAAGGTCGGAGACATACCAGTTGACGCGCCCTTACATCCTAGCACATGTCAGCAAGGGCCTTCTCGTGCTGACACTGACTGCTGCGTGACACCGACTTCACCGTTTTGTTTTGTTTTGTTTTTCTCACAGGAGGTCATTGCCGCCGAAACTGCAGTCGAGGGTGTCCTTCGAGGCCATGAGCGCCGAGGACGCCATGGAAGACGGCGAGTCGCAGGGTTGCGAGGTGCTCATCGTGGATCCCCCTCGAAAGGTAGGCCACCCTCCTCGAAAGTTAAAAGTCCATCGTTCGCCTCTTTGACTCAACTAACTTGTGGGCGGGGGGGGGGGGGGGGGTGCGACGCTTGCAACCGCCATATATAGTAGGCGCTCCGAGCGAGCATCCCAGACATTTTTTGATATTGATGTCAATAGTTGAGAAGGCGAAGAAAACTGGTGGATGTCTGGTGTACATCCAGCGCTTACGCTTTCGTTGAAGGGGTGGCATTGCTCACTCGTTTTCGCGGGGCCGTGTACAGTAGTGTTTTCAGGGCCGTGTACGTGATACACACTGCTGTTTTCGGTGTAACCTGTTGCTTTCAACTGCCCCCACATTTTAGAAACAAATTGCTGATAGTTGGGATAAGAGTGTAATACTTTTTTTGCAGTTGTTTCGTTTTTTAAAAAAAAAAAAAACATGTTGCTTGCGATCTGCTGAAAAGAGTTCAGTTAGTACGGGGGACCATAGTAAATAGGACCTACCGTACACACGAAAAGCTATATATTTGCCTATTTTTTACTAGCAATATTTGGTCCTATTTACGATGGAACCCCCGTATTGGTTGACACTACGGCGGCGGCTGGTGGTGTGCTGCTTCCATGCTTCTGTAGGTATTCGTGGCCCGCTTGAAGAACGATTCGAGCTGGCCTGGCCGTCAAGCAGATTTTCGTTCGATCGGAAGTTTTGCACTCATTGGAACATGTTTTTAAACTCGAAATGTGGCTACATGGTTTCTGAGCCCGCCGCGAATTCTGCACATGTTGGAATTTTTCGAATCCGAGATAAGATCGTCAGAAGAATGCCGTGTCGAATAATTCCCGTCACGCACGGAGATATTTCGATACTGCGACCTATACGGAATCCCCCAAAAAAGTATGCAGCGAGGGACGCTGATTTTCGGTGTGAACATTCCTTGAGGCATGGCGGAACGATCGATATCCTCCACATCGCCTAATTCGTTGTCTATCAAGAGATCTAAGGTACACACGATCCGCAATACAAGGTCAAGATATCACGATAATCGACCCAAAATCCTGATTTTCCCATCTCAAATTCTCGTTTTTTTTTTTGTCTGATATTTTTACACGTGATTCACTGTGCTCTCGTCTACACGTTACCTGGGGGTCTTTTTTGTTCGGATCCCCTTTTTGTTTCCCCCCCCCTTATTTTTTGCCGAAATGTCGACCGAGGTTTTTGCTTGAAACGGTGATGAATTTCGCCCCCCCCCCCCCCCCCCCCCCCCCCCCCCCCCCCCAACATAGTAGGAGAATGTGAAATATACAAGGAGGAACGGGATGTGTCAGAAGAGGAGATGAGGAAAATAGACGAATGTGACATGGAGGAGTTTGATACAATGAATAGCAGCGAGAAAACGATCGCTATCCTAGGAGATAGATGGTGGCCACAGGAGGCCAAACAGGAAGGGGATAAGATTAGCAAAAAGTTTCTATGTAATTTATGGAAACAACGTAATGAGCGCCCAATTGTTGGAGGTGTCTCTATTAGGAGTAGGAACGGTGCTCCGTCTCGAAAGGGATGCGTGGTCAATGGTCAAATGCCTAAGGCAAGCAACAAATGAGTACGCCCCCCCCCCCCCCCCCCCCCCCCCGCGAAAAAACGAAAGTGGAGCCCCAGGTAGTCGTTTCGTCGTTTTACTGTGAGAAAGCTCTACACAAAATTTCAGATCCAAAAATCACGAAACTGAGTAGGGAAAACACCGGCAATTACTGCCTCGTGATCATAGCTGGCTGGACCGGCCCGTACATCGTGACAGTCTATGGTAGTGAATCCTCGTGCCGTGATAGCGCAGCTTCAGTGATTAATACGAGTTGTTTTCGTTCTCCACAAGCGACGTTTATCTCTTGCTCACCCTCACCCCCCGTGGTCCGTCTAGAAAGGGATTCGCGGTATATGGTCAAATTACTTTAGGCAAGCAACAAGTACCCCCCCCTCTCCCCCTCCCCCCCCCCCGTCTATGGTCTTACGACTGCGGCCAAGCATGAAAATGAGTACCCCCCCCCCCCCCCCCCCCCCCCCCCCCCCCCCCCCCCCCCCTCGTTCTCTGCCTCCACGATCGACGCGTGGTGCGTGGTGCATGTGCCTGGGTCTTCTTTGTAGGGTCTGGACACGGGGGTGATCGATGCTCTGACAGACCCGGATGACGTCAACACCGAGTCGTTGAGACGCGTTGTGTACGTGAGTTGCGGCTTCGACGCTCTCAAGCGAGACGCAGTGAGTCTGATCGCCGCGGGATGGACGCTGCGCCACAGCGAAGGGTTCGTTCTGTTTCCGGGGTCGGACCACATCGAAACGCTCGCCATCTTCGATCGATAGTGCTCGGGTTTTGCGTGTCGCGGTATACGCCGGGGTTTCGGGGGGGGCGGGCTTCATTCATGAGGGTATTTTTACAGCTCGTTCCGTTTCACACAAGTTTTTTGCGATGTGGGCGTGAAGACATCCTCTTGGCGACGTTTGGATTTTTTTGCCAGTACGTACGTACGTACGGTACCCTTTCTGAAGCTTTGTTGCGGCAGGATCTTGTTTTGTGATTTTTGTTTCCTTGAGCAAGCTGTTGATTATGGCGCGTTTTTGGGCAGTAGGGCGTAGAGTTCCTGTCGGGGTTGCTGCGGGAAACAAACGTTTTTTTTTTTTTTTTATCCTTGCGTGCCGCTGTCGCAGGGTTGGGCTTTACAGCAGCAGTAAAACCGCAGCCTGAAGGCGCGAACACAGTCTCTGGCAGCCAACGAGCGACTATTAATAAGAGACATACGATCAATTTGGCCCACGTCACCCACCAAGTTTAGCGTTGGTTCAGATCACAAGGCACTTGACCCGTTTAGGAGTGCTCTCACTGCGCTTGTGGGGACGAAGCACTTGGAATTAGAGCACAATTTACTGTAGGTACATGTAGAGCAGTGCAGCGCAGTAGTAGTGGAAGGATTAGCGAAACGTAACTGACAAAGTTGGGGAACACACAAGGAGCGTCCAACGAGGACTCGGCGCGTTTTGTCGCGGCCTTCGATTCGAGCACACACGCTCCAGTTTCGCGAGGGCAGCGGTATCGGTTAACACGCTGATTTCGACCTCGCCGACTGGCCGCCACGGCAGCGCTTGCACGAACAAAACTCGACGACAGCAGCACTACTGTAGTAGCTCGCGCTCGATGTTAACAGCTCTCACCCGCACTAATCCCTTGGCGCTTCTCAGCCGCCTTTACCGTCGGTCTCACGTGTTTTGACTTTTTTTCCATCCTGCCGACCCCTTCCCCCTCCCCCTCCCCGTTTTTTGCGTTGTAGGGGGGTGGGTGCATGGTCGAGCTGGAACTGGTTTTTTGTGTCCACCTTCTGCAGCAATTTTTCGCGTTCTGTGGTCGAGGGATTAGGCAATAGCACCTTTTTTTGTCAAGTCGTTTAAAACTCTTCAAGAACTGCAGTCCCATTTTTTGGAGACAAAGCACTCAGAATCTAAAGTACTCAGAATCTGAGTGGTTTGTCCCCAAAACGGAGCTGCAGTCCCAAAGGCAATACGCAGAAGAACGGAAAATGGAAAAAAAAAAGAACGCGAAAAAATAAATTACGTATCGTAGTATATATATATGTACCAGGTATAACCTGAAAATGTTCATAAATTACGCAACACCAGGTATACCTTGTACGTACCTCCCTACCCGATACCTTAACCATTTTTATCTGCCAATTTCAATTTTCTACCGGTCAAAATATGCAGCATTCTTCCCAGGTTGCATTTTCAAACCCCACGCGTGCTAACGGCAAGTTCAGCAGGCAGTGTGTAGCCGAATCCACCAAAACCGGAACACACCTTCAAGTGGGGTGGGGTTACTGGATGGATCAAGTCGGGGGGCAAAATTGCTCAAAAACCAGAGCGCGCCATACTATGCTGTACCCCAACAAAGAACGATCCGAAGACCATTCCGAAGCCACAAAAAAAGCTTCTTCAAAGAACGTTTTGAACAACGGTTCTGCAAAGAACGATTCCAAGAACAATTCAAAGGACGTTTCGCGCTGCCGTTCATTGTCGGCCGTCAAGTGGCCCCTGAGTCCAAGCTGGCGGCACCGCGGGCGATCGATTCCACCAACATCATGTCCCGCCACCGAGATGTAACATTGTCTCTATACTGTAGAGGTAAGCGCCAACGTGTCAGCGGCGCTTCCATCAATCGATGCACTTCCTCACTCCGCCACCACGAAAAACGGCACATCCATTGCATATTTGCGTCCCAACTCGTGGACAGAAACCACAGCTCCGGAAAGGAGCATCTATCTACTGTACTGGATAATAATTGCATCCCAACTTATGGACAGAAATTTAACGTCAGGCCGTGTATGACGCCACATGTCATGACGGCATTCAAAAGAGCACCCACTGGACAACTGCGCCCCAACCCATGGGCACACATTGACGCCACCGTGGAGGGCGTCAAGTGTCGTGACGTCATCCAAAGAGCATCCACTGGGAAACTGCGTCCCAACTCATGGACAACAAGTGTTATGAGAGTACACCAAGAGCATCCACTAGACATCTCATGGGCAGAAAGTGAAGTTACCGTACATGCCGTCACATGCCATGACGTCGTGCGTCACACCGGGCATGACGTCGTGCGTCACACATCATGCGTCATGACGGTCATGACGTTACCAAGTGTCCTCCGAGGTCCCCTGCATCAAAAACCCATCAAATCGCAAAACTGCGGGCGCGAAAAAAAATACACGTTTTCTCCCTAAAACTTGTTTTTGATTTCTCCGCCACGATTTGATTGGCCGACAATCGTAATTTGCAAATTTCCATAACGCAATACCACCTCATCGGCACATGCCCCACCCGCTTTCTAGTGGGAAGGGGGGGAGGGGGGGGGGGGAGGGGAAGAGTGACAAGAGCCAGAGCCAGGGCAAGAGCGCGATTGTCGAAATAGTAAAAACACGTTTTTTTTTTTCGAGTCGAAAGAGCAAAAACGCGATATTAGTGCGTCGAAAAGAGCAAGAAGAGGTCAAAAGAGCAAGAGCGCGATTTCCGGGTGTCACTATCCCCTCCCACACTACATACACAGCTCGTGTGGAAAAGGACACTATTGGTGCCCAAAAAACAAAGGCGGCAATAAAACCGTGCATGTGAACACCTATCGCCCCCCCCCCAAAAAAAGGGAAACAAACCAAGACATTTTGCGGCCCCCGAGGTAAATTTGGGAGGACACCACGGTGAAGAAGCAAAAGGGGGCAACGGGTGCACAAAAGAGTAGTGCACCCACTAACGTATGATAACGGGTGTAAAACGATCTGACCTCTCAATTTGGCAATACATTTTATTTTACCACCGTCTCTTTTGCAAGCCAGTCAGCCGAAAGCGACTGTTGATAGGATATATTGCTCTACTGCTGAGTGTCTCGAATCAGCAATAGCAGTAGAAGCGATGATAATAGTCAAAACCAAATACGACCATTCGATTGCGAAACAAAAAGGCGAGGAACACAGCAGACAAGAAAAAAAAAAAAGAACCAGTGCAAGTACGCGGGATGGCCGATCGGACAACGGCAAGGTCCGTTGATTGTCGCGCACCAAAATTCGGACCAACCCAAAAAATCTGATCAAAGACGGGTCTGATCTGATCTGACCCAGTCAGATCGGATCAAGACCAATAATCGGATTCGAACCGAGCTGATCCGAGCCCATCAGATCGGGTCCAAACCAACCGGGTCCACACCGATCCGATCCAAACCAATCGAAATCAAACATATTCGACCCGATCGGACCATACCAGGTCCGATCCAACCCAATGGGATCCAAACCGATCCGATCCAAATCAATCGGATTCAAACAGATTCGATACGATCGGATCATACCAGGTCTATAATCCAAACCAAACCGATCCGACCCAAGCCGAGCAAAAACTGACACGATACCATACCAAACGACACCATTTGGCGGCGAGTAGAAAAGTAATCCGACACGGAACAACTGTTGTGCAACTCTAAAGCTCCGTTTTGGTCCCATCTTCCCCTCCATCCGCCGCTGGTGGCTGATAGTCGAAGTCCTTCGCCATGCGTCCCTCCTTGTCCTTCAGAGTCGCGTCCGCTCCGCTGCTCAACAAGAGGTCGATTATTGACTGGAAGAGAAGAGGGAGGAGGGGGGAAGGGGGGGATCTAAGCCAAGAATAGAGAAGGGGAGGGACCGAACTCAAGAGCAGAGGTCGAATATCGACTGGAAGAGAACACAGAGGAGAGGGGAAGGGGGGGAATGGAGGGGCTTGTACTCATGTCATGCAGGGCTATAGTCGGCGACCATAGACCCTCGCATCCCTGTGATCAATGCCGGGACGGAGCATGTCGGGTGATCAGCTACCAGGCAGACATTGCTTGCAGGGAGGGGGGGGGGGGGGGGGGGGGGGGGGGGGGCATTACAAGCGAAGGGTAAAGGAGGGGAGGGGTCGGACTCAACAGCCGGGCGAAAAATTCCGGCTGGACGAGAGGAGAGGGGTAATAGGCGGAGGACAGAGAAGGGGAGGGAGGGACCGGGCTCAACCGCAGGTCGACAATCGACTGCAGGGAAGCAATGCGCGGGGAGGGGGGGTGTACTCATGTAGGGGAGAGCGGAGGATAAATAACCAGAGTGGAGAGGAGTGGAGGGACTGGTTGGAGGTAGGGGGGGGAGGTGGGTGTTCCATGAGACACGTGGTTCACAATTGATCAATGGCGGTACTCTCTTATGCACCTGCGTGTGGGCCATGGCCTCTCGCATCATCTTTATGCTGTCCCCGGATGCCTCATCTGCATCGTCCAAGTACTCGGCGTACTTGTCCATCAGAGAGGCCACCTGTCAAGCACACAACGCACGGCGACATAAACACAGGAAAAAAACAACACCGAAGCTCGTCACCACGAATAAAAAAGAACAAACATGAAAACGAGTTGCTTAATTCATGCATACCAGGTACAGCGCAATGTAAGAACCGTGTACATGTCTTCATGTGAATACCAAAACGATCCTAATATTTTCGTCCATCGTAGTATATATATCTATAAATATCTATATATACATATATAACTGGTATTCATGAAACGTACCTGGTGCATATCGGGTTCCATCGTAAAAAGTAAAAACCCCGTTCTACCGTCAAGCACGGTACAGCAGCCGCACAACGACGCTTTGGGGACGAAAATCCTTAAATTGAAACAAGCAGCCTCAGTTTTGCAGTATGTACTCTTCATGCCCATCGCTACAGATGCACCGCAGGTCGCGGTTCGAGGAGTGGGGTGTATCAGGCTATCAGGCCGTAAAGGCCTATTCCAACCTCTCTACCGGAATGTGTATTACAGACAGGCACAGTAGTAGCTTTTAGGATATGCCCGTGCCGAGCCGTTTGACCCGTCTGGCAAAAAAGCAGCACCTCTCCTCGAGTACTGCAGCGTGCTTCTTTTCGTTTTGTCCACCTGTTTGTTTTTTAAATCCCATTTATTTTTCTCGGACTTCTTTCCCTCTCTATCCTACCATTATTAATATCTCACGGGGGACCATAGCAAACAGGACAAAAATATTGATAGTAAAAACAGGCAAACATTTAGGTTTTTGTTTGCACGGTAGGTCCTATTTACTATGGTCCACCGTAAGAGTCGCAACTCAGATCCGGGTTCGTCCAAGCACCGAAAGCAGGCTCCTTCTCTATCCTCCCCAAAACAGTTCGTCCCTCGCAATCGAAAAAAAATCACGAGAAAAAGACTTGGGCCCTTCTCCTTCCACTCTCGACTCTTAACGGCGACAAAAAAAAATTGTTTCCACAACGGACAATAAACAGATACCACCATATGTCCCCATATATAACAACATTTTTCATTCAATATTGATATAACAAACATTCCTTGTATTCAGGAACAGGTAGCTAGCTCTCAAAGCCGTCACCCTTTGATGAGGGCAAAAAATGCAGTCTCGTTCTGGGTAGCTTGCCCTTAAAAAACGGCGCTGCGGCACGAAAAGGGTTATATATATATATATATATATTTTTTATTCGTCACTTTTACTTTCCAGGCCACTCGTAGGAGGTTTTACCCTCGACGATCTTCTGGACAAGCCGTGGTCACAGGTGTCGTCCTTCTCCCCCCCGGGTACGTGCCTTTATTTTTTGTCGCGCATAGGGTTCAGCATTCCCACTGCTCGTCGATTTTCATCGAATGTAGCCAACTCGCGCTTTCGCGCTTTCCGCTTATCAATTTTTTATGCAAGAAAAAGTCGCTATGAGCATGCACTCGGTGAGACTTGATTGAACCCACGAAATTGATCCTGACAGGCACGCGGACCAATTACCAAGCCACCGGGTATATGCAGCTTGTTATCACTCACTCTCCCTACAAAAAAGGTAAAAAGGACCGTTTCGGTACTCACGTTCAAAAGAAGCGGTCCGAATATCGAGGGACAAAAAAAAAAAAGCGGTACTTACATGCAGCAGTCGTGGTCCCTCAGTAGTGTCGGTGCTGTCGGCGTAGCTATTTACGGGGGTTCATAGTTAACAGGACCTATGGTATGCATAAAAACCCATATATTTACCTGTTTTTACTAGCAGTATTTGGTCCTATTTACTATGCTCCCCCCCCGTAATGCTGCCGGCACAGTTTTATCATTTCCAGACTAAATCAAACCTATATATATATATATATATTCCTCAATTCGCAGTAGCTACTACCGGTTGCCGCATCAACTATTACGGGGGGCCATAGTAAATAGGACCAAATATTGTAGGTAAAAGTAGGGAAATACATATAGGTTTTTGTGTGTACCGTGGGTCCTGTTTACTATGGTCCCCCGTGATACTGTACTAATACATCGAATCTCTTAATTCCCCAAAACGGAGTGTAGCTAGCTAGAGTCGGTTGCCGAATTTCGTGCCGTATTTTTTTTTTTCGGCCTGGTGCATACCGGCACTGTTGAGAGGGAGCAACTACTCTGCTGTGCGCACCGGGTGCACACACCTGAGCGCGCCCATTGTAGGCGAACATGAGCGCGTTGTGGCCGTCGCCGTTCTGCTTGTTCAAAGCCGCCCCCGCCTTCACCAGGCTCTGCGCGGCCTCCAGGTGCCCGTTCGACGCAGCAGCCATCAGCGCGTTCGTCCCATCCTGCCCCGGCAAACGGAAAAAAAAACAAACAAACAAACAAACAAACAAAAAACCAAAAGGAGCTCGATACGATCAAGCATTTTTTTTTCACCTTTACGTTCCAGCCTAACTCGTATTAATAGGAGGTTTTTACCCTCAGCAATCTTCTGGACAAGCCGTGGTCACAGGTAGGTGTCGTGCCTTCTCTCCCCTCGGTACGTGCCTTCATTTTTTGTCGCGCATAGGGTTCAGCATTCCCACTGCTCGTCGATTTTCATCGAATTTAGCCAACTCACGCTCTCGCGCTTTCCGCTACTAATAAATCAATTTTTGATGCAAGAAAAAGTCCCTACCAGCATGCACTCGGTGGGACTCGAACCCACGAAAGTGATCTTGAAAGGCACGCGGACCACCTAGCGAGCCACCGGGGACGCCGGCTAAACAAAAAAAATATTTACTGTACCCTAGGCAAGTAGGTACTGTGGGAAGGGAAGGGAAAGAAGGGCATGCCGGGCCAAGAACACAAAACTCTACCAAAACGTATTTCTTACCCTATATAGCAATCGCGGCCGATTCGGTGTACAGATAGTACGGATATACTAGTACCTATACCGGGTTTCCGAGTTTACATACCTTGTCGGCGGCGTCCTGGTCGCACCCCACTCCCAGAAGGAGGTCGACGATGTCGCTGTGCCCCTAAGATTCCAACAAAATCGACAAAAACAAAAAAACAGAAAAACAGAAACAGAACCGGAAACAGGAGGGAGAGACGTGAGAGAGGTTTTGGCAAAAGAGTTGGCGGAGACACAACCGACGGCGAAGCATTCGTACAATAACAACATGGGAGAAAAAAACAGGCCATTAATAAAACAAACAAAAGACCAAAAAAAATAAAACAAAACAAAAAAAATGACAAATCCTCGCAAGGGTTGCACGGGCTGTGTATAACCTCCGACCAACACGCGACCTTCACACCGCCCTCTGTCCCGCCCAACGCCTCACCGTCATGGCCGCGGCGATAAGTGCCGTCGCCAACTGCCAACTGCCTCCACCCACCCTCCTCCCCCATCCCGGCCCAACTCCGCTCGTCCCCACCAACAAACCCCTACAGGTTCCCCTCCCTCTGCTTTCCTCCTCTCCTACACGCCTCCCCGCCCCTCCCCCCCCTCTTCCCCTCCCCAACTCAACCCCCCGCCCCCCCTCCAGGTCAACCTCCCGACCCCGTTTCCATCTCAACAGCCCCCGTCCCCCGACGATCCATCCCAAGCCGCTCCCCCCTCCCGACCCCACCCTCTCCCCACCCCCACTTCCCACCTTCATGGCCGCTGCGATAAGCGCCGTCACCCCCTCCTCGCTCGCCGCGTCCTTCTCCACACCGGCGTCCGCTGGCGCTTCGAGCAAGGCCTTCACTACCTTCGGCATGCGAGCGTGCGCCGCGTGCACCAGCACAGATGCCCCCGTCTCATCGCGGTAGGCCCCCTTCGCCCCCTTTTTCACCAGCAACTCCGCGAACTCCTGAAATGGATTTAGCGGAGACAAGGGAGACGGCATGGGGTGCGGGGGGGGGGGGGGGGGGGGGCGTCTGTTGCTCGCCTTAGTCATTAGACCACGCATCCCTTTCGAAACGGAGGGGGGAGGGGGAGGGGGGGGGTGTACTCATTATCGTGCATGGCCGTAGTCATATGACCGTAGACCCTCGCATCCCTACAAAGCCGGGACGGAGCACGTGGGGTTTTAACCGACCAGGCAGACATTGCTTGCACCAAGCGCGAAGCGCCGTGAGGTGTTGGGCGAGTCGCATGAAGGGTGAGCTGCATCTCACTAAGAAACCGCGTTAGAGGCGGATTTTCTTGCATAAGGATGACAGCATCAACGAATTGATTTAATTTCTGGTGAGGCCACTTCCAGAGACAGCAATGGGGTTTACCATGTAACTGCCTCGTGGGTGCCACACCATATACGCACTACGTGATACGATCATCCCCCTTGTGCGGAGTGAAGGTTCTCCCCGCACAAAAATGATTTAACTTGTAACCGCCAAAAAAAAAAAAAAAAACGGTACCCTGGCTGTCCAGCTCACGCAGTGAGAGGCGTGTTTTACAGCGTCGTCGCCAACCGACGCCAACCCAACCTATATATATATACCAGGTATATAATATAGGGGGGAGGGGGGGGGGTGTACTCATTATCATGCATGGCCGTAGTCGTATGACCATAGACCTTCGGGGGGGAGGGGTTGATGGAGGGTAAACAGAGGAAGAAAATACCTCCGAATTCGTTTGGGGTCTAACAGGAGGCAAGGAGGAAGGTGGGGGGTGGAGTCGGGTGGGAGGTCAACCCTTTTACTACGGGGGTCCATAGTTAATAGGACCTATGGTGCACATAAAAACCTACCAGGTATATATTTACCTATTTTAACTAACAATATTTGGTCAGATTTACTACGGTTCTCGTAATATTACACAACTACCTAGAATTTGACTGCTTCGTCTCTAAAACGGGACCGTAGTCCTCTCGAAGGGTTTAAGCAAAGGAAGAAACAAGACCTCCCAGTTCGATCCCTGCTATGTACGAACCATCATAGTCTGATTGATCGTAGAGAGGCGGTATGGAACATGCTTGTAAAAATCTACCGAGCTGGGCTGGCCGACACCAGATGTTGAATTGGTTAGGCACTTTCTCCATCCGTTGTTTCGAATTTTGAGCTGACGCGTGGTTCGCTGTATTATTCAGGAGGAATTGCCGCCTACTGCATCATTTTGTTTCATTCTATGTTCGTGAACCACGCAATTTTTCAGAAAACGAAAACGGGTATTGGCCACACCTGACGGGGAAAAAAAAAAAAAAGGAAAAAAAAAAGGAAAATAAAAGGTGCAGTTGGTGATACCTTCGTCTTGCCCTTAAGTACAACGTAAAAAAAAAAAATTCACGCCATAAAAAAAAAAATGGACTGAGAATCCCACATTTTGTGCTGCTCCTCGAAGTTATCTTAACTTTGTATAGGGGGGCGTACGCACGCCGTGTCTTGTATGAACGGCGAATTAGGCGATGGCGAGGATACCGGTCGTTTTGCCATGCCTGAAGGAAATGTACACCGTTTTTTAGCGATATCTTCAACAAAGGGGCTGTGGGCTTTCGTACACCTGATACACTCTAGTATCGACATATTTGTATCTCGTTAATAATACAACTAGGTGGTCGTTCTATTTTTTCTAAAAGTTGTGTTTCGACGCAATCAACTCGGAATCAAAGGGCTTTTGGGCTTTCGCATACCTGATACCTGGTACACTCTAATATCGATATATGTGTACCTCGTTTTATAATAGAACTAAAGGCAAGGTCCTCCTATTTTTTTCTAAAATTATGTTTTATCATAGACGAAATCAACTCTAATTCGAACGACGGCAAATGCGCTGTAGACTCAGGAACATTCTGCTACTACTATAACCTTGAGCCGCAATGTTTCCAAACGGTTGAGAAACAACCGGACAAGTTTCGAAGCGCCTTAGCAAATGCGCCTTCATCCATCGCTCGAGCGTGGGCCATGTTTCTGGGTGGTGCGTAACTTAAGCTCGTATGCACGTACACGTACATAGTTTCTCTCTGAAATTGAAATCCAAGCTGAAAAGAAACAGGAGCATCCGTTTTTTTTTACCTCGTTGCCCAAAGTGACGCTGTCGAAGAGCAAGTTGTGCTCCTTCCCCTTGTCGTCCGTGTAGATGTCGTTAGGGTCCGCGCCGTTGTCCACGAGGAACGAGGCAACCTCTTCAAAGTTGCCCTGCGCAACAACAAAAACGAAAACAAGGCAACACATCGAAGAAAAAAAACAAAACAAAAAAACTCAGGTACAGGTAGTGCAAACACGACCCCGTTTGGACGAGGAACGAAGCAACCTCTTCAACGTTGTAAGAGGAAAATCGAGCGCACACAAAATAAAACCAAAAGCGAGAGATGAAAACGTTCACGTGATGTACCCGTAACCCCCCTCCCCCCCCCCCCCCGTGCAAGCAATGTCTGCCTGGTCGGCGACAACCCGACGTGCTCCGTCCCGGCATTGTAGGCATGGATGCGAGGGCCTATGGTCATACGACTACGGCCATGCATGAAGTCGAGTACACTCCTCCGAAAGACAATACCAACATCAGCAACGACCCCCCTCCCCTCAGCTTCTATGTAATATATGAAAACAGCGCAATGAGCGCCAAACTGTTGCAGGTGTCTAGTAGGAGCAGAAACGATGCTCCGTCTCGAAAGGGATGCGTCGTCAATGGCCAAATGACCAAGGCAAGCAAAAAACAAAGGCAAGCAAAAAATAAGTCCCTCCCCCCTCCCCCCACCATATACATGCACCTCCTCACCTTGACAGCGTTGAGGAGGGGAGTGAACCCTTCTTCGTCCTTGGCCCTAACGTCCGCCCCCCTCTCGACAAGGAGCTTCACCACCGCCTCGTGCCCCCCCTGCGCGGCCACCATGAGCGCCGTCACGTCGTCTCGGTGAGCATCGTCTCCCACGGGCTCCTCGCCCCCCTCCGCGATCGTCTGCGCCAGCTGTGCCCATCGCCAAAAACGAAAAGAGATAATAAAAAAAAAAGAAAGGAAAAAAAAATGATGTAAGTTGCAAGAAGTCAAGCGAATAGTCTACAAATGATATTTTACATACAACTAGTTGATGCAAGAAGGAGTGAACACAAAAAGTCCAGGAAACAACAAAAAAGAGTAGGTAAGTAACCAAAAAAAATATGTGGAAAAAAGGAGACGTATACTAGAGTAGCGAAAAAAAAAGTATTGAGGAAAAAAAGAAAAACGTTCACGAAACAAAAGAAAACGAAACAACCCAATTGTATGCCCGTATTGGGAAAAACTGATGACAAAAAAAAAAAAAAATGCCGAACCTGTTCGAGAAAGAAGCTTCGTGTACCTAAAATTAACTCAAAGGCGTACCCTGGTACGTACGAAGGTATACCTTACTTTGGCTTTTGCCCAAAATAACAATAATAACAAAAAACATGAACCCCCACCTGTTCGAGGAACTCCGGCGTGGCCTGCAGCTTGGCGTTTACATCGGCGCCTGCGTCCAGCAGCACCTTGGCCGCTTCGGTGTGGCCAGCGCCGGCGGCGAACATGAGGGAGGTGCCGCCGGAGTTGGCCATGGCGTTAACCTCGTTGCCCTTCGCGAGCAGGACTTTGCACGCGTCTGTCCGGCCCTGCGTATCATATCACATCGTATACCGTGCGTGCGAGGTAACGAAAGACACGAGGGAACAAGACGAAACAGAAAAAAAAAGGGGAAGAGATAACGAGAGTTAAAAAATTGAATTTGTTCCTTACTGTAGGTGCCACCACGTCCGGAAAAACAAGGGTCGCTTTGGTACTGCTGCGTATACTAATTGATTCTTATATTTCCGGACAGACTTCTGTCTGGGAACAGAAGGAACGTTTCGGTACTATTACGGGGGTCCATAGTTAATAGGACCTATGGTATACATAAAAACCTATATATTTCCCTATTTTTACCAACAATATTTGGTCCCGTTAACTATGGGCCCCCGTAATACTACTGTATTATTAGTACGAATACTACTACGGGGAACCATAGTTAACAGGACCAAATATTGTTAGGAAAAATAGTTATAAATATATACAGCAGGTTCTTGTGTGTACCGTACAGTAGGTCCTATTTACTATGGTCCCCCGTAATAATAATAAATGATAATCCGTAACAGATTGGTTAATGCTACCGCATGTTTTTTTTTTTGCACGCCGCTGTTCGGCCGGCCCTTGGACTACCGTGCGCGAGTAAAGAGGCACAGAACGGACAAAGCATCGGCGGAGAAAACACATGAGAACGAGGAAACCAGTCAGATACCAGTGGGAGAGAAAAAAATTAAGGAAAAACAAAAAGAGCACTGCGGCGGTGGGGACGTTGCGGAAAGACTGACCGAGGCCCACTAAACAGTCTGGTGGTCGATATTTTTTTTGCCACCAACATTATCGACACCTTATCAACACCTTCGGGACTCCGAGATAGCGATTGACAGTGATAAACTTGGGGCGTTATCAACCGTGTACACGGAGAGCGTGATGAACACACGGCAGTACGCGTAGTCTCATGTTGCTCGCGCCCATGCCCCATGTACGTCTCCTTTGCATCAACCATTGCGACCCGGGCACCAACCGTTGTATCATCCCACCCATCACGCAGTGGCCGTTGCTGTCGGCAATCGTCAAGTTTCCTCTTTTTTGAGTTCCCGAAGTGGGTTAACAACAGCACCGATACAATGAACAGAAGCAGAAAAAAAAGGAAAAAAAAACACCACCCACCACCAACATCCAACACAACGTCCATCAACAACACCAGCACCAACAACACTTCACCCACCCACAAACCAGACAATGATCTACACCACGACACACCCGTCATCACACCCGTCACCACGCCCCCCCCCTCCCCCGTCTACCCCCCCGGGCCCGGCACTGTAGGGACGCGAGGGTCTATGACCATACGACTACGGCCAAACCTCATATCGAGTAACCCCCCCCCCCCCCCCCCCCCCCCCCCCCCCCCCCCCCCCCCCCCCCCCGACAAAATACGTGCGACGACGACAATTATTGATAGTTCCCTCAGAAAGAAAGTGCGTAAAATTATGTTCGTTTCACGTATCG
>JASSKH010000016.1:6733743-6874389 GCA_031763025.1 Macrocystis pyrifera
GACGCTGTCGAAAAGCCTCCTCCGAGCTTGGCAGCCCTGTAGAAATGTTCGCGATCACCTCCGGCACGCCGTTGTCCCCGACCCCCCCGCCCCTCCGACGCCGACGCCTTCCCCTCTCGGCCACGATCTCCTTTCCCCTCCGCCCCCACCCCCACCTCTTCCAACGCCATCCTCACCACTGCTACCCTCCCCACCAAACTCTCCCGCCTAAACCTAGCAGCGGCAGCATCCCTCCCATGCGGAGCGCTCGGCGCTGTTGCGAAAGAGTGTCTCATCTGCCTCACGCCTCGTCTGCCACTCCCACCCACCCCACCCAACCCACCCAACCCACCCCCTCCCATGCCGAACCCGCTCACAAAACCTTCCGAAGCACGCTTCGTGGAGTACGGTGGGGAAGACACGGAGAAGAAAGAACTCGCGATCGACGCGCGCGGGCTGTTCGCGGGACTCGACAGCGGATCGGCGGCGCAGCCTCCGTACAGACTGTCGTAGCGGTCGCTGCGCCGGTGGGGGTCGCAGCCCACCCATCCCCATCCCCCCGGAGCCCTCCGCCGCGACTAGTGCCGCTGCCGCCGCTGCTGCCGCTGCGGCGGCAGCGGCAGCCGCCGCAGCCGCGGGACCCACCGTAGACCGACCCCCCTTACCAGCGAGAAAGGACGCGGTGTCTTCCGCGCGGATACTCGAGCTACGGCCGCCGCCGCCGCCGCCGCCGCTACCCTCTGTGCTACCCCATGCCAGCCTGCCGCTGCAGCTGGCGCTCCTGATGTTGCCATAGGGGCGGGCGCCGTCGAAGCCCTCTCCGTCCCCCCCTCGCGGTCGATGACCGGGTGGACCACGGTGGACAGACGGGGGGCGGCGATAGACCTCCCCAGGGCCCCGACACCGATGGACTGGTGGAGGTTGCTCATCTGCCGCGCATGGTCCAGCTGCTCGGGGTAGGCGACGGTAAATTTCGGACGGTGTAGAAGGGCGTCGGTCAGGGGGATAGAATGGAAGCGCGTGCTGCTGTATGATGCGTTGCATTGCGTGGCAGTTGCGTGAGAGAGGGGGGGGGGGGGGGGGGGGTACGAGAGGGGTGTGTGGGTTGACACACACGAAAAATGCGGACAGGAAACACGCACTAAAAGAAGAACGCAACACCCGAAAAAGCACACGCAAAACAAGATTTATAACGCAAAATGCACACGCAAAACGGCACGCCCAAAAAACGCACGCGCAAAACGCACAACCAAAAAACGCACATACGAAACACACGCGAAAAAAAACTCAGATAAAAAAAAGACGCGCAAACACCCAAATCGCAAAGGCTAAACACACACCTGAACATCATGCTGGTAAACACACAAAAACGCACACGCTAAACGCACACCCACGCAACACCCAGAGCGCTCGGTTCCGTTCTGCGCTCTCCGCTCTCCGCTCGGCTAGGCTATAGGCTAGGTAGGCTCGGCTCGGCTGCACGGTAGAGGGGGGCCTCGTCTGAGCCCTATATCTTCTATACATCGAGCAGATCAGATACACACATCCCTAATTTTTCGGGGCCTGATAAACATAGCCCAGAAACAAGCAAAAAACAAGAAAAAAAAAAGAAAAAAAAGGGGAGAAAAAAAAAGGAAAAAAAAGGAAAAAAAAAAAAAAAAAAAAAACGGAAAAAAAAAGGAAAAAAAAGGGGAAAAAAAGGGGAAAAAAAAAGGAAAAAAAAAAAAAAACAAACTCGGCTGCCGCTGCGAGATCGAAAAGTACGTCGCAAGGTCATCTTTGCAAGAGCTTGCAAAATCTGTGCATGTCGATACCTTCGATCGCGCTTGAACACTCTTAGCATATGATCCGCTCGCTCTAGACGATACGGCAGTAGATCGTGTTTTTGCCCTGATAGTGTCTTCGATCTGCACGACACAGCTCTTTCCCCCGTATTCGGCGGGAGCTGTACGGAATAATACTATCACCCTAGGGTGATAATCTAAACACACACCCTCGGGCAATTTTTTCCGAGGCGAATTTCTCCGAAAGTGTCCAGTGGGGGCAAACACACGCACACACAACAAAGAACGGCGGCATCGGGGAGATATTTCCACAAGGAACATCCATCCATTGGCGTATGCGCTCCTCTTTCGTCGTTGGGAAAAATCCGAGTGGAAAAATCATTCGAAGGGGTTGCACCATCGTGCGAGCTGCGACAGCAGTACCGTACGTGACAAACAAGACGTTAGATGACAACCTTTCAGGGCAAACTGCACTCCCCTCTCGGGGACAACCACTCGAATTCTAAGTGCTTCATCCCCCCAAAAAACAGGCCTACGGTCCAAAAATGGTCAAGAATCTCCCATTTCTGCCAAGGCTCGCCTCTTAAATGCGTTGTCAACGTTGGGCATCGGCTCTTGCCGGTTATTGTGTAGACAGGATATAGAGCGGCGTTCCGCGCTCAGCACAACTGTTTAGCTGTTAGGATATGTTTTAGAGTGGCGTTCTTGCTGAGCACAAATGGTTGCTGAGCTGTTAATTCTTGGGGGAAAAAAAAAAAAAAAAGCCCGAAATCTTCAATTCCCGAATTATAAAGTTTCAGCCTGGAATTGCTAAATTGTACCGGGTATACGCTAGACTAGGCTATGCTGTATAGTAGGCTCACGTTGAAGCGGATGAGTTCCCCCCCCTGCTCCTTAACAAGCTCCTCCGCGTCCTGCAAGCGCTGCGCCTCCAGTGCCTCACTGTTACTATCCTTCTTGTACACGACATTTCTCCAGCTGGCGCCTCGCGTTAGGGAGTCGTGATTGGCCTGCCCAAGAAAAAAAGTAAAATGAATAAAAAAAAAACAAACAGCAGCACCAACGACAGTTTTTTTTTGCCTCATATTTTGGGTATATAGATCATACTTTCACATGAAAGCACGCGAGACTGAACAAAAAAAAACACACACACACACATACAAACACCTTGCACACACATGTCAAGAAAAAGGAAGGGGAAGAGAGCAAATACATCCCACGTCGGTCCGATCGCGATCGACGTAAATATATCCACCTAGATCCTAAACTGCCGTTAAGATATCACGCGCAAGATCTGCACACAACAGCAGACCGGCACAGATCCAACAATCCAAGAAACATGCCTTAAGATCGTACAGAATACACCGCTACCACCGGCAACATGAGCTACCAATATGTCCTCCTATTATACATACCAGGAATACATTTCCGTTCATATATGTTCTCCATCCCATTCAACATCCTCGCCCCACTCTCCCGTTCCCTCCTAGTAGTACCCCCAATCCGGGGTCACACACATGGCGGGCGCCCCCCCCCCCCCCCCCCCCCCCCCCCCCCCCCCCCCCCCCCCCGCGCCCCTTCCCCACCACGGTCCGTATCTTGGTTTCTATCGCGGGAAGAAATCCGCGTCCTCTTCCCTCGTCGACCCGCGTCGAAGTTTTGCAAACTCACGTAATCTGCCCTGAAGCCTCAACTATCTGCATCTACATCATCATTAAAAACCCTTTCAGCGCTGCGCTGCCGTGCATGTATGTACCTAATCTTAACTCTAATCCCAACTAGTTTGTCTCCAAACGGGACTGCAGCGAATACTACTATTGCGGGGGGCCATACTGTAGTAAATAGGACCAAATATTGGTATTACGGAGGGCCATACTAAACAGCACCTACGTACGGTACACACAAAAACCTGCATATTTCCCTACTTTACTACCAAAATTTGGTCCCATTTACGTCCTCCGTGATATTACGGGAGTCCATAGTTAACAGGACCTACGGTATAAATAAAACCTATACATTTACCTATTTTTACTAACAATATTTGGTCCTATTTACTATGGTCCTCCGTAATCGTAAAAACAGGTAAATATATACCTGGTAGGTTTTTATGTGCACACCATAGGTCCTATTAACTATGGACCCCCGTAGTAGAGGGGGTCAAGTGAGAACCGGTGGTTTGTCTGACGTGAGGACGCTTGTTCGTAAACTGTCGTCAATCCGTGTGCGGCGCTACTGTACGTTGTGGAAGGCATGGAAAAAAACACGCACACACCCGGACAGGACAAACACACAGACAGACACACGGACACACGGAGATTTTGGGGCGGGCGGCGCGGATCTCCGGCTTTCCACCCAGCTCAAAAGCAAGGAATGCCTCGTGCCCGCCCTACAGACATAAGGGGCATGTCCCACAAGGCACGCTCTATCCCCTATACCAGGTGTGCTCAAGGCATCCGTGTAAAACTACTCTAGCAACTCTTCTAGCCTGTTGTGGATGCAGCGGAGAACAAGGCGACGCACGAAAAATCAAGGGTTTTGAACACAGTATGGGGGCGTTTTCTTGGTGCGATGGGACGGCGATTTCGAGGGCATTAGGGTTGTTGCAAGTGTCCATTTTTATGGTCATCCCGCCCCCCCCCCCCCCCCCCCCCCCCGTCTCAAGTCCGGAGAGGCTCACCATTACCGGTAGTATTGCTTGCCGTGAGTTAGTTCGGCTCTCACTCACCCCGAACGATCTTCCGAAGCCGGACCTCCTGCGTTCCCCCACCGACCCCGTGCTGGTCTGACGAGCAGATCGCAAGCTCCCCGCCCTAGAATGGTGCCCTCCGTTCTGATCGGCCGAGCAAATGAAACAAAACTAGAACGTCAGCAATCAATGTCAGTACTCGTGCACCGATCCAATCGTCATACGCGCCACCAGTCGCCGCCGGGTACGTGTGTCGATCAGTGCCCCGACGCAAGCCGACGCACCAATCGAACGCGGAACACCGAGCCATGCCAACACTCCGGTCAGACGTATCAACACAAGAGAGGAACAAATAACAGCCACGTTTCCACAACAGCAGTCAAATCGTCAACAATTCGTGCACCAATACTTAAAACAGCTGTAAATACTACTGCTGTAGTTTTGCACCTATTACGGGGGGGACCCTAGCAAATAGGACCAAATATTGTTAGTAAAATTAGGTAAATATATAGATTTTTATGTATACCATAGGTCCTATTAACTATGGACCCCCGTAATAACAAATACCCCGAGGTACAACATATCAACCAATGTCCTCGACGCAAATGTCAATCGATGCCAATACACCAATCAGCATCAACGTCGATACACCGCATTTCTCCCTTTCAAGGCATGCTACAGCAGCAGCAGCCGTAGAAAGAACGTGTACGCCGCGCGCCTGTCGTATCCAGTACGGTGACATGGCCTTGCAGTGTCTATTCCGCTTGCTGCATGGTATGTAGTGCTGGATATCGTACCAAAACTTTCGATATACCACTAATGTAGTATCTTCTGGCTCGCAATTTTGTGACCACAGAGCTTGTGTCTCTCTAGGGTTGAAGAATCGGCACGGACACTCTGGTTGTGCTGGACGTCGACGGGTAGAAAGAACGGTTTTATGTGAAGAACACACACACACACACAACATAATACCCATTTGTATTAACGGGAGCGCACCAACCAAGGCAATCTGGCATTAGCATGTCCCGTCAAAAAGAGAAGAAGAGAAAACGACAAACCCTAACCCCAGAGGTCGGAATGGAAAACCGTTGAAACCGTTGTGTTTCTTTTTCTTCATTTTTTCATTTTTTTCACTTGGTTCCAGAATCCCCCCCCCCCCCCCCCCCCCCCCCCCCCCCGCTGTCTAGCGAAAAAATAATTTGCGACGGTTCACTTTTTCTTTTTTCCGAGCGCCCTTGACGTGGTCGTGATTTGAAGCAGAGACAGACAAAAAAGCCAAAGTAACGCAGCAGCAACGTTTCGATTATTTTTGTATCACAATGTCCCAAAATTTAAGGATCATTTCTATACTAATATTTAATCAAAACGTCCCTTATATAGGAAGAGAGTGGCATCACGCAGATGCTCATGTGTGTAAGAGCTGGCAAATACCTACCCGTAGGGTCACCAAACACAAAAATGACACAGCTGTCCAACCCGCCAGGTACACCTATCGGTACCCACGCGACACATACATGATGGTATGCCAGGTATGATAGGCAGGAAACGGGACGTTATTTTTTTTTTGCGAAAATTCGAAAATTCAACGTATTTTTCTCTCCGCATCTCCCAAAAATAAGCTGTCGCAGTGCGGACACGGCGGCCATCTTGAAATCTTCGTCTGATGCCTTCACAGTCGAATGAATCTTCTACAGCAGCCAGTAGGAGGAAACACACACAGGCGAACGAACAAACAAACCTACCAGGCACAAGCAAGTAATTTAAAAAACAACAAAAAAAATCGGCAGCACCACTCCCGAGACAATTTCGCGTTAACGCGAATAGGCGCCGTCAACTCACACACCCCTTCTCGCCCCCACCCCACTCCACCTACCCACCCACACCCACTTACCCCACGACGCCAACCCACACAAACTCCACCCCGCTTCACCCACCCACACCACCCCACCCCACCGACCTACCGACCTACCCACCCCACCATCCGCATCACATAAATCACCCACATAAACCAAACCACCCCACCCACCTCCTCGGCGACAGGGGACAGAATCCTGGCTCCCCGGGGTTCATCGGCCTCCCCTTCTTCCTCATCGCTGTCGACATCTTCCAACCCGTCCCCCCCCAGCCTTTTTCTGGACTGTCGCTGGTGCTGGTGCTGTTGCTCGCCCACTGGTGGGGAGGAATCGCGCCTCTCCGCCGCCCGGATGCCGTGCTCCTCCCACCGCCTGCCCGCCGCCTCCGCGCGCACGTCTCGCGTCAGGAGCTCTTCGCACTGTCACCATGACAAAAAAAACAGACAAAAGCGACAAAGGTGGACAAAACAATAACAACGGCGGCCGCAGACCAACCCCACTCTACCCCATCCCATCCCATCCCATCCCATATCATCTTATCCTATCCCATCCCATCCTACCCCTCCCATCCCATCCTACCCCATTCCATCCCATCCCATCCCATCCCAGCCCAGCCCAGTCCATCCCATCCCATTCCATCCTATCCCATCCCATCCCATATTATCTCATCCTATCCCATCCTACCCATCCCATCCCATCCCATATCATCCCATCCTATCCCATCCCATCCCATCCTATCCCATCCCATCCCATCCCATCCCATCCCATCCCATCCCATCCCATCCCATCCCATCCCATCCCATCCCATCCCATCCCATCCCATCCCATCCCATCCCATCCCATCCCATCCCATCTCATCCCATCTCCCAAGCTCACCTGCTGGCGCTCAACGAGGCCCCTCAGAGGGTGTGAGTTAAGGTTGTAGTCCACGTCTCCCTCACGGCGCTCGAGCCAACTGACGCGCGCGTTGCCGTCCTCGTCTTCCGCCCCCCTGCACACAGAGGGGCAAGAGTTATTGCGCCGATGCAATTCTCAAGCGGTTAGCGATCGGCAAATTATGTCCATTCCGTACGTCTACGGACAGAGCGGTTATGTAGGGGGCATAGATGTTCATAATCACACTATTAATAAACCAAGTGGCATACAACAGACCCTAATGACACCAACACCAACATCAAAAACGATTTTTCTAAAACCAGCAAAATCCCTCCTTCCCGCTCCACAACCCTCTCACGACCCCCCTCCCCTCCCCTCCCCTCCCCTCCCACCCTCTGTCAAGCTGATCCACGAAGTACAGGGCCATATTTTCCAAGCTGGCTCCCATGTTCCTGAGCTCCTTTCGCCTCAAGCGTTCCACGGTCTGCCCACGCGTGTGTGTGAGAGAGATAGAGAGAGAGAAAGAGATAAGGCGGTGGGTGGGGGGGGGGGGGGGGGGGGGGGGGGGGTGTTCTCATGTCATGCATGGCCGTGGTCGTGTGATCACGGGCGGGGGTAATAATCTGTTGCTTGTCTTAAGTCATCTTACCATTGACCACGCATCCCTTTCGAGACGGAGCAGCGTTCCTACTCCTACTCTTAAAAGAGATATCTTCAACGTTCGGCGCTCATATTACGTGTTTTCCATACATTACACAGGAGGGGAGGGGGGGGAGGGGGGGGGGGGGGAGGGGGGAGGGGGGAGGGGGGGGGGGGGGGGGGGGCGGGGGGCTAGGGTTAGGAGCGCGGGCGTGGTGTAAGCATTCGGCCAAGGGGTGAACCGATTTCAGCAGACTATACACCGGCCACCGAGCACCAATAGCAGCACCAATGTCACCAACAAAAACCGACGTCGACACCAACATCGGCACCGACGTTGTGATGCCACCACCAACATCGTCACGAACACCAACAGCAACACGCAACAACGCTAACAACTTGAAAAAATCCAACTTCAACACCAACATCGCCAACTTCAACACCAACATCGCCAAACACCGCCAACAAACAAACAAACGAGCTCAACCCACGACCCACCCGAGCAAAACCTACCACCACCAATGAGCGCTACCAACACCGACATCGACAAACAAACAAGGACAACAAACCATGCCCTAACAAAACAAGCAACAACAACAACAAAAACCCCTACACACACCCAACACCAACACCACAAAACTCCAGCACTCCCCACCCCCCCCTTCCTGGTGGGTGAAAAACCGATGTGCTTCGTTCCGGCGTTGTATGGATGCGAGGGTCTATGGTCATGTGAATACGCGAATACGGCCATGCATGAAATGAGTACACCTCGCCATGGTCATACATACGACCACGGCCATGCATGAGATCGAGTACATCTCTCCTACCGAGTACACCCCCCCCCCCCCCCCCCTATATTATATATACCTCGCACATACATACATATATAGGTTTGGTTTGCGTCGTTTGGCGAAGACGCTGAAAAACACGCCTCTCCCTGGGTGAGCTGGACAACCAGGTACCGTTTTTTTTTTTTTTTTTTTTTTTTTTGGCGGTCACCATGGTTGGCGGTCGAGTTTGATCATGTTTGTGCGGGGAGAACCTTAACTCCGCACAGGGGGGGATGGTCGTATCACGTAGTGTGTACGTGGCGAGGCACCCAAGAGGCAATTACATAGTACCCCCCTTGCTGTCTCTGGGAGCGGCCACACCAGAAAATAAAGCAAATCATTGACGCTTGCCATCCATACGCAAGAAAATCCGCCTCGAAAGCGGTTCTTAGTAAGATGCAGCTCACCCTTCATGCGACCCGCTCAACACCTCACGTTTCGCTTCGCGCTTGGCGCAAGCAATGTCTGCCTGGTAGGTGAAAACCCGACAACGTGCTCCGTCCCGGCAAATGTAGGGATGCAAGGGTCTGCGGTCATACAACTACGGCCATGCATGATACCGAGTACCCCCCCCCCCCCCCCCCCCCCCCCCCCCCCCCCCCCCCTCCCGCTTGACCGAAAACATGTTCCCCATTTCACACCTTCGCTGCTTCCAGCTTATGCTCCTGCTTGGGCCGCAGCCTCTGGTTCAACTCCGCCAGACGCTGTCCGTAGTACTCGATGGCATCCACTTTGGGGGCGAAGCAGCCGGTGCGCACGGTGGGGGTGACGTTGAGAGCCTGCAAAAACGAAAAAAAAAAAAAACGAAACAAGACAAAACAAAACAAACAAAAAACAGCGATCGAAAAAAAATATAAGGCGATACAAAACAAATCAGAACAACCCAACACGCGCCACAAAGCGGAGGCAAGGGGCACGAGGCGAGCCGGGACAAACAGAGATAGAGAGGGGGGGGGGGGGGGGCGGAGTGGTGAAGAAGGAGAGGGGAGGGGAGAGGAGGGGAGGAGAGGAAGAAAGGAAGAGAGGAGTGGGGGGGGCGGAATCAAGACACGGATGGCTTCCAGCGGCTTTGTCGGGGAAACGGACATGTGTTTACCGTACCTGGCCGGGCAGAGTGGTACAAAGCACGGGCTGGTTCAAGGCTGCCATCCCAAACTTTGTCGGACACGAATGCCGATCGCAATATCTACTCACGTGGCACATCATAGGTGGTGCCATGCTAACCGCCATCAGCAGCGGAATTAAGACTCTCTGACGGAGACCCTACTTTTATTTATTGAGGTCCTAGAGCTGGCGCTAGCAGCGAAAACAAACGTGGTCCAGACCAATCCACGGGCCTTAAACAAAAAGTCAGAAACAGCAGTAGGCGTTTCCGAAGGCTTTTTTTTTTTTTTAATTTTCTTCTTCTTTTCTGAACGAACCGATTCTACTATCGTAGGAAATCCAAGGCATATACGACGCATCTGTTCATTTTTTCGCGCAAACACTCGAAGAAATGACTGCATAAGACCAACATCAAGCAATCTTCAACGCCAAAACATAATATACACGGAAACCACGAAACTACGAGGCAACGCCCATTTCCTTTTTACCTTTTTTTACCGCCAAAAAAGTTCCAAGTGTTCAAGCCGTTTCTTGGAGATAGACCCTGATTATTTTGGGACACGCGTTCTATGAGCCCCTGCCAAGCCTTTGACGAACGGTTAAAAAATAAATTTACTTAGTTTTTCGCCGGAAATTTCATATAATTCAACCCCCAAAATATGCTAAAAAAAATACAAGAAACAAAATATCTCGCGAAAAAAACTGAACAATCAAACAAAACAAAAAAAACATGCATACAACGGCTCGGCAGGGGCTCATAGATCACGTGTGCCAATTTTCAGGGTCTATCTTTCAATAACGGCGTGAATATTGAACTCTAAAGGAAAATTTGGTGCGATAGGCTTGAACCGGCTCGTAATATTTTTTTCCCCCTTACTGCTGTGGGAATTATTCCGGTCCAGCTTTTTCGGAGCCTGTTCTGTGATCCGACTCACGATTTTGGACATTTACTCATATTTCCGCGGACCATAGTAAATAGGACCTACGGTAAACACGAAAACCTATATATTTCACTACTTTTACTATCAATATTTGGTCCTATTTCCTTTTTTTTTTTTTTATCCATCACTTTTACTTCCCAGCCCACTCGTAGGAGGTTTTACGCTCGACGATCTTCTGCACAAAAGCCGCTCGACGATCTTCTGCACAAAAGCCGTGGTCACAGGTGTCGTCCCTTCTCCCCCCCGGTACGTGCCTTTAGTTTTTGTCGCGCATAGGGTTCAGCATTCATTCCCACTGCTCGTCGATTTTCATCGAATGTAGCCATGGTCTCCCCCGTAACAGTCAATTTCATTACAACGACAACATATTTATCGAAAAAAAAAAAAAAAAAAAAAAAAAGCAGCTTTAGAGATCGAGGATTTCGTCGAGAAACTCAACTTTGCAAGCCTGCCTATTTACGGGGGTCCATAGTCAACAGGACCTATGGTATGCACAAAAACCTATGTATTTCCTATTCTTACAAAACAATATTTTAGTCCTGTTTACTATGGTCCCGCCGTAATACATACGATACCTGGCACTTCGACCGCGCGCGCATCTCATGGCGCCATGCAGGGCGTATGCATGCACGCACACATCCCTTCTGGAGGAGAGGCAGATCTCAACCTGCAGCATTTAGGTATCACGCACACACCATATACAACACGATTTTCAAAGCGGGAGTTCCCGACAACAGGGAGGGGGTACCGAAGACGCCCAGCGATGCGCCTGTCTATGCAACCTTCGCGACCAAATATTTTTCCAAAGCCACCGTTTTCGTTGTCCGTGCCCCCCCCTTACAGGCATGTTTCGGAGGAAAAACCGGGTCTGAAATTAGTCCCAGGGGGGGGGGGGGATGCTATATTATCACCCAGTGTGATTCGGCATCATATACAACTCGAACTGCACCAATGTACGCCAGTGAACGAGAGGTAACATACAGCAGTAGTATATAGACGAAGACATTATTATAGTCTCCCTGCTGCAGTTTGGGGAGGCCACGTAAACAACCAGGATTAAGCGATTGTGCTCAGCGGCGAGCGATGCACTAAATAGTACTGGTATGTACCACGTACCACTCTGTCCCGAAACATAAGAAACAATTCTGTACAAACATTCAATACAAAAGGTCGTTATATTTAAATACGGAGTGGTACATACTACTGGTTTAAGCCTATTCTGCGAGGATGCTTAACTTTGGTTGGTGTCACAAAAGCTCGACGTATATCGGACCGAATTGGTGTCGCAGCAGTATTCGATATACATCGGACAGGATTGCCGATATTTGATGTATATC
The DNA here is from genome assembly GCA_031763025.1 of Macrocystis pyrifera. NCBI lineage: Eukaryota > Phaeophyceae > Laminariales > Laminariaceae > Macrocystis > Macrocystis pyrifera. The sequence continues at coordinate 6,745,773 of JASSKH010000016.1, forward strand.
GGACTGACTTGGTGTCACAGCATCCGATATATGTCGGGCTGACTTCGTGTCACAGCAGTGTCCGGTATTATATATATATATATCGGACTGGGCTGGTGCCACAACACTCGATCTATGTATCTATATATATCGGACTGAACTGGTGTCTCAACATTCGATATATATCGGACTGAATACTCGAATAGATGTCGGAATATTCACTGGTGCCACAGCAGTATTCGATGCATATCGGACTGGAAAAATAAATATGTGTACAAGATACATTGTTGTGGGAGAAAAAAAAACAATCAAGCAAGGGTGTGTTCCGTAGGGTATATCGGTACTAAAATAGTGGCATTTTTCGGTGGGCGGACCGCGTACCGAACTTACCGAAGTGTCGGGGATCGGGATCAAGTTCGAACCGAGCCATGCCGAGGTGTTCGGTGCATACGGTATTATTGAGGCCTTTCCGATGTTTTCACCGACGACTTCGGTAGGGAATTTACCGCGGATTTACTCCAAGCAAGCATATCTGGCGCATACCCTAAGGACACACCCTTGACCGCTAAAGGTTGCTCAGGCCTTGCTCAGATAATCTGCTATTCCATCGGCGCGTCCGTTCTGCCGCACCTCTTTACGGATGATGGACCTTTCCAGCGACTGCAGGCACTGTGCCCGCTTCATGCTCAGTGCCCTCAGGTCCGTCAGCCCTAGGCAGACAGTCGCGCTGTGGATCTGCACATGGAGTTACGCAAAAGAGGCGTATCGGATAGGGGCCGGGGGTCGGGGGATCTTTACGTATAACGACAGTCGTCGTGTGCCTGCATGTGATGCGCGTAGGGAGCATGCTACCGACTTCCGTATCTACGTGTATACAGTATACCCGTTCATCTACAGCACTATTAACGCCTACAATTAATAAAACCGTATATATGTTGCTGCTTCATGATGACAATACGCTGCTGCTGCCTGCGCCATACCATACCGCGCCACAGATGCGCCACAGATGTATCGTACGTACCACAAAATTCCATACCATACCAAAACCACACGATACCACATAATACTCTACCAAACCAAACATATTGTCGTACCATACACCGTACCAGACCACAAAACACGGTACCACAATAACATACGAGTACCAAAACCGACACACCGCACTACACCATATTAAACCAGAAATCATACCGTACCGGTTACCATACCATACCATACCATACCATACCACACCACGCCATACCATACCATACCATACCACACAATAACCAACCCGACTCGCCTGTCCCGGAAAGAGAGTGCTGAAGAACTTCTGGAGGATCGCTGGGCTTCGGAAGGCCCGGGGGATGCGCTCCACCCTGACAGTGTAGTTCGTTTGCATGTCCCTAGCCACGTCTCCGCCGGCCAGCCAATCATTCCGGAGGTCCGAAAATCTGGAAGCGTTTTTTTTTTTTTTCGCACCGAAAATAGCAAAGAAACGAGAAGAAAACGAAACGTAAAAAAAGAAAAGAATATTTTGTCGTAAGAATATGCCAGGTACTCGGAGTAAATAATGTACAGCTGGAGGCGTTTCTACGGGGGGAGGGGGGGGGCGTACGCACCGGAAACGGCGAAGAAATGAAACAAAACCAAGCGAAACGAAAACGAACGCGCCACAGCTTACCAGTACCAGGTACTTAAAAATACAGGTACATCAGTAAATAGTGTAGACCACGTACGTACCAACGTACCAACTCTGCAAAGCTGAGTATCGACCACGTACGTATTCGCTCGAACTCACTGCCAGCTGCTAGCCGACAAGATTAAGTAGCTTCTGTACAGTACGCAACATTTTTATACGGAGTAAACTACATGCAGTGCCTATTACAGACCGTAGTCCAACCCTTGAAAACCAAAAAAACTATTGAACAAAAACAAAAAAACAACAACCACTCGTCCGTCTCACGAGAGGAAAAAAAGACAAAGCGACTACAGTAAATACCACCTCTGTGGCGAACGAGATGCCGCATTTTTCAGCGATTTTTCGACGCGAGGCATCCGACAGTGGTAGTTTTCGAAACTGCCAGCGGTCAGGGAGGGGGTTAAGGCCGAGAATAGAAAAAAGAGAAAAAAAAAGGTTCAAAACAGACAAGAGCGGCAGGCGAGAGAGGTGTTTAGTACGAGTAGTTACCTGGTATCAGGTACGTGAAATGATTAATGTTACACGTCACGAGAAAGAAGAAAGAAAAAAAAAAGACAAGACAAGCAACTACTGCTGTCATTACGGGGGGCCATAGTTAACAGGACCTACGGAACAGACAAAACACCCATATACTTACATATTGTTACCAACAATATCTGGTCCTATTTACTATGGTCCCCCGTAATACCTGGTACCTCATGCCACTCCCATCGTGACAATGAAGACCGCTCATTAAAAGTGTTAATATCAATGTATAAACGGTCTTCTTTTATATTCCGGCCTAAAGCGGTATATATTATCGACCCATCTAGCGCCACAGCATATCCGTTTCGGGGACAAATCACTTAGAATTTGACCGGTTGTGCCCTAAGACGCAACGGAGAGGAAAATTGTTGAGCGGCCACAGCAGCAGCGTAAATAATTATTTTGGTGGCTTGCTTGAGGCAATGCATAAAACCAAAGATGCCAGGCTATACATCTATGCGTATAGCTCTCGCCAGGATCTCGCGCGCCGCAGGACACTTGTAATGGTCGTCAAATTGCGTGCACTGAATTAACCCCAGTAGCTCAGTAGGCTGGTTGGTTCAGCCATCTCGAAACGCTTCCCTTTCTTTTGCGCCGAGTGTTGTGTAAAATTGAACGTAGGAAATCAGGGGTTTGTGGAGTGGGATTCAATAGTAACATGTATATGGACGGCGTCTTCGGTTAGGGGAGGCATACGAGTACGAGAGAGAGAGAGAGAGCGATTCTGGTCGAGGTGGCACTCCCATTCAGGCGAGAGAGAAGGAAACGGCGGGTAGCAAATAGACAAGAAAAACATATACGGCAGAGTGCAGAGAGCTGGTGCGTATCTGAAAGGTGACTTGAGACAGAGAAAAAAAAAAAAAACACACACCACCACCACCCCAACAGTACACCGCGGCGGCGTGCGACACCGTGTGACGCCCTGTGCGATACTCTCGTGCCCGCGGGACCAGTCCGTACAGGCGGGCATGGTGCTACAGCAGTAGATATAAAACTCACGCAAGAAACTCTTTTCGCAGGTTGTAGAGAAAGTACAAGGTGAAGAGCCATGCGAACACCACGCCCGCCCACAGCGTCTCGCCGGCTTCTTTAAGATTGGCCATCGACAGCCGAGCCGCGCCGGTTTCGTCGTTCGTCCCGTGGATGTAGAGAGGGAGCAGGAACACGGAACCTGTCAGCGAGAGAAGGAGAAGGAAACAACATCGCGTTTGGGTGGAGTCCAAACGGCAGGCGGGTGCACACGGGAGGCGGCCGCAACGCGGCCGTTCAGTCACACTCGATCTCTTAACCCTTCTACCACTGCACCGCTGCACTGCACATACTACATGCCTACTTGAACTAGCCAAACATCTACATGTAGTTCTGAATTAAAGTCATCAGTCGCCGAAATGGGAGTACCGTCCCAACACAGGGTTTTACTGCACTTTACGTAAACGCATACATAGCTGTCTCTGGAAGTGGCCACACCAGAAAATAAATCAGTTCGTCGACGCTGTCATCCGTATGCAAGAAGAGTCCGCCTCGCAAGCGCTTCTTAGTAGAGGGTGCAGCTCACCCTTCATGCGACTCGCCCCAACACCTCACGTTTCGCTTCGCGCTTGATGCAAGCAATGCCTGCCTGGTCGGTGAAAACCCGACGTGCTCCATCCCGGCATCGTAGGGAGGGATGCGAGGGTCTACGGTCATACGACTACGGCCATGCACGACAATAAGTACACCCCCCCCCCCCCCATCCCCGGAACAGGAAGGGGATGAAAGATAACTAACCACTGTCTGTGGGTACGTCGGCGACTAGTGTTATTAGATGGCTACAAGATATAACCAGTTAGATTACCTGCGGAAAATTGAGGACTGGGTCTTCTTGTATATTATATATATATATATATATTACCACTCTGTTCTTAGATCTAACGACCGTTTGGATATCGAAAATAAATCCAAACCGTCCATATATATCTATACACCAAGCTGTCCCTGTAAGTATAAGGACCGATTGTATTCAGTATTCATGTACAAAATATCTTAAATTCAAGAGACAGGACCACTCTGCCCCTATAAACAAAACAGACGTTTGGATATCAATGAAAAAACCCAAACGGTCCATACCTATCTATATATACCCTGGTATCTATCCACCTGGTATCTATCTATCTATCTATCCGGCTGGCGCGTTTGTGGCTCCACGAGTAACTTGTAGTTAAAAAAACTGTTCAGAACTCGGTCACCGTAAAAACAGCGTTGACTTCGCACCCCAGTGCGATCGTTTCTTATCGCACAACTTTTCAAGAACGGGAAGACTGTGCCAACACAACCGAACGAGGCATTTTCGGGAGAAAAGATATCCGGTCGAGAGAGAGAGCCTTCCGGATGTGTTCGTACATATTCGACTTTTCTCTCTCCAAAAAGCACCCTCTCACCGTAGCCGTCGACAAGAAACAGCGCCAAAAAAGCGATCGCGCACCCCGCACCCCGGTGCGCAATTTCAACACCCCTTCTAAGGCGGTCGACTTGCTGCCACCAACTGCCACTGCAAAAAACGATCGCACACCAATTCCATGTAGGTTGACCTCCAAAACGTGGGTTGGTTGACCCTTTCCGGACTGCGGTCCCGTTTTGGGCCAAATTACTCAAGAATTTGACTGGTTTGTCCCCCGAAACGGGACTGCATTCCTATTACGGGGGTCCATAGTTAATAGGACCTATGGTATACATAAAAACCTATATACTTACCTATTTTTTCTAACAATATTTGGTCCTATTTACTATGGTCCTCCGTTATAGCAGGGTTTCTATTTACGGGGGACCACAGTAAATAGAACCTACGGTACACACAAGAACCTATATATTTACCTTTTTGTTACCAACAACATTTGGTCCTATCAACTTTGGTCCCCCGCAATAGTTTCTAACTACAGCAGTACCCGGTATTATTGATAGCTGTCAAGTCTAGTCAAGGCGTCACTTATTACACTTACTACTCGCAGCCGTAACGCCTCGTGCGAAAGCAGCGCTCTCTAGGAGTTGATTGTGATGGCAAAGACCGTCCCCTCAGCCTTGTCGCGAATCACAACAAACGAAGCAGCGGCTGTGGTAAATATCGTACCACAAGGTAGGAATACGGAACGTGCGACAGGTACAAAAAAGTCGAGAACGTCGTACGATAGTTCGCAGGTGTAAATACTTGGTACGTACTCGTCGAGCTAAACGTGGAAGTCTGGTGAGCTCAAACTTTAGTTTATTACCAATCCGCCGGACGATAGGAAAAAAAGCAAAATAATATTAGTAGTAAAAAAAATGATGGAAGAACAAAAGCAAAAACAGAAAGAAACTGAAGATTCGAGGTACTATGTACAGAGAGTAGTAGTGGGTATTCAATAATATCTAGAACACCTAGACGGTGCAGCAGTAGTCTATTCAACAGCGGTATTAATAGTGGCGGTGGCTCTCGACATAGTAGGGAGGGAGAGGGAAAAACTCGGCGTGATCACGCAAAACCCGCCACTGCGGTCAAATATTCGTATTGACATAGACTAAACCATGCACTAATATGTTGAAAAAAAAAAACATGAGCATGGAAGGTGTCGTCTTTGTCCTCGGTCATTTTCTGCTCACCGAAAAAGGCAGCAAAGAAGCAAAGGCGCTTGCACAGCTTGATGAAACGCAGGGTAACGTAGCCGTCCATCCCAACCTGCCACACCGAGAGAAAACAGGCGCAAGTTTTTTTCGTGTGGAAAAAAAACGAGAAAGGGAATCTTCGTTTGGGCAATTCGATGCGGAGCACAGGGTCGTTTCGCAGAAATAAAAACGTACATCAAAATAGCAAATAAATCCGAAGCAGAGCGCCAGACCATAGATTACAAAAACCAACAGTAACGCCAGACAATAGCTTACAAAAACTTGGCTCTAGTCTCCAGAGTCTGCCAGAACAGGGGTTTTACACATATTGCGCGGCGCGCAATTAAAGTCCACGAAAGCTGGCCCGTGTTCAAAATTTGCCCTCTGTGGCAAGTAAAAAATAATGCGGGGCAGTTGACGCCACTTCCAATCAAATCCCTGAAATAACGCGAACGACGGGAGCCATCTTCCAATCAAATCGCTGTATTAACGCGAAACACGCAAAACACGCGAACCACGCGAAATCACGACGCACACAAACAATAAGAAGACAAGAAGACAGACACAGCTCGCAGCTCGCCCACCGCCAGTCACGCGACGATTGACCTTCGATCTCGACATGTAATCAACCCACGGTCAACGAGCTTCGTAACGGGCAAGGCCAATGAATATAAATTATGGCCTTGAAGGTATCATGGGAATCCGTGGTCCAGGGGGCGAGAGGTTGGCCGCGGCGTCCTACGCTCTTCGTCCAAACATTCAAATTGGTTCTGTTTTGTGCCGACGGAGACGAATCGAGATTTTTTTCTCGTCTGTTTTCTACACACCAGCTGCCAAATAGGTTTTTAGTAGACGCCTGTCCCATCTACGCCACATATCACCGACCGAGGTGTGAGCAGTGGGACACTAGCGTGGGTCGGAGCCCCCAACCAGCGCGCTTCGTTCAGAGTTTGTGACGCAGTCGTTGGGTTTGTCGATCGATGTCAGCTGAGTATTCTCATAAAAATTGGCTCTAGTCTCCAGGGCCTGCCAGAATAGGGGTTTCATGCACATTGCGCGGCGCGCAACTTAAAGTCCGCGAAAGCTGGCCCGTGATGTTTAAAATTTGCCGCTATCTGTCCTTCCTGAGTACCTGGTACGTACGTACGCTTCTTTCCTTCTACAAACAGTAGCAGCCTTTCTGATCTCCTTGCGTCATTTGAACTCTTGTTCATTCCAGGAATATTTTGGCTATTATTTTTTCGTTCCTTTTTTCTGCTCTTTCTTGTGCTGTTGTATTTTCGTACTCGGTTCCACTTGCTTGACCCATGAATTTGCGATAATTTTTGTTTTTGGTCCTCCTCTCAGTCTCACAGCAGTCCGTGACCACAGAACCAGCATCTCTCCACTACGGGAGACCATGGTAAACAAACAGCAAGTAAGTAGGACCAAACATTGTTAGTAAAATTAGCGAAACATACAGATTTTTGTGTGAGTGTGCCGTAGGTCCTATTTACTACTATGGTCCCCCGTAAAGAGGATGAGGAATCAGGACGGACACTGGGGGTGCTGATGAAGCCGTGGGCGGAAAGAACGGAAAGAACGATTTAATGCGAAGACAACACGCACCCTATATATATACTGCGACAGCAACAACTTCTCGACATACGCATTCATGTGCGGCTATTGGTTACGGCAGCTGAGCCGTGGCCACGTCCGCGGCACAGCAGTGTGTATCATGTATGTATACTTACACCAGCAGCACAACAACAGCAGTATTACGGGGGGGAATAGGACCAAACACTGCTGTTAGTAAAAATACTGAAATATACCAGGTACGTACGTAAGTTTTGATCTATTAACATAGGTCCTGTTAACTATGGCCCCCCCGCGATAGTAGTACGACTCTTATTATATTCTAATTTTGCAACAGCAGAGTTAAACCAACAACGAAATGAAACGACCAACATTTTGATATTTTTTCATGTGGAACTATGGGTGACCTAATCCATACGTGGTAGTGGAGTATAGGTTGTGGTGTCCTTCTTTCGTCTGATTACTCATCCCATTTTTAGTATCATACGAAATGATGAAATTTTGTTCGTCAACCATTACTTTTTCGTTTTCTTGCGACCCCATTCCGACAAGACTACTCTGCTGTGTTTCGATTTCTGTCGTATGTGTCTATGTTCTTCCTTACGAAAGCACGAAAGGAGTCGTGTGGCGTGGGTGGATGACGAGCCTACTTTGCTTGTTTCGTATTACGGGGGGCCATAGTAAGTAGGACCACATATTGTTAGTAAAAAAGGCAAATAGATAGGTTTTAGTGTGTACCTTAGGTCCTATTTACTATGGGCCCCCGAAATAGTGTCTGACGCATCCTCTCCGGGGCTGGGGCATAGTTGGCGAACGCAGGACGGAGACGGCAGACCGGGTACGTAGCAAGGTCCCAGGCGGACGTACGGAGACCCTGGCTATGCTACTCGTACTGTTAATACAAGCTGCTGCGGCTACGAACTTGGAGGGTGTTAGGCGCTTCGGTTTGTTGTTGTTGTTGTTGTTTGTTGTTTTCTTCGCATTGAGCCGTTCTTTCTACCCGTCGACATCCAGCTCAACCAGTGTCCGTGTCGATTCTTCAATCCTAGAGAGATACAAGTTCTGTGGTCACAAAGCTACGCCACAGAGATACTACGTTGCCACGTATGCAATGCAATGCCACGTCATCATACTGCGTACGACAGGCACGACATACACATTCCATGACCCAGAGAAACGAAACGAAACAAAGAGAAAACAAAACAAAACAAAACAAAGACAATTCGAAAGAGAAAAAGATAACAAGAAAATATATATATACATACTAGTATACCTGGTATATATTTAGTAGGTAGTGGTGCCGCTTCTTTAGCTCGTTCTTTTCAACCGCCTGCTACATCTCCTGAGGGGAGGCACGACATTTTTTTCTTTCGTTTTTCTTCTTCTCTTTCGAGTTGTTTTTTTTCTTTTGTTCGTTTGTTTCTTTGGTTTTCTCTCTTTTATAGAACGTGTATATCGTGTGCCTGTCGTATCCAATATGATGACATGACATTGCATTGTCTACTCTGCTTACTGCATGACAACGTAGCATCTACGTGGCGTAGTTTAGTCACCACAGGTTGTTATGCAGTGAGCAGAGTAGACAACACAGCAGTGACAGGTATCATGCCCCCGAAACCCGATTTTTGTTTTTTTTCCACACTTACTTCTCGTTTTCTTGCGACCCGATTTCGAAATCCCTAAATCGAGAAGACATTGATAGTTGCGCGCTATATACGTATGGGCTATAAATCTTGTGGACCCTTTTCCGGTTCACACTGATCTTTTTCAGGGACACACTGACCGTTTCAAGGAACACAGACCGTTTTCAGAGGCATACCGACCCTTTGCAGGGAGATCGTAGCGCTGCGCGTTGTCGCATCGTGCGCCCGAAGCCCCGAAGAAAAACATGTAACTCTGTACCCAAACACCACTCACGGTATTAGCGCCAAATGGTGATTATTCTTTCTTCGTCAACCATTCAGAGAGCCAGGGCCATTCGCGTCGCGAAAACAACGTTCCCGTTCCGTGTGGTGGTGACATCATTTTTTCTCAGCTTCTGGAAGACTGCCCGTGAAAAAACAAAAACACACACACACACACACACACACACACAACTCCATCCACACACACCTCCCCCACCAACTATTAATACACCAACTATTAATACACCAACAACTAGTAATATTACGGGGGACCGTAGTAAACAGGACCAGATATTGTAGGCAAAAATGGGTAAATGTATTGGTTTTTGTGTGTACCGTAGGTCCCATTTACTATGGTCCCCCGTACTACAACTCCACCGACACACACAAACATGTCGACGGCAGCGAAAAAACCTCAACACTGCCGCTACCGCGCTTCAGGCAGAAAAGAAAAAATGCCGACACCGACACGACCTACAACTCCATGGTCACGACATTTACCGCACAAACACGCCCACCGCCGCGCGAAACCCTAAACAAAACTCACGCTGCCGCGACCGCGCTCCAAAACAGACAGACAGAAAAAAAAAAAAAAACATGACAAAAAAAATAAATAAATAATATACCTGTTGATAAAAATCCGCATCCGAGACCCGCCAAGTGGACGTGAGCCAGCGCAAAAAACCTCGAGGGTACGGCCTGACATCGATGCGTTTCAATCGACTGTTCATCTTGCGGTAGCGTCTGCCGGGGCACAAACGGCACGGACGACAGAGAGGTGGCGGCAATGGAATGATTCAGAGTCATCTTGCGGAAGAAGCGTTTGCCGCGGCGCAAGAGAGAGAGGATGGGGGGGGGGGGGGGTGTACTCGATAGGAAAGATGCACTCGATCCATGCATGGCCGTAGTCGTATGACCATAGGGGGGGGGGGGGGGGGGGGGGGGGGGGGGGGGACTTACGTCATGCATTACGTCATGACCGTAGTCGTATGACCATAGACCCTCGGACCCCTACAATGCCGGGACGGAGCACGTCGGGTTTGTGCGGTTCCGATACCACGAGTAACACTGCTGTACCTGGTGCATGGTATAAGTGATCATATCATGCCCTAACCTGGCAAGCGCCTACGTAGTCCAGTCGCGTAGCGCACGCCTACACAGCATACAACGAAAATGCACCCCCCCCCCCCCCCCCCCCCCCCCCCGAGAAAAAAAAAAAACAAAAAAAACAAACATAGAACAGGACGTGGAAAAAAACTACTAGTAGATGAACCCCAACCTCTAACCACGTAATACCTCGCCAATACTGAGGGGGCGCGCGGGGGGGGGGGGGGGGGTGTACTCGATCTCAGGCATGGCCGTAGTCGTATGACCATAGACCCTCGCATCCCTACAATGCCGGGGTGGAGCATGTCGGGTTTTCACCGACCAGGCAGGACATTGCTGGCACCAAGCGCGAAGCGCCGTGACGTGTCCCGCGAGTCGCATGAAGGGTGAGCTGCATCCTACTAAAAATCGCTTGTGAGGCGGACTTGCGTATGGATGGCAGCTTCAATGAGTCAATTCAATTTCCGGTAGCGGGGGGGGGGGGGGGGGGGGGGGGGGGGGGGGGGGGGGATTAAGAGCGTTTAGTTCCGCACAGGGCGTGGGCGATCGTGTTTCAGCGCTCGAATACTCCGCAACGGTAAGGTTTGCCAGTACCGAACGGCAAGGTGTTTTCGGAAAGATCTGGTCAAGAGCGTTCCGAAAACACCTTATTGTTCGGTACCCGGTACCTGGCATTCGGTATCGGCACCCTTCCTTACCGTTGTTGTCTTGGAAACTACAGCAGTACCAATATGTACACACCGCTGAAAAAAACGATCCCACGGCCCCTGAGACAACTCATGCCATGCATGGTCGTGTGCTTCGTATGATCATAGAAGCATCGTTCTCAAGACCTCGCACGATTTGCGACGATCGCAGGGTCGTCGCGGGGAAAACAAACTCACAGGCTATGCCGTTGTCGATAAAGCGATCGCCACGCGCGGTGCCTCTTGCCCCGGAGACACTCGAACAGAGTCATCAGCATCGCGCCAGCCACGAGGCTCATGATCGCCGTCACCTGCGTGCGCACGACGGGACGGAGAAAAATAAAGAAGAGAGAGAGAGAGAGAGAAGAAGAAAAAAAAAGAGAAAAAAAAAAAACCACACTTGGGTATAAGTAAGCAAGTATATATATAGCGTGCACTTTCCAGCCGCCTTTACCGCACCAACGAATCGTTATATATTAATACTGAAGCAGGAAAAAGCATACAAATCGGGGAATTTTGGTGCGCGGATCTCGCGTGGTTGCAGTGTTGTACTAAGGTAATTTGAAAAAAAAAAAAAAAAAAAAAAAAACGACACTATGTTGAGCACTAACCCTATAAAAACCCAAAATCCCGATCCCGTCCCTACCCACATGAACGTTGTCTGGATATTCATCAGGCGTTTTTTGTACTGTACTGTGGTTGAAAAAAATGATCGACTCCACAAAAAGTGTTCACAAGAAAATATTGCCCGATTTCCGTTCCTTACCCTACGGATACATGATTCAGCGATGCGGTTAAGGCTTAGGGTCCTACTATTAATACCGCTCCGGGCGAAACTAGAAGGACCGTTTAGACACTATTAATAATACATATACCAAAAGTTGCTCATATTTCCGACCAGATGGGTACGAATTCATATTGATAGCGTTTTGTCACAAATGCGCGCAGTTGGCTAAAGGGAACACATGTCCAGAAACAATTGTTGACCACGGCAAGCGTAGGCCACTCAAAGCAGCCAGGGCTGCTGGGTGTATAGGGGATGACACTCGTACAGCAGTAGGAGCCCCCCCACCCCCCCAGAGCAACGTGACCGCCTGTGTTGGGGGAAACCCCCCCCCCCCCCCCCCCCCCCCCCCCCCCCCCCCCCCCCCCCCCCCCCCCCCCCCCCCCCCCCCCCCCCCCCCCCCCGCCCCCCCCCCGCCTTATTCATTTCAGGATGTGAGCGCAGTTCCCCAGTCGCGGCAAGCGATTTTGACCGCCTAATGTGGGGATACCGCCTTCCTCAGACCGCCTCGTGGTGGGACGGACCCCTATATTTTTATGCCGGTGTTACATTGTACACATCGGACAAATCATCTACAGATCATACAGATCATCTACAGATCATACAGATCATACAGATCATCTACAGATCATACAGCTCATCTACAGGTCATCTACAGATCATACAGATCATACAGATCATCTACAGATCATACAGATCATCTACAGATCATCTACAGATCATACAGATCCTACATATCACACAGATAATCGATTCCCACATCACGATCTACAGTACGTCTTTCAGGGCAGGTATATTCCTGGTATGTATTATCTGCATGATCTAACTCATATTGCCGGGCAGGAGCCGTAAAACCTCCACGATCTGTACGACACAGATCCTGTACAGCATATCGTAACGGCAGCTTAGGATCTAGATATCTACAACTACTAGTACGGGGGACCATAGTAAATGGGACCAAATTTTGTTGGTAAAAATATGGAAATATATAGGTTTTAGTGTGTAACGTAGGTGCTGTTTACTATAGCCCCCCCGTAATACTACTACTACTGACTGTAGGTCGCTACTTGTCCGACGTGTGCCTACTATTAATAGAACCAAGCCACAAGATAAAAAGGGACGAAACACTACTCTGTAGGTATGTACGTAAGCCATACTCGCATGCCCATGTACGTACGAGCCGGGCGGGCAGGGCAATCCAACCCAACCCAACCCAACCCAACCCAACCCAACCCAACGCATTCCTACTCTCCAGAAATCTCCTCGATTGCTCAAATGACTGCTCAATTGAATGCTCTATCGATTGTACGAGTCTTGTCTGTCCCATTGCAGCCATCTTGCGCATACAGGACCACAGCAGCAGCAGCAGCAGCAGCAGCACTAGCGGTAAAGAAAAGCCTTCAGCATATAGCCCAAATCCCCTGTTCCCCTTTTACAGCTTAGTGGGGTACCCAATTCAAGAGAGTACAAAAGAAAGAGAAAATCGCTGACCTAATAGGAAAACCGTAAATTCGGCTTGCGACGGACACTTTTGAGTATCAAGCTTTCGCCCAACTTTTATCGATTTACGAGCCTTCTCACTCTTCAAAACGCTCAACTGTATCCTGATTCAAGACAGAGCTTCCCTCTTAACGCGGGGACACGGGCGGTTCGGAGGCAAGAGGTTTAACCTTTCTAGTACTAGCAGTGCCGTTTTGGGGACAAACCAGTCTAGTTCCAAGTAATTTGTCCCCGAAACGGGACTGCTCACACCAAAACGGTCAAACTCTGGCCTGTTCAGGGGGGCTCTTAAATCGGGAACCCTACTGCACTTGCTCATAAAACGCCAGCGAAGGTGTTCGTTCACCTGTGCAATCTGTCCGAAACAACTCGGAGCCGTCATTTTTCGGTGGCTCTCCGCGGCATCGACGTGAACGAACCAAGGGGATAAATTCAAGGAAACTCAGGAACTATTCCCGTTTCCCGTTCGCAAGCACTGCCGCGCAACTAACATGAACGGCACGAAAAGTACACTATTTGAATACTGAACCCAAACAGGCCCTACTTGTTTGCAAGTCCAATTTCTCGAGACCACGGGCAACAGGGATCCCGGAGAATGAACTACGCTTGTTGGTAGCTTTGGGCAGGGCAGTGTACGCCCATCGGTGCGTTCTACCCGGATACGTAACCGCCGTGCGTGGTGCCTCACAGCATATTTACATATTTACCCTACCCCATGAACCCTTTTAGTGTGACAGTCTCGTTTTTGGGGACACACCAGTCAAATTCCAAGTAGTTTGTCCCCCAGAAACGGGACTGCGGTTTCGAAAGGGTTGTTGAAAACGCCTCGTTGTAAACGTTCCTGGTCTGAAAAAGAGCAACTCACTGCTGTTCCAGGTCTTTTGATTTTAGGGTTATAGGGTTAGGGTTACATATATATATATATTTTTTTTTTCTTTGAATTTATCCTCCGGCGGATTGGTAAAAATAAAGCTTGAGCTCACCACAGCAGTGTAAATGATCCTGGTCTTGAGTAGTCTAACTGTTCCTTGTTTTGAGTACTCTTAGCGTCTGCACGTCATTAAACTGATCATCCGTATACTATTACTATTACTATTACTACTGCTGTATATACCTGGTATTACGGGAGTCCATAGTTAACGGGACCAAATTTTGTTAGTAAAAAATATGTAAATATTTAGGTTTTTATGTATACCATAGGTCCTGTTAACTATGTAACCCCGTAATAAACGCTTGGTCGAGCCTTACGATAATCTGCCCCGCAAGTACGTGCGTAGCTGATGACAGATAACAGACGCGCGTGCGTTCAGCGTTCTGCGCTTCTTCATCAGGGTTGGACTCTCAGTTTTCAATAGTAGGCTATATATTCGTATGAGGCGTGGACACCAGCTGATGGTGATTTTTTACGGAGGTTTTGCGCTTGGCGCTTGAAGTCGACCAGCCGGCCCTACCCCTACCCCTACCCCTAACCCTCATCAAACGTCTGTTGTCAGTGCTGGGATGCTGTGCTTGGTAAGACTCTACGTCGATTCTGCCGTCGTGGATGTCGTGTTTCGAAAGACCCCAGGTTGATTCCGCCGGCTCGAGATGCTGTGGGCTGGGAAGATTCCAGCTTGATTGACCCACGGATAACATACCCCTTAGCGCAAACAATTAGGTGCGCAAACAGCTACATACCTTAGCAAGACTCAAGATGAAAAGGTGTTCACTACTGACGAGAAGACGGCTAGACCTACATACGATATCACACCCGGTTTACGCCACACAACAAAGGTCCAGCCCAAAACACGAGCACGTTTTCAGGCCATCTTCGATTACTCGCTTCTTTCGCCCTTGCTGCTACCTGTTTTTTGCTGCTGATGCTGCTTCTTCTTGTAGCAACAACAACAACAACAACAACAACAACAGCAGAACATCAATAACCTTTTTTTAGATCACTGCAATAATGATCTCACACTTTTTCTATATAAACAAGCATTTTTTTTTTATAGTTTTTTTTTCAAATAAAAAATAAACGTGCACACAGCCGACAGATGTTATGATACTGCCTTGAATGAGGCTGAAAGCCCAGTACCTACCTGGGTTCAAGTATTGGGATCGTATTTGTAGTACTTGGGAGGCGTTTCTTTCCCAGCGAGGCGCGAGCTCGGCTCTCAGTCTCCGCGTGCACGAAAGGACTAAAGCTGCCCTTCTTCTATCTCTAAGCAAACAACACACGTGAGTACCAACGAGTACCGACTTAATGGGCAAACCTGTCCAGGGATACGAAGTGTCCCGACCTTAATCTTAACACAGATCATCGATCCGCACTTCAAGATCTACCGTAGATACTTGAGCAAGATATAATCACTTCACGGCAGATCGATGTCTTCCTGAATGATCTGCTGCTTGTAAGCTCATGTTGACGGGTCGAAGCCATAAAACATAAAATAGTGTTGATGTCAAGGGCGCCAGGGAAAAAAATGTGAACCGTCACATGATTTTTTTTCGCTAGACAGGGGGCGGGGGGGGGGGGGGGGGGGGGTACTCATTTGTTGCTTGCCTTAGTCATGTGACCACTGACCAGGCATCCCTTTCGAGACGGAGCAGGCGGGGGGGGGGGGGGGGGGTTACTAGAACCAAATGAAAAATAAGAAAAAGTGAAAACATGAAAAAAAAAATGAGAAAAAATGAAGTAATGAGAAAAAAAAAAAAACATATTTTTTCTTCTTTCATCATGTGATCGCAACGACGGTTGCAACGTTTTTTTTTTTTTTTCCATTCCGACCTCTCGTGGTGTGGGTTTGTCGTTTTCTTTTCTTCTCTTTTCTTTTTTTCACGGACGCCCCTGTTGCTGTTGCTGTTGCTGTTGTTGCTCTCACATTAACCCATCGCCAACACGCAACGCACTCCGTGGTCGCAGGCAGCGGGACAGGCTCCAACAACATCGCGACCTACTGTTACGGAGGAGGACCACAGACAGCAAGTGGGACGGACCTACGGTACACGCAAAAACTTTGTATATTTACCTATTTTTACTACTAATAACAATATTCGGTCCTACTTACTATGGTTCCCCGTAATACTTTTACTACTGCTGTACTATTAATACGAACTGCTGTACGTACGTAGGGTCAGGGTTAGGTACGTACAAGCAGTTGTAGCGACGAGTTAATGTGAGAACAACAACAACCACCACAACAACAACAGCAGCAGCAGCAGCCGTACGTACAGCAGCAGCAGCAGCAGCACATGCTCCTGCGTCGGATCTGCGCTGTAGACACAAGATATCCCGCAAAACGTCTCACAACTTACAACGGCATGCACGCTGTCAATATTAATAGGACCTACTGCTCAACCTTAGGCAGGTACCAAAGGTAGATTTTTTTATATCTTGAAATCGTGATACCTATATTTGTGCGATGCGTCGAAGCGTGAAAACGTGCGCGCAACTCTATATACTTGTAGCAGGGCCATAGTAAATAGGACCAAATATTGTTAGTAAAAACAGGGAAATATGTAGGTTTTTGTGTGTATCGTCGGTGCTATTTACTACGGTCCTCCGTAATAGTACTACAGTCCCGTTCTAGAGGGGAAAAAATCGCTCAAACTATGACTAGTTTGTCCGGGCTGCAGTACTGAAAAAGGGTTAACCCGACACTCCCGCTGTGTGGACAACACGCTTGGAAACAGGCTGAGATCGAGGTTTCCGTGCAGTGCAGTACTATTAATAGGAAGGGTTTACCGTTTGGATGGGCCATAGACGTACGTATTCGCGTCCTCGTCTACTGGTGCATGTTGATACGTAGACCAAAACGTGAAAAAAAAAAACGACCACGAAGTTCCATCAAACAAAAGCAAAGGTTCAACAAAGTTGCCATTAGGGTCAAGCGCAGAGAATATTATTTGATAGTGCGTGTCTGTCCGCCCTTTGCTACTGCTGTTAGTAGTTCCTGATTTTTTTCATGATTATGATTATTGTTACTATTATTATTATTATTATTATTATTATTATTATTAAATAAGAGTTCCTGACTCAATAAGAGTTCCGGCTACGTTACCGCCGGTGGGTCGTGATCCCACGTCTCTCTGTGGACACAGAGTGTTCTGTCTGTTGAACTACGACGGCTGAGTGATGACGTGACAAAGGGCTCAGACGAGGGTCTGATGACAGGACAGGAGGGAGAGAACTCTGAGAGAAGTGAGGAGGAGGGCGAGGAGGAAGCGTCACTCCTCCTGCCCTGCGGTCCCGGGACAACGGGACGACGGGACATACATGGGCGACCCGGCGGGGTTTATAGAATCCCGCCGGGACGTTGCACCAGGCGGCGGGGCCGCCCCAACGGATCCGTTGAGCAGATGTGGACCGGTGGCTTCCCGGCGATGTATGGTTCATGACAGTCTCCTGACATAACCTGAGCGAACGCTCCCAGAAATGGAATCTGGAAGGAGCTGGGTTTTCGACTATATGCGTAGGCGTGTTGTTACCGGGGACATGGTATCCACATCACCCCCCAGTTTTGGTGGTGTTAGAGCTCGCACTCCACCAAAACTCGAAAGTAATGGAAAACAGGGACAAAAAGGTTTACAACACGTCTATTAATAGTTGACATCGTAACTTTAAAGGCGATTCGCTCAATCGACGCCTTGAGTTACCTCACTCAATTTTACGGCAAGACAAGACAAAAATTGCCGGACTGTACAACAGTGATATATGCGCTGTTGTAGACAGGACAGTGACAGCAGAGGACAAGTTGACAGACTGCTGTCGTACCGTGGACATCTGGACGGCCAATATTAAAATATTGGGACGGTCCATTCAGGATCGGACAATGAAAAGTGAGCGAAGACAAGAGAGTAATCCGTTTTCACAAAAACATATGTAATATGTGTATTTGCGGCTGGCCAGCTGTGGATTATGACAGAATGATCCTTGACAAGAGCGTGCTAGAGCAACTGTGACAATTATCCCGGGATATTCTAGCAGAAGGTTTGCTAGTGACAAGCACGCTAGACGACTGAGTGTGAACACCCGTCGTTCGACACATGGCTGAAGGCTCAATCACTGTCAAGGCACGTGTTATGCTTAAAAGTAACACGATGACGTACCTGACGGCGACAATGACAGTGTTCCGGACATGACATACTGGACATCGACATAGGCTAAATTGGTTGCTTTGGCATCTGATGGGTGTTCGAAACCGGATCAAATTCTTCGCAGTAGAATTGCCTTGGCGGTGATACGAAGTGACAGCCGCCTACAGTATGCCATTATGGTAGACGCGGTCCAACACGAAAAAATACTGACGAAATAAAAACGTGTCAGACAAACGCGGCTATCATTGTTGACTGTCAATCGTCTCGCACCTGGGCTCCGATGAGGAGGCCTCGAGGGTGTGGCGGTTGGAAGGTGTGTAATGGGTAACCGGTACAAGCGTAGAGACAAAAACGGACGCATTATGTATGCCGTGATCCATGCGGAACGTCAGGCATTTTGGTAGAGACAGATGGTATGCGCGAGCGCTTGATATTATTATCACATAACTTTCCCGGTCGTGTCCCACGTGCCGACTATCGCACGTATGTTATCGTTAGTCTCTGAAACCTCGTGCCCGACAGTTAATCAAACCTAGTATAAAAGCGACCCCCCAAATCGATGGGAATCGGGTTCTTGATGGATCGTTAGCCAGTGAGTGATGACCTCTAAAGGCACGATCCGTGACTACGACTATAATAGACGACATCCTAAATGGCAACTTCGGTTCAGATCTATACGCTGAGGAAAATAAGACAACAATTCTTGGAAGCGCTAAACAAGCTTTCCACAAGGGCACTGTGGTTGGTGACAAACGACATTTTGCGAAGGACACAGGACACGTAGGCACACACTCTTACACATGCTTGGTCGACGGTAATTAAAATATTGCTGATCACCCCATAAAACTGGGTTGACAAGTGATCGCAGCAACAAATCTACTGTGCAAGTCAGGCTTGCACCGTCGAACCTGGACACCAAGCACCAGTCAACTAAAAGACTAGAACAGCGCTCACCACTAGGGGTGAGGACATCAAACAAGAGTGCACGGTACAAACACTCGACAAAACAAGCCATGGGGTGACAACACCTCTTAAGACAGAAAAGTCAGACCTACTCCTATAGGAAAGCAGTCCAAGACAAATAATTTGATGGAAACGGTAGCACCGGGCATACATCATCAGTGGTTGCTCAGTCTGATGTGACAACATAAAGCGCTAAAACAAGACAAGACAAGCCCATTGAAATGTGCTACGTGACAGACGCGGTAACAAGACTAGATTTCCGCGGAGGAGGGTTAAATGCTGAGGGGTCCGTCGACAACACAACAGCGCGATAGGACGCAATCATTTCTCTGCACTGGGGAAGGGCGTTGACATGCCTCCAAACGCCCATCTGAGTTGGATATCCTTCCAGTTTTAAATGGTATTGAAAGTTCGTCAGAGATGCTGCGCCTACTCCTCTTTTATGTCCATCAATACTCTCTACCGTGAACGCACCGATCGTTACTTTTGACAAGGAGCCTTCTAGATCGGGCACGGGAAGTTTGGTCCCTAGAAAAATATCATCGAGCGCATCGAGGTCGGGGACATGGGACGACAGGGGGACGAAGTATTTTTTCATTCGGCCGAGATGAACAGTAATCTCGGCTGGGTTCCCGTCTTTCGTGACGCGATAAATGACAGGTGACAATTGCGCTCGGACAGAGTACGGTCCACGCCATGGGTGATAAGTTTGGGGTTGGGGCCGTCAGCGACATTGTACGGGCGGTGGATCAGTACTTGTTCACCAGGTTTGAACCTGGGAAATGACAGTGTCTCATTAGCGACCGCTTGCTTATCCGCTCGCTCTTTAAGATTTCGGCGGGCCAGCTCGTATGCAAATTGCAAATTTTCGACAGTTTGTTTGGAATAGTCGAGCTGTGATTGCGGCGCTGAGGTGGAGGGCGTACCTAGAATGAGATCGACAGGCAGTACAGCTGCGCGTCCAAACATCAGGAAATGAGGTGTTTCCTGGAGCGTTGACGAATAGGCCGTGTTATGAGCTAGCTGGACAAACGGCAACAGCTCTGCCCAGTTATCGAATGACATATTGCTATACATAGCTAACATACCGTGGACAGTGCTGTGGACACGCTCTAAGACGGAGTTGCCCTGGGGGCGGAAGGCGGCTGTACGCGTTTTCTTATATCCAAATACTGACTGCAATTCTAGGACTAGCTGGTTGGTTTTGAAATTCCGTCCCCTGATCAGAATGCAGCGTTTCTGGAGGGCCAAACACTGAGAACACACGTTCGATTAAATGACGGGCGATCGTGCGAGCTGCCTTGTCTTTGATGGGGATCAAGATGACAAATCGAGTGAGATGGTCAATGACCGACAAAATAAAACGATTCCCTTCTGATAGGCTTTTATACTCGACAAGATCAACAGCGACGCACTGAAATGCGCGCATGACAGGGCGGTGTCCCACTGGCAACTTGGGCGGGCGGTGGGATGACTTCCGGTGTTGGCATGACAGACAAGTTTTGACATGAGTACGGACATCCGTGGGCATGGTCGGCCACCAAAATCTATCTCGGATAGTATCGAATGTTCCTTTGAAAGCTAGGTGACCCCCTGATGCGGGCAGGTCGTGACACGAATTTATGACAAGTTTCCGGAGGGATGTAGGCACTACCAGCTGATCACGGAAAGTGCTACGCTTCCGTAAGTGACCCGGAAGATATGACCGAAATAATAATCCTTCGTTCAAGAAGAAGTGGCTCATCGTGTGCTCAGATTCTTTCGTAGGCAATGGGGCTGATGCTGGTGCACGGAGATAATCAAAGTACTGACAAAATTCCGCTCTCTGTAGATCGGCGAGTTTCGCTGGATCCACGGTAGGGAAGACAGACACGGCGCTCATGAATAACTCACGATCGCTTTCGACAGGTGCTACGTCGTGCAAATTAGAAGCGGACAGTTCGTATTCACGGGGCCCGGGTGGGTAATAAGGACCCTCTATTGGTACGTTCCGACAAATCGCGGCCAATCTGGGCTCTGATGGTATGGGTTCCCCGTTGACTTCACTAAAAGCACGA
The DNA here is from genome assembly GCA_031763025.1 of Macrocystis pyrifera. Taxonomy (NCBI): domain Eukaryota; class Phaeophyceae; order Laminariales; family Laminariaceae; genus Macrocystis; species Macrocystis pyrifera. Next base: position 6,767,225 of record JASSKH010000016.1, read on the forward strand.
GACAGCATATCAGGCACGACATTTAGTTTGCCTGGGACATGTTTGACAGTAAAATCGTAATTCTGAAGTGCGATTGCCCAACGGGTAAGCATGTTAGAGGTGTCCTGCATTTTGTACAAGTACATCAGTGCTTGGTGGTCAGTACAGCAAGTGAAATGCTTTCCCCATAGGTAGGGACGCCAGTGGGTGACAGCCCAGACCACAGCACAACACTCTTTCATGGTCGCACTATAATGACGTTGACTTTTAGTGAAGCGGTGACTATAATACGCGATGATATTCAAATCAGAGTCGGAGTTTCCGTCGAGTGATCGTTGAGCGAGAAAGGCTCCTACTCCGGCTTCTGATGCATCGGTATGGACAATGAACTCTTGACTGAAGTTCGGATATTTGAGGACCGGGGCGGACGTTAGGGCGCGCTTTGCACGTGCGAACGCTTCACTTTGCGCGGGCCCAAATGCCTTTTTGAACGCGGTCTTTTTGACATATTCCTTACGAGTGAGTTCAACCAGCGGTGCTGTGATTTCAGCATAACCGTCAATGAAACGGCGGACATAATTGAGTGTACCTAGGAATGCACGATTTTCTTTGATACACGTAGGCTCAGGCAAGGCAAGAATGGCTTTGACGCGGTCGGCACCGATTGAGATGCCTTCTTCCGATATGACATGACCGAGGTACTCGATTTCTTTCTGACCAAATTGGAGTTTACTCGGTTTTAGGGTTAGGCCTGCCGCCTGTAACGCTGAGAACATTCGCTCGAGGGATTTTAGGTGGGATTCAAACGTCGAATTGATGCAAATGATATCATCCATATACGTAAGAATACCCGATTCCGGACCGAGGTGGCCGAAAGTGACAGACATCATGTGTTGAAACAACCACGGTGCATTACTCACGCCGAAAGGCATACGTTTAAAACAGTACTTGCCGGTCGGGGTGACGAATGCTGTCCGGTCGATGTGCTCTTCCGCAACGGGCAGTTGCCAGAACGCGCTGAGGACATCGGCTGTAGAGATGAACTTGACCCCTTTGACTGCATCTAAGCACGAATCCATGTTCGGGAGGGGCCAGCTCTTTCGGACAATGTGACGATTGAGGGTATGACGATAATCAACACAGAAACGAGGGGTTCCGTTCTTTTTAGCGACCAACGTACACGGGCTACCCCAGGGGCTCGGGCGCTCTTCGATTATGCCCCACTCTAACATATCATGGACGCACTTATCGATGACACTGGCAGTGCGAGGGTTAGTGCGATACGGAGCCCGATCGACAGGACGAGTGTCAGGCGGCAATGGGAACGTTGCTTCGGTATTAGTGCAACAACCAAGCTCTGACATTGACAATGAAAAGACAGGACGGTACTGTGCGCATAAGTTGAGGACAGCGGCTTGTTGGTCGGTTGACAGTTTGGTATTTGTGAAAGCTGTGGACAGGGGACCTTCAAGCTCGGATTTTGCATGAGCCAGTTGTTCCATGGATTCGGGTGTTTTCGCTACAGCGTTAACGTGTAACTGGTCAGGCGTCACGACAGACACGGTGTATAGCTGACCAAGACATAACCCGATCGGAAGTGCAACCCCATCGGACGATGGGTTAGCAACTTGCACAGCTACTGAACCATCGGCAGCGTACCAGGTAGCTAAAGTGCGAGCGACAATAATTTTCTCAAACACTGTCGAGCTACCAGACTGCAGAAATTCAGGTTCGGACATGATTCGCTGTTCGACAACAACAGTACGATCGCGCAATGGGAGACAATCAGTAAAAGCCACGACAAGAGCTTCGTGTCTAGGTTTGAGGTCGACACGTTCGCGCAAAATGACATCAATTCCTTCTGCATCATGGTGGACAGCAGCGACGGACATGGTATTGTCGCTAGGGGCAGGGGAGGGGGCAGCGTGAGAGGCTGAATGGCTAATACGATGTATCGCTGGGATAGTAGTACCAGCGGACGGAAATGACAATGTTTGATTTTCCCAATCGAGGACAGCTCCAAACGTAGACATGACATGATTATCTAGGAGCAATGAATCGGGACCAAGAGACGGTACAACTAGCGCGTCGACATTATGAGTGATTGTACTCAATGTAAGTGACAATGTGACAAACCCCAAAATATTCAAAGGCGAACCATTCGCTGCCCGTAAAGCAACGGCGGCCGGAGGGACAGGTTGAATATTTATTTCACGCAAAGCTGGATGGGACATCAGCCACGCGTGGGAAACGACAGAGACATCAGTAGCAGTATCGAGTGTTATTGCGGACACTGGACAGTCGTCTACGGAGCCAGAAATCTGCACTCTGCGAGACGAAAAAGACAAAGAGAAAGGATGGGATCTGTGTGCCAGCATTGAGCTGTGCCACACGGTAGTCTTTTTATTATTTTTTGCTGGGTGAACCCGGGTACTCGAAGATCGACACTCGGACGCATACTCGGACACGGGGAAATCGATAGCAAACGTCACGCGTTTACGCGGACGTTGTGAGGATGATACCCCACTGCTAAGACTCGAGACAGAGACACTCAACTCCCCGGTTGACTCCTTCTTTGCTAACAACACTCTGTACAGGGGACTCAGCACCCACGGCTACTGCGGAGAGTTTCCTCGTCGCGCCAACCTTGCCTACCGCTTTAGGAGCAAGGCGAGTCCCAACTGTTGGTAGCGCTCCACCAGCTAGTGGTCTTGGGGGCGGCCGTGCTGTCCGGGGTCTCACAGTAGGGGAGTGGGGTGGGGTACTGGGACTGCTGGTATTCCGACATCACTCTGAACGTAGGTGACAAGTGACAAGTTGGTTTATCAACTGCCGTCCGACGCCAATAAGAGTTCCTGACTCAATAAGAGTTCCGGCTACGTTACCGCCGGTGGGTCGTGATCCCACGTCTCTCTGTGGACACAGAGTGTTCTGTCTGTTGAACTACGACGGCTGAGTGATGACGTGACAAAGGGCTCAGACGAGGGTCTGATGACAGGACAGGAGGGAGAGAACTCTGAGAGAAGTGAGGAGGAGGGCGAGGAGGAAGCGTCACTCCTCCTGCCCTGCGGTCCCGGGACAACGGGACGACGGGACATACATGGGCGACCCGGCGGGGTTTATAGAATCCCGCCGGGACGTTGCACCAGGCGGCGGGGCCGCCCCAACGGATCCGTTGAGCAGATGTGGACCGGTGGCTTCCCGGCGATGTATGGTTCATGACAGTCTCCTGACATAACCTGAGCGAACGCTCCCAGAAATGGAATCTGGAAGGAGCTGGGTTTTCGACTATATGCGTAGGCGTGTTGTTACCGGGGACATGGTATCCACATTATTATTATTATTATTATTATTATTATTATTATTGTTGTCTGTCACCACTTTGCTTTCCAGTTTCCCTAACCGATCTTTTTCTGGACAAACCGTGGTCGGTCACAGGTAGGTGTCGTGCCTTCTCCCCCCCCGGTACGCGCCTTCCTTTTTCTCGCGCAGAGGGTTCAACATTCCCACTGCTCCTCTATTTTCATCCAGAGTTGCTAACTCGCGCTCTGGCGCTTTCCGTTGATGACCTTTCAAGCAAGAAAACAAGTCCTCGCGAGTATGCACTCGGTGAGACCCGAACCCGCGCACTCGGTGAGACTCGAACCCACGGAATTGATCTTAGTATGGAAGGCACGCGGACTTTCCCAAGCCACCGAGCACGCGGGCTGCTGATACTAATAGACACGCATTGATTGATGATTGTTGTGGCTGCTGCTGCTGCTGCTGCTGATGCATGATGATGCTGCTTCTGCTGTGGTGAGTTCCAAAACACAAAACCGTTCGGGTCGGGTGTTCGTCGTTTGTACGTATTCATCATGAATAGCACTGCGTCTATTCACCCATGCCCCATGCCTATTTACCCGCCTACTTCTGCTGTGGTTTGAAATACTCTTCTTACGTACCAGGGTATATATATATAACCACCAAGAAATTCTACCAGGTACAGCCTTGGTAATTTTCCTGTTCTTTTTCGGTTTGGTTTCTTCGTTGCTTCTCTTTCTTTATGGTGTATTTTGGTTGCTGGCGAATGTATGTATGTTGTGTCGGCCGCACCTAGTGCGAAGGCATGGTATTGCGTAGGCTATTAATGCATTACGGTGTGTTATCTCTGTGTCGTAGTCTGTGACCACAAACCTCGTATCTTTCTAGGGTGAAGAATCAGCACGGACACTGGGCTTGCTGGATGTCGACGAGTAGAAGAACGGTTTAATGTGAAGAACACAGTACACAGCAGTAGTACAGGAGGAACGTCTATATAATTACGGGTGGAAATATGGGTGTGTTCTTCACATTAAACCGTTCTTTCTACCCATCGATAGGAGTGAATTGCCCTGAAAACATCGCGCAACCTTTTCCTTTTTCTTGAGAGATTGAATTAACCGTTTGGGCGGACGGATGATCTTTCACTCTATTATTAATAATAGTTTCATAATTGAAGATTGACCAATTTTTCCACTGACTTTAGACACGGGGCTCTGCGACAGAAACTATTACGGACCGATGCGAGGCCCACAGAGGCCACAGCAGCAGCGGCTGCGATGCGCGAGGGTTTTGTCCTGTCGTCGTAAATATGTGGCTTAGGTACGCAGCAGCAGGGCGAGACTCTCGAGGGCGTGGTTTGGTCGGGATGAGGTTTTCTCTTTTGTCTCTTGCATCTCGAACTCTTTTTTTGTTCTTGCGAAGTAATAGAAGGAGCTGTGTGCTGACGAGCGTGCAGCAGCGACGAGGCACAAGCGAGCGGGAGTTTGGGCGTCCCGAATGAGGGGAGAGGTACACAGCAGCAGCGGCCGCAAGGCCCGATCGCGTGTTTGGTCGTCGTGAACGACTGGCAAGATACACGCAGAAATCGTAGAAGCACCAGCAAGCTCATAGTCAGCCCATTCTCTTGCTTGCAAGCTAAAATAATAGCTGATGCGAAATCCTCCTCCTGACCAAAGCATGCGCTCCAGCCTCGTCCTGCTGCGGTCTACCTTGCCATTGATTATTCGGGACGACCGAACACAAGCTCGGGACTTCACAGGCGAGGCGGCGGGGATCGGGTCGGGGCGCACAGTCTCGCCCCGCGCCCCGCGCAGCAAGCAAAACCCCCGTGTGCGTGTCAAGGATGGCCTCTCAGACTCCGTGGATTACTGGTTGAATGGAATCGCCAGGTCTCAGCGGGGTCAGCCAGTCGTTCGTCGATGTGTCTGATGTGAAAAGTAACGAAATTACCGCGAAACGGCGGTGCAAGTTACATCGCTCGACAGAACTTCAGATTTCAGATCTTCAGACTTAGGGGTGACATACGAAGAAATGCACGGAGCGACCAACGAGCACAGCAGTACTGCTGTAGCACTACAGACTACTCGCAGTTCTGTTGTTCTTGTTCTTGTTCTTCCGAGTATTTTCCAGAGCAAACAGCATGAGGACAAGGGTGGAAATCGACCGACACGCATTATTAGCCCGAGCACAAGCAGTACAGCAGCTAGTAGTAGAAAGAAGCGTTCTGCAATCGATTGCGAACTGGATGAACTACGAACGATTACCCACGATATCACCAAACGTCACAGGCGCGCCCCACCCGTGTGTGAGTGAGTCAAGGATGACCTCACTTCATGGGTTGTTGCTTGAATGGAATCGCCAGGAAGCGGAGTGCGTCAGCCAACCTCCAAGACAGAAGTATTAATAGTATCTCTGGGATCCGCGTGCAGAGCAACGCCTCTGCGCGTTACGCCATTTAATTCTCAATCTCGATATTTTGTACTCCCCGCCAAGTAACGCCTTCCCATACCACTCAAAACCCTTATATATCGCGCCGCCGTGTTCCCATACCCCACACAACAACAGCACAACAACACAACCTCAGGGAAAGAGCTGCGACTGTAAGCCATAGACAGGCAAATAAAGAGACCGTTTAATGGTCAAATCTTCGACTTTGGGCCCGTCAAGACCGCCTTAGATTAACAAGTATCCTGGATTTAGTGTCGGGAGTGCCTTGACGGCTGTCAAGGGCGAAGAGGTATAAAAATGGTCACGGGTGCCGTCAATCGACAACAACAACAACACCAACAACGACAAGCCTTAAGAAAGGAGTCGTGTGGCGTGGGTGGATGACGAGCCTGCTTTTGTTTCCTTGTTTCGTATTGTCTGACGCCGAGGGGTGGGGCATAGTTGACGAACGCTGGACAGAGACGGCAGACAGGGTAGCAAGGTCCCAGGCGGACTAGTAGGGAGAACCTGGCTATGCTACTATTACGGGGGTCCACAGTTAATAAGACGTATGGTATACGTCAAAAAACTATATATTCACCTATTTTTCATAAGAATATTTGGTCCTATTTACTATGGTCCCCCGTGATACTCGTACCACGAACTGCTGCGGCTACCTGGAGGTTACTTTGTGCTTCGCTTTGCCTCTGTTATTTTCCCTTGGCTCTTGGTATCACTCTGTTCATTAAGTATTAATAGTGGGTGTTTTTTCTTTAGCTCGTTCTTTTCAAGCGTCTGCCACATCCTCCGCCTGCGGGGAGGGACGACAATTTTTTTCTTTTCTTTTTTTAATTTTTCTCTTTCGACGTGTATTCTTTGGTTCTTTGTGTTCTTTCGTTTTCTCTCTTTCATGGAATATGTGTGTCGTGCTTGTCATATCCAGTACGATGTTTTTTTTTCTTTTCTTTTTTCATTTTTCTCTTTCCATGTGTATTCTTTGGTTCTTTGTGTTCTTTCGTTCTCTCTCTTTCATGGAATATGTGCGTCGTGCTTGTCATATCCAGTACGATGACATGGCATCGCATTGTCTACTCTGTGCTTACTGAATACCTGGTACGTACGTAACAACGTATTAATAGTATCTCTGTACGTAGTGTAGTTTTGTGACCACATAACTTACATCTCTTTAGGATTGAAGAACCGGCACGGACACTGGTTGTTCTGGATGTCGACGGGTAGAAAGAACGGTTTAACGTGAAAACACACTCATATATATATATATAAAAAAAAAATCACACCCTGGACATTTGCTATTCCAATAGTCTATTGTGTCTACAATTGATTCAGGAGGATGTGTGTTAATTGGATTTGTCTTGACAATTGTTTTTGGTGACTGTCTATTAACTGAAATTGTCAATACAATTGATTTCGGCGATTGCCCATTAATTGAAATTGGCCAGGCAATTGTTTTCGGCGATTGCCTATGAATTGGAATTGTCCAGGCAATTGATTTCGAATACCATCTACTAGTCGGAATTGTGTGAGCAATAGGTTTCGAGTTTTGTCTATGAATTGGAATTGTCCAAACAATTGGTTGTGGAGACTGCCAAATTAATTGGAATTATTCAGCAAATTGATTTCAGGTGCTATCCAATAATTGGAATTGTCCAGACAATTGATTTCGGGTGTTGTCCACTAACTGAAATTGTTCAGACAATTGATTTCGGGAGCTGTCTATTAATTGGATTTGTCTGAACAATTGATTTCGGCTGCTGCTTATTAACTGAAATTGTCCGCACAATTGATTTCGGGTGCTGTCAATTAAATGGAATTGTCCAAACGGATCTGTCCGCACAATTCATTTCAGATGCCGCGCAAGAAATCATTTGCTCGATAAATGTCATGGCCGTGTACCTACAGTTAGTAGTTATTGTATTATGATAGACACTCCCCATTGAATTGATACTACTCGTAATATGGCACAATAAGGGACCTTGCACATGATTGCGTATTGAGGGAAGTTCCCGATCCTGTTGTAGAGGCAATACTAGCATGGTGGTACTGTTGTGTACTGACGAAATCAAATGTAGTTCTACAAGTAGCTGCCACCTTTCAAATAACAGAGCCCTCTTAAACTCCATAGTCATGACAGTTCCAATTAGTAGATCGCTTCCGAATCCCATTGTCCGGACAATTCCAATTAATAGACGGTATCTTAAAGCAGTTGCCCCGACAAGTCCAATTCATTTAATTCACCCGATATCAATCGTTCAAGCAATTCCAATTAATAGACAGCCTGTGAAATCATTTGCCTGCACAATTTCAATTTCAATTGATAGGCAGTCTCCGAGCTCATTTGTCTGGACAATTCCAATTATTGAAAAGCACCAAACATCAATTGTTCAGACAATTCCAATTAATGGACAGTCTCTGAAATCAATTGTCAGCGCAACTTCAATCGATAGAGAGTCTCCAAAATTATTTGTCTGGACAATTCCAATTGTTAAACAGTCCCCGATATCAATTGTCCAAATAAATCCAATTGTTAGACAGCAGTATCCAAGATCAATTGTCTAAACAATTTCAATTGCTAGACAGTCTATGACATCACTTGCCCGGACAATTCCAATTAATAGACAACTTCGTGACTCTGCTGTAGGGGCAATAGTCTATTGATAGGTCTATTGTCCAAGGCATAAGCAGAAAAGGGCGGGACACCTCAACGTTAGTTTTGTATTTTATCTCCGCAGGTAGGAAGTTTTGATACCGCTTCGTCCATGTGCTCAGATGTAAATCAATAAAAAAAGTTTTCACGAAACATAGTAATCCGTATGCACTGCTGTTGTTTTGAAATGTACGGGCAGTTAATTTAGGAGACTGCCCACCAATGATGGCATTGTCTGAAGTAGTTTTGGGGATTTCGTATTCGTCGAAATTGTCGGGATAGTTGATTTTGTATACTGTCTATCAATTGGAATTGCCCGGACAATTGATTTAGAAAGCAGTCTGCTAGTTGAAATTGTCCGGACAATTGATTTTGGAGACTGTGTATAAATTGGAATTGTCGGGCCAATTGATCTGGGAGACTGTCTATTAATTGGAGTTGTCGGGACAAATACTTTTGGCGTCAGTCTACTAATTGAAATTGTTCGGACAACTATTTCGGGGGGCCGACCATCAATTGGAATTGTCGAGACAATTGATTCAGGAGACAGTCTATCAAATGGAATTGGCCGGACAATTTATTTAGGAGAAGGTCCATTAATTGGAATTGTCCGGACCATTGATTACGGAAACTACCTATAAAGTGAAATTGTCTGGACAATAGGGTCAGGTAGGGGTCACTTAATAGACATTGTCTGGATAATAGAGCTTGACGCCTTTTAATTAACTGGAATTAGGGACCACAATAGACAGTCAATTGCAATAGGAAGCTATTAATAGACTATTGGACTATTGCCTATTGTCCAGGGTGTGATTTTATATATATATATATAGTGGTGTCCCTGGTGGCTTGGTAGGTGGTCCGCGAGCCCGTCAAGATCAATTTCGTGGGTTCGAGTCTTAACCGAGTGCATGCTCGTAGGGACTTTTTCTTGCACAAAATTGATCAGCAGAAAGCGCGAGAGCGTGAGTTAGCTGTACATTCGACGAAAATCGACGAGCAGTGGGAATGCTGGACCCTATGCGCGACGAAAAATAAAGGCAAGTACCGGGGGGGAGAAGGGACGACACCTGTGACCACGGCTTGTCCAGAAGATCGCTGAGGGCAAAACCTCCTGTAAGAGTTGGGCTGGGAAGTAAAAGTGATATTAAAAAAAAAAAAAAAAAAAAGTGGTGCGTTGCTGAGTTGTTGCATTTTGGGCATCCATCAACATAAATGTCGTATAGTACAGGAGGTACGGGTATAGAGTATGGAACATCGAAACCGCTTGGGGATTCGGCGAGATGAAGGATGAGATTGAGATCTACTGCTGTAGACACGGAGATTTTTGCTTTGTTGTTCTTGTCAAGATTGCCGAAAATGTCATAAGATCAGATTGCCTTCATATCAACCACTCTTTTTCACGAATAGATCGGCACTGCTGCTGCTGCTATTTCCGGAGGCAATCTCCATAACTGCTAATTGCTACTACTAATATTAATATTAATAGTCACCGGGTGTGTCAATCCTTTGAGGGCAAACTTCAGTCCCGTTCAGGAGGCAAACCAGCCAAATACCATAAGAATTGACCCTTTTCGAACTGCAGCACCCTTTTGAGGACAATCCAGCCAAATTCCAAGGTAATTTGTCCCCAAAACGGGACTTCGGTACTAAAAAAAAAAACGCTCCGTCTCGGGGTTTCAGGGGGGAAAATCGACCATAAAGAGAAACGAGTTCAGTTCAGCAACGATGTACTCATTATCATACATGTGGTCGTGGCCTGGGCGACAAAAAGGGATGGCACAAAAATGTTGGCGTCAGAGATGCAACGGTCGAATGCAAGGAGTCGTACCTATAACGTGTGTGTGTTCTTCACATTAAACGGATATTTCTATCACGGGGGTCCATGATCAATACCTGGTAGGACCTATGGTATACACAAAAATACATATTTACCTGTTTTTATCAACAATACGTAGCATGGTCCCCCGTAACACCCGTCGACATCCAGCACAAACAACCAGCGTCCGTGCCGACTCTCCAATCCTATCTAGAGTTACAAGTTCTGTGGTCAAGCACAGGCAGGTGCAACATTCTACGGTCGTTTCCTATGCGGTTCGATTTCGAGCTTCAGATTTGTATTTTTCGATCTCAAAAATGAATGACCCTGCTTATGCAGTCCAAATATGCAAAATCCGACCGGAAATTTTTCGATTTGAGAATCCGATGACCCAAGTCGTCTCGCCCAAAATCCGACGACCTGGGTCATCAGACTTTCAAATCGAAAAATGGCATGCTTTTTAAATTCAAGATGTTATCCACGACAGCAAACAGCAGCAGAACGATCGATGAGTTGGATGGTGATACAGCTACCGTATAGCGACGTTGCTTCGCGCCCGACGCGCGGACGGCGCGTCCCTCCGTGGCCCAGACTAGAGTCGGCTGGCGCGGGCTCGGGCCTAGAGACCAAGAGAAGCGCACTCGGCACGCGCCTCTCCGCGGATAAGTACTCGTAGACTACACTGCTGTACAGCAGCAGCAGCAGCAGCAGTCGGTCACAAAAAGAAACACGAAATACCAAGACAGGTTGACTCTAGCGCACTCGCCACGTCTCTTCGCTGCCACACCAGAGGCAGTCAGCGTGGGCTCAGACGCTTGGATCCTACGCGGAGGGCAGCGCACCCAGCGCGTCTCTTCGCGGCGCCAAACCACAATAACAGCAATTGGTCTCGACGTTTGCTGGAATCTCTACACGCACAATAAATCTGATTTTTACGCATAGGTAGACTCTTTCGATTTGCCAAGTTCGCATCTGAAAATGCCATCGGGTCAAAATCTGAAGCTCAAAAATCGAACCGCATAGGAAACGGCCTAATGCTACAAAAAAAAAAAAAAAACGTACTGATTCTGGGCCCTCACCTGCTCAAAGCTCACGCTGCTCGTGGACCGCAAACGTTATCAACCATTGTGTTGGTCGGCTATCCTCGGGGTCCCGAAAGGGATACTGCTGTAGGATATCAGATATGTATGCATATGTTGTTGTTGTTGTTTTCTTCACATTAAACGTTCTTTCTACGCGTCGACATCCAGCACAACCAGTGTCCGTGCCGATTCTTCAAACCTAGAGAGATACAAGTTCTGTGGTCACAAAGCTACGCCACAGAGATACTACGTTGCCACGTATGTAATGCAATGCCATGTCATCATACTGCGTACGACAGGCACGACATACACATTCCATGACTTAGAAAACAAAAACGAAACAAAGAGAAAAAAACAAAAACAAAAAACATATGTGGACTTGGACAGCAGTGTACCGCTAGTACCTGATACGAACGGGCGCGGACTTCACTTTTTATTTTGGTCTGAGGTGTAGATGCTACATGTGCTTCGTAGGGTTATGATGTGTAATATTCTTTGCTTGTTTTTTCATTTCCACCGAGGTATTCTTCCACTCCAGAGTTATTGGAGCCTGTCCTGCGACCGCAGAATGCATTGCATCGTGGCGATGAGTTAATGTGAAAACAGCAACAACAACAACAACAACAACCGCAACATGTATGTGTGTGTTCTCTTTTACGGACTGTAGTCCCGTTTTGGGGACAAATTACTTACATTTAGACTGGCTTGTCTCCGAAACGAGAGTGCAGTCCTACTCTTCTTTCTACGTACTCATCCACATCCAGCGCAACCAGTGTGTGTGTGTGTGTGTTCTTCACATTAAACCGTTCTTCTACTCGTCGACATCCAGCAAGCCCAGTGTCCGTGCTGATTCTTCACCCTAGAAAGATACGAGCTCTGTGGTCACAGACGACGACACAGAGATAACACACCGTAATGCATTAATAGCCTACGCAATACCATGCCTTCGCACTACGAGGTGCGGCCGACACAACAACATACATGTGCCGTCTTCAATCTTTTATTATACAATACAGAATAGAGAGAGATAAAAGCTCTGTGGTCACAAAACTACGACGCACTGAGTTGTTATCATATAGAAGACCTCATATTAATAGATAGATTAGACAACGCAATGCAAGGGAATGCCATGTCATCGTACTGGATACGACAGGCACGACAGAGACATTCCATCAACAACAGAAAAATCGAAAATCGAAAAATCGAAAGAAACAGATCGAAAACTAAAACGAAAAAGGGTCTCGCTTGCCCCCTCAGCAGAAGATGTGGAAGACGATACAAAACAATCGAGAGAAAGAACGCCACCAAATATCTACTGTATATACCTGGTACCAGGTACATATAAAACTGAAAAAGATTGAAAAAAAAAAAAAAGGGTGGAAGAGTAAAAACCAAAGAAACGAACAGGCAAACCGAACACAGCACGACGAAACACAGAACAAAAAAACAACCCTCCAGGCGGCCGCAGCAGTTTGTTGGGTACGCGTACTACTACTGCTGTTGCTGTATGTAGCTTACTGGTAGACAGGTTCTACCTACTATTTACGGGGGGGCATAGTAAATAGGACCAAATATTGTCAGCAAAAAAACGGAAAAATATAGGTTTTTGTGTGTACCGCAGGTCCTATTTAATATGCCCCCCCCCCCGTGATATTTATAGTCCGTCTGGTACCTTGCTTGCCCTGTCTGCCGTCTTTAGGTCGCTGTGCTTGGGAAGGCTGTCAAGGGTCTCTTTGCCGATACACACCATTTTTTTTCTCTTTGTTTCGTTTAGTTTCTCTAGGTCATGGAATGTGTATGTCGTGCCTGTCGTACGCAGTGTGATGACACGGCATTGCATTGCATACGTGGCAGCGTAGTACGTACCTCTGTGTCGTAGCTTTGTGACCACAGAACTTGTATCTCTCTAGGATTGAAGAATCGGCACGGACACTGGTTGTGCTGGATGTCGACGGGTAGAACGAACGGTTTAATGTGAAGAAAACAACAACAACAACTACTACTACTATTACGGGGGTCCATAGTTAACGGGACCAAATTTTGTTAGTAAAAACAGGTAAATATATAGGTTTTTATGTATACCATAGGTCCTATTAACTGTGGACCTCCGTAATAATACTCGATCCCGCTCAGTTGTGTCGGTGCGGGGTATGGTTGTGGTAATTGTGATCGTGGACTGCTGTGCTGTGGGTGTAGTGCGGTGTGTGGCGGGTTGTTATCGTTGTCGTCGTGCGTGTGGCCGTGGTGGTGTTTGCGGTCGCTGTGGCTGTTGTTCTGGTGTTACTGCTGTGATTGTGGGTTGTGGTTGCCATCACGATTGCTGTACTCTGTGCTCTATTCTTACACTCTGTATAACAATATGGCTCGCCTCCAGTGAGTATTGGGGAGAAGTAATCTGCTGCTGTAGTCCGTGTGATCACGAGAAAGGCTAGCCTCCGACACTTCTCGAGGGGGGGGGGGGGGGGGGGTATCTGCTCCCTGTGGTCACATGAAAGGCTAACCTCCAGTAACTCTCGAGGGGGGGGGAGGGTAGTCATTACTCGTATCGTGCATGGTCGTAGTCATATAACCATACCCTCGCATCCCTAAAATTCCCGGACGGAGCACGTCGGGTTTTCACCGACCAGGCAGACATTGCTTGCACCAAACGCGAAGCGTCGTGAGGTGTTGGGCGAGTCGCATGAAGGGTGAGCTGCATCCTACTAAGAACCGCTTTAGAGGCGGATTTTCTAGCATATTGGATGACAGCATCAATGAACTGATTAAATGTCTGGGGTGGCCACTTGCAGAGACAGCAATGGGGTTACTATTAATATGCAACTGCCTCGATGGTGCCTCACCATGCATATACACACTACGTGATACGATCATTTCCCTTGTGCGCAGTGAAGGTTCTCCCCGCACAAAAACGAATCTAACTTGACCGCCAGCCGTGGTAACCGCCAAAAAAAAAAAAAAAAAAAAAAAAAAACGGTACCCTGGCTGTCTAGCTCACTCAATGAGAGGCTTGTTTACAGCAGCGTAGTGAACAGGTGAAGATGCTCAGACTCTAAAATTTCCTGTGTGCTCGAGTACACTGCTGATGCGGGGGACCGTAGTGAACAGGACCAAATATTGGTAGTAAAAAAGGGTAAATATATAGGTTTTTGTGTGTACCGTAGGTCCTATTTACTATGGTCCCCCGTGGTATGTTTTGCCTAATATACCCACATACAGAAAAATGAGGAAAAGTCAACAGACCCACTATTGGTATTAATAATAATACTACTGCTGTGCGGACTGCTGTTCTGGTCACTCACTTATCTCACATTGAAAAAACAAAAAATAATCTGACATAGGGACCGAAACAATCCACAAAGCAGTGGGTCTGTTATTTTTTTCCCTATTTTCTGCTGGTGGATTTCATAGGCATAAATCCAACACCCGCACATGAAGTGGGTCCCATCGGCATCCGTGGCAGTGTACTCGAGCACACGGGAATTTCACAGAGTCTGAGCGACGTTACCCGGCGCATATTACCCCTCGAGAATATTTGAAGGCTAACTTTTCTTGTGGCCACACGGACTAGATTATCCCCCTCGAGAATTGTTGGAGGACTATTTACGGGGGACCATAGTAAATAGAACTTGTGGTCTAGACAAAAACCTACCAGGTATGTATTTCCCTATTTCTGCTAACAATATTTGGTCCCATTTACTATGGTCCCCCGTACTATTAATACCGGTATCTTTTATTGTGACCACAAGAACTACAGCAGTAAATTGTTCCCCGTCAACAACAGTAGTGCCAATCTTAAGGCGACTTACAAAGCGAAACGTACGGGTTGATTTGTACCAGGCTGTAGAATGTGTCCAGACTGCACTACGACACGAACAGTCTATTTACGGGGAACCATAGTAAATAGGACCAACGGTAGACACAAAAAACTATATATTTACGTACTTTAGCTAACAGCAGTACTTGGTCCTATTCACTACAGTCCCCCGTAACAGACAAATAAATGGAGAACCTAACAGAGTGTAAACGCACCTTGATTTAGGCGGTAAAAACGTGAACTGACACATCACAATGTAACCCTCGTACACACAATATATTACCTGGTACGTACGTAACATCAAAACATATTACTGTCCATCGTCCGACGGCTATCTATCTCAAGGGGGGGAACCAAAAGACCAAAAAGCTACCAGGTATTTTTGTTTCTTCACCAGCTCTCCATAACTGCACCCTCATTTTTTCTGATCAAACAAGCCTGAATTATTTTTCATGCTTGGAATTATACGGGAGACTGGACTTCACATGTTGGCATTAAAAAATACACGTACTTGGGTCAAATTTACCGGCGTACGGTGAGGGGGGTCGCAACATATCTCCCGCCCCCCTCCGTCCCCCCTACCCCAGGCACATCAGCATAGACGTGTGACGAGAAGAATAACCCAACCCCCCAGCCGCACTCCCCCACCCCTCCGTCTCGAAAGGGATGCGTGTTCCAAGGTCAAATGACTAAGGCGAGCAACAAATTAGTACGCCCCCCATCCCCCCTCCCCCCCCCCCCCCCCCCCCCAACCCTCCGGCACTCCAGGCGCATCAGCATGGACGGGTGGCGTGAATGACGCATAACCCAGCAACTCAACCCCTTCTGCAAAATGTTTACAATTTCAAAACTTCGCGCACCTGCACATCTCTCCAGCTGTTCGTGGTGACGTTCGGCTGAGCGCCTTCCCCGATTTTCGGGGGCATCGTGGGCACAGGGGTGGTAACATTGCCGGTGACGTTCGACGGGCTGGGAGTGCCGTCTAAAGACGTCATGGTCTTTCAAGTCGCCTCACGCCTCTCGGCCAGTCACGCCCAGTCTCGCCAAGCCTCGCCAAACTCCGTCAAGCTCCGCCAAGCCTCGCCACGCCGCCAAGCCAAGGAAAGCCGAGCCAAGCCAGGTCAAGCCAAGCCAAGTTAAACCAAGCCAAGCCCAGTCTCGCCAAGCCAAGCCGCCGCTCAACCCTCTGCGCCCCTCCTGCCCCTGTAGTTGTTAACCCTCGGGGCAAGAGCGTTGTACTGCTGCTGTTGAAAAATAGGTATGCCCAGAAAGTCGTCCACTTGGCAACGCCTTCCACGTCCGAGCAATACCTTGCTCGGGTTGGGTTGGCTGTCCCCCTCCTCCCGTGCTGGCTTGTCTGCCGGCCTGAAGCAGTTTTCCCTTTTTTTTTTTTTTTTTTTTTGCGGGCTCCTGTGCAATTGTTGAAACAATAAAAAATATGATAGCAGATAACAAACAACAGCAGGAACATCAACGGCAGCAACAGCAGCGACAGCAACAAGAATTAAGCGCTGCGAGTAAACTTATACATGGTATGTGCGAATGGCAGTAATATTCCACGGCGAGCTTCAGCGAAGCGGGGAATGTGAGTCTTGTCCTTCACGAAATCGTTGGCCAATCAGATGGACGTACTATTTAACACCGTCTTGTGCGTATTAATAGCAGAGGTGACCTCTTTCAGAAGCTAGAAGTAACGTGTACCGTGTGTAGTGTAAAGTTGTCCAGACATATTACCTTATACCAGAGCACGTACTACAGAACGTGCCATTGATGAGCGGCACCCGCGGGGGGAAGCGGCGGAATGTGAGTTTTGTACGTACGTACGAAAAAATCGGCCAATCAGATAGGTGTCGTCTCGTACGACGTGATGAATACCAAAGTACCGAAAATGACACAACCCCAACGCACGTCGTATTTGGCACCTATTAATAGTCGTCGTGGGTTGGGGCAGACGAGCAGACATCAAACAGACGGCTTCCAGCGATTTCCAAGCCTTCACGCCAACCGCAGTGTGGGGAGGTGGGTTCAGGGTCCACAAGGGGTGGTTCTTCTCTGTAATACGGGCTAGCGGCTGAAAACCGTTTAAGTTACACACCGCAACTTTTGAGCTTTTTTCAGTGCGCACACAGGGGGGTGCGATCGTTTTTGTCAGCGCTCGTTTTTCTCGACAACAACGGTTACGTTCGCAAAAGGCTGACCAAATATTTCGGAAAACTCTCGACCAGATATATATTTCCGAAAACCCCTTAATTTCAGTAGTACTGCAGCCACTTCGGTACTGCTGCAGTCCCGATTTGGGGACTAACCATTCTGATTCCGAATTGTTTGTCCCCGAAAACGGGACTGCAGTCCCAAAATGGTTAATGGTGTTCGGTATATGGCACAAACCTTCCCGTTCTGAAAAAATCGAGCGCGCTGGAAAACGATCTCACCTTAAGAACCTCTGCGCGAACTCAAAGCTCTTGCTTGACGGAATAAGAGTAATACTGCTATGACGGAGGACCGTAGTAAATGGGACCGAAATTTGTTAGTAAAAAAAGGGAAATATATAGGCTTTTGTGTGTACCGTAGGTGCTATTTACTATGGCCCTCCGTAAAATTACGGGGGACCATACTGTAGTTAATAGGACCAAATATTGTTGGTAAAAATAGGTAAACATATACCTGGTAGGTTTTTATCTACCACGTATACAATACCCTGGTAGGTCCTACCAGGTATCAGCTATGGTCCCCTTGTAATATTAATACTACGTATTGATACTGCTGTTGTTTGTTCTCACATTACTAAATATACTGCTGCAATACTTCCCTCGCGGGTAAAAATTGCGACACACTAAACCCAGGTATCCAGGTAAAAGAGAAGGTTGGGGTGCAGGCTGACATCACAGTCGGCGATTGATTTCTGGTATGATTTTTTTATGTACCAGACTGGTCTTCCTCTATCTCACAGTCTGTGACCACGGAATCAGTATCTCTCTAGGATAAGGAATCAGGGCGGACACTATTACGGGGATCCATAGTTAACGGGATCAATTTTTTCGTAAAAATACGTAAATATATAGGTTTTTATGTATAACATAGGTCCTATTAACTATGTACCCCCGTAATAGGTGTTCTGATGAAGCTGGGTAGAGAAAGGACGATTTAATGTTAAAACAACAACAACAACAACTGCTGTGTGCTCTGCTTGTGCTGAACCACGAACGCGTAAAACTATTTTGATACTATTATTAATAGTAGCGATACCGGCACCAATGCCACTATGTCCGTAAACATAGGCACAGTTCGGTTACTCTTATGACCCAAAACGTTCCTTATGTTCATGAACAAGATCTGTTGTATACACACCCGTACACCCTCTGCTACTGCCGCTGGTGCTGTACGACGTATATATACACATGTACATGCGGCCTACGACTGCAGAAGAAGTACTCCTTGCCGTATACGAACCTGGCCAGAGGTACATGTGGCAAAAAATACCAGGTATCCGGTACTGCTGCTCTGCTGTACCATGTCCATGCTGTTTCGTAAGGACGTTTGGGTTTTTTTGCGTGCTAGTACGAGGTTGTTTAGTTTGTGTTGCAGTCACGAAAACTAAGTTTTTTTTTAACACGAAAACAAAACAAACCGCCAACGGCGTTGAAAACGAAAGAAAGTACGCACGACGAGCAGGCACAGCTGCAGCAGCAGGCACAGCAGCAGAACCAGAGGCAGAAGGAGCAGAAGCAGCAGAAACAGCAACCGGTGGGAGGGCACGTCCGAAATGAAACGCGGCCTGGAAGAAGGGGAGGGTCTAAAACTCGAGCTGGGACAGACGCACGCACGGCTGGATGCGTGTGATTGTGCTGACTGGTGGCGTCGAAAACGAAAAGAAGGAAAATCGGGACGGGAGAAGCGTCTGGTGGGGTAGACTAATTACATGCATTTTCAAAGTGTCATATCATACCAGGTATAGACTGCAGAGTACCAACCCACACTTGCAATAATAAAAAATATGAATACAAAGTGCGAAAAAATAACGCACCAGGCTGCACCACCAGGAGGTGCCGCAAAACAGCAACAACAACTCGAAAGCAACCTTCCAAACATGCCCGCAAGCGTTGCTTGATTGACGTGTGCACGAAGGTTCTGTGGGCTTGCTTCTAAGAACGAAGGGCCTTGTATCCATCGTGCAAACCAGCGCGACAAGCAAACCGAGCAGTGATCTCTCTATCTGTGTGCTGAGAACAAGCATACGACTCGCCAGCAGCTCAACAATCGGTCAATCGTCTGTTGGTTGTTTGCATAATCTTGTTTCTCGAAAGGAATACAACAAGCAAGCCCGATCTCTTCGGAGCGCCCCCTGCTCTACGCCCTCCGTCGTGCCGACTCGCCAACTCACCGACCGCAGGGCTCGGGACGGGGCAGCCAGGGTTCAGGGGTCACCCGCAGCTGCCGCAGAGGATGCAAACGGTCACTCCAAACAAAGGTAGACAAAACGGTGGTGCAGCAGCAGCAGCACACACAGACAGGTAGGACTCCCAATCCCATATACGAGAGCAACGGATTGGATGGAGTCAGTCAAGGATATATACTTCTTACAACAGCCCGCGACAGGAAAAACTCCAGCGCATTCAACCCTACTCGGCAGTGCAGCCAAATCTCACTTCACCTGCTGTCTGACGCGGTCCAAGGAAGCCCACGGCGAAGGGCAGCTCCCTACTATGTAGCTCGTAAGCCTCCTGAACGGACAATTTTCCATGAACGTCGACATCGAAACGCCTTAATTTGATCATTGAAATCCGTGGATGCGGGACAATAAAAGCCAAAGCTCTTCCCGTGACGTACCACAAAGTTTGCCGACGATGAAATGTGTGCACGGCCATACGACGATACGCCAATGCACGTGCACACTGCATACCGGGAGCGACAAAGACGAAGACGCAAGCATAGGCATGCGGAAACTCGCTGAGTGACTTTGCAAACGCGTTGGGCAAATCTGGTATCACTCACGCATGTTCGGTACTCGAAACCTCTACCATCAAAGTCTAGAACCGGTCGTTCGCAAATATAGGGAACCTTTTTGTATAAATAAACATATCCAACAGTCCTAACATTGTCGATCATGGGGGTATGATCGTGTGAGAGACACGCAAAAAAAAAAAGCAACAGCCGTGTTGCAAAAGCCCGGCCCAAGCCCCAGCGAGCAGCGAACGTCGAACGAAAAAAAAAAGCACGACACGACGACGTGCGATGGACAAACAAACGTGGACAATACCGCGAGGGCCGCTGTGCTGCCGAAGCGCCCGTTGGCGAGATCGCCTCCATCATATTTCCGGCCCTGCAACTAAATAGAAAGTACGAGAGAGTTGAGACGTTGAAACACCCCGGAGCAAACATGATCCATACTGGTATATTCTTTAGGGATAGGCAATCCACGACGTACACACTGCTGCTGTATACTGCTGTTGCCGCTGTACTGGTTGTCCTATCCTGTATCTTGCACTTTGAACATGACGCATTAATAGTATAGTACACGAGTGAGTGGGACATGTGCATCTTTTCTGCTGCGACGGCTTGCTGATACTGATGCAGGATGGTTGTGTTGTTGTTGCTTCTTTATACGTCCCGCTGTAGCTTACCGGCGGTACTTTTACTTCCGCACGAAGACATACTATAGTACAGGAGAGAGGTGTCGTAAGTAAAGAACGGAATCTAACACTATATCGTCACGTGTACGTACGAGTCTGGAGTGCGCACGAGTCAAGGAAGAAGACAAGAAAAACTACTGTAATACGTACCTGGTACGTATTATGCGTCAGTACTCGGTCACACTTATAATAATAGTACGTATTTCAAAATTTATAAAAAAAAATAGTACGTACGGTACGAGTAGTAGAAAAGAAGATATTTACAAATGTTACATCACATACGTATAGAATACGCGCGCTCGGTTTATCACAATACTATTACGGGGGTCCATAGTTAACAGGACCTATGGTATACATAAAAACCTATATATTTTCCTATTTTTACTAATAAATTTTGTTCCCGTTAACTATGGACCCCCGTAATAAGTCTTGTAAAATTCGGTAAAAATGGAATATAGACGAGGCGTACGTATTACGCAGCTTGCAAAGTTGAGTATCAACTATTTAATCAGTCGAACTCACATCTGACGTACTTCTAAATTTATAAAATAAATGTTACAAAAGCGGTACCAGTATTTTAGTAATAGCAGTAGATACTGCTTGTGACTGCTGCTGCTGCTGCTGCGAACACTATTATGATATTACTATTAATAGTACCAGGTATTTGATACCAGGACCGGGTGAACAACGACGGGGCTGTGTACATGCTGCTCTATGTCTGTACCAGGTATATACTATACAGCAGTAGTGTTGGTGCGTGTATATATGTTCCACATCTTCCTCGTATACCAAAGCCTTGCATTGTTCCATAAGATGTTTCGTCGCAAGAATGCCCGGCGAGCCCAAGTAAGTGGACAAGTAGTGGACAGCAGTGAGTGCGTACAACTATTAAATATGAATAATAACTTCTACAACATCCAACAGAAAAAACAAGCAGTCCACATCTATCTATCAGCCTGAAAGCAGAAGAATACCGCAAGTCACACTCCAGAAAGGTGGCCGCGACCCCCGACTTGCACACTGTTGTGTGGGGGTAAAAAAAATCCTTGCGGGGGGCGTTGAACAATGTATGTAGCGCACCAATATATTAGTAGGCGTGTACCGAAGTGAGAGGTCGTCGGCACGTTGTGGGTTTGCTACACGTCCGATGTCCCCACAGCAGTGTACAAATCCCGTTATACAAGGTGTCGATAGCCTCTCAATTCGGCACGTCTAACGGTATATGCTACATTGTTCACAACCTCCACAAGGATTTTGTTACCCCCACGTTGTCTGTGTCTCCACTATCCACAGACAGCGACAAATATATGTATGTATGATTTGTATGAGCATCTTACACAAGGATTTTATCACGTACCCCCACGATGTCTGTGTCTCCACTCTCCACAGACGGCGACATCTGTATGCGTGATTGTATGAGCATCTTTCACGAATTTTCGATACGCTCAACCACCACAGCTGCTTAGCAGTACACAAGCATTGGATCCACATGATTGATTGCTCTGAAGGTACGTAGGGCCGCAAGCTAGAGCGCACGCATGTAGAGCCGCAACAGCTGCACAAGTATCACAGGTGGCCGGGACCCCCCCCTGTGCACAATGCGGGCGTAAAAAAGTCCTTGTGGAAACATTTTACAATGCAGCAAACCCCGAAAGGTGTCTGTATCCTCTCCATTCGGTACCCCTAAGAATGGTGTTCTGCATTGTTTATTACCTCCACACGAGGTTAGTTATACACGCCCACACTGAGCAGGGGGGGGATCCCGGCCACCTGTGATACGCCCTCATGATATCATCTGTCTGAAGTGTTGAGACGCGTTCCACTATAGAGGTAGCACATTTCCGCTAATACGTTTTCTGAAACGACGGGGCTCCTTAACCCCAAATCGTCGGAATGCCCATCTCGTTTCGAAAAATGACGTTTGTGTATACTTGGGCCATGGGATTATTCATCGAGATTGAATTTGATTTTTGCTGAAGTCAGGTTTCGGGTGAGGTGTGGACGCGTTCTACGATAGAGGTAGCACGTTTCCGCTGAAATGTTTTTCTGAATGACGGGGTTCCTTAACCCAAAGTCGTCGGAATACCAATATTTTTTCGAAAAATGACGTTTTGGTATACTTGGGCCATGGATTATTCATCGGGATTCAACATGACTTTTGCTGAAGTCAGATTTCGGGTGAGGTATGGAGCTCCTTAAGGTCAAGTGAGGACCCTCAGAAAAATTAGGGTGAACCTCTATCGTAGAACGCCTCTGCGGAGCTCCTTAAGTAAGTGAGGGGGGCCATAAAATTTTAGGTTGAACCTCTATTTATCGTAGAACGCTTCTTGAACCATAGAATATTAACACTCATGAAGACACACTCCCTCTGACGGACTTCCGAACTGGTTTTCTCCATGACGGGGGAGAGTGCTAACGCCGAGCGATGCCTCTCTGCCTATATGGACAGATCTCGACAAAACCTTCCGAAAAAAGCCACCGTTCTCGTTGTATGTATATCGGTGCCCCCCCCCCCCCCCCCCCCCCCCCTGGTTTCAGAAAAATTCTGCTCGGAAAATTCGTCTCTTGAGATGCGTCATCTTGCGTGCTATGCTTTGCTCGTGATTCCATCGCCGCGAACATCGTAGGCGACTATAGGTGATGATGATGATGACGATGATGATAATGATATCGCAAAAGCAAACGCCGGCCTGCGAGGCCCGGGGACTTCGGTGCGAATGAGGCGAGAACGGCCTGGGGTTCGGGCCACCACTCGATGCCGTTTCCCTGGATAATCGGCAACAAAACTTCGCAACCGGCAAGAACTTCCAGCCAGTCGGATGAGCTGGGTAGGTTGCACACACGCGTCTGAGCATTCACCGCGTGCTAAATATCTTCAACCACGGACCGGCCGAAACGGGACCTGCCGACGCCGAACTCGCCCCTGCGGGCGATGCATAAAACTGTGTCATATTCTGCCGGCTCTGTGGCACTCGCTGGACGGCCGCATTCAAGAGGCAGCAGAGGCTCACGTTGATCGAGAGCGGCGATAACACTCTACAGCAGCAATCTTCTCTCTCTAGTGGCTGATTGTGTACACCAGGCAAGGAGACGCAAGGTTGAAACGTTCCGCCCAAGAAGCTCTGGAGGAGGCTAAGCGCGGTCGTGCGCCGCCAGCGTGAAGCTCCGCGAGCGGGATTGACGTCGCAGCACACACCCTCTTGGCAGAGTCGCAGCGCAAGCTCTGGTTACCAAATCCCCGCCCGAAGACCGCGCCGAGACCCACGCGGCGGTGGTGGTGGCGGTGGTCCTAGAAAATTCCACCGAAGGAGAGAAACGAAGTGCTCCCCCATGGCGCAAATACGACGAGTACGCCTCGCAGGTGCTCGTGAACACGATCAGCTCCTGCAGTGCTCTATCGGGGTCCCCGGAAACGACGGTAAATGCCTCATGCGTATACGTGCAATCCATCACCCACAAACACAAACATAGGGCGAGAGGAGTTTTGGCATGGACATGACAGCCTTCTGGTGGAGAATCTTCCACACCCCTGACGCGTTCCCATCGATGCTTAATACGCCCTGTTGGCTGTCTAGCTTCACCCGCTGGGAAAAAAGAGCCGACGGGTCAATACCGCAGGGGTAATGTGACAGCGCCGACAGTGGCTGGAGGAGGTCAGCCACGAGGTGGGGCAGTCTGGGGTCGCTGCGCCTAGATTCCGGCGCGCGGGGTCGAGGACAAGCGGGCTAGACGAGGCGGGCAACTGGCTCCTTCTGACAACGACCTCTCCTACTCGTTCAACACGGTCAGCAGGGCGGCTGTGCTTGCGGAGATGGCCACCTTCACGCCGGCGCTCAATGTGCCTACGGTAAGCGCTATATACGGTGAGAGCCTAGCTGATGTGTTGTTTCGGGTGAACTCGGAGGGGGGGAGTACAGGACGATCACTTGCCCTAAGAAGAGCCCCTATCCGACCGGCGATGGTCTATTATCATCGCGACCGAAGTTGAAGCATTTTCGGGCGGAGTCCGAGGGGGTAGAAAAGCCTTCACGTACACGGACGGTAAAACTGTCGGCTCTGTGGGGGTCTGCAACCCGGGGATGTCCCTGGTGTCCCCCGACTTCAACATACGAAGTATCACAGCAAGCACGGCCAGCACCGTGTCCTTCCACCGGCGCGAGCTTGACGAAGCCGGCACCGTTGTCGACCCCGCCAAGACAGTGTCGCAGTAACACCTCCATATGGGACACGTCCCAAAGGACGGAACTAATTTCTCTCCTGGCAAGTGTCGATATCTGAGACGCGAAAGAGGGAGGCATGAAGGCGGTGGGCTGTCCCTATCGGTACCGGAGAGAATACAGTAGAGCGCGCGGTCGAGGACAGGAAGGGACGAAGGCACGGGTTGTGTGGCGCGTTGCCTGGCAGGCATGCCCGACGAACACGCGGTCGCCTTCGTTGCAACCGAATTTCTTGGGCAGAGAACGAAAAGGTGCACATCGAGCGCGTCATGGATACGGGGTACATGCCCTTCTCGAAGCACGCAGGAAAGCACGCAAGATGACCGAAAACGGGGAGCAATGGACACGTGAACATTGCATCGCGATCACCAAAAAGTTGAGCAGAATGATGTCGATGATCGTGACTGCAGATGGCGTTCAGACTGACGGTCTCTTGAGGCCAAGACGGGGAAAATTGCTTGCAAACGATAGACGGGGGGAAGGTTCCATTCACCGTCACTGCAATCGGCTGGGCGTACAGACAAACGGTCGAGCCTGTGTACTTGGGTGGGGCTATCAGCGCAAAATGGGTTTTCAGTGTCGGGGTAAACGCGTCGACTCCAGAGGGCGCGGGTGTGCTTCGGGCGGTATGGACGCGTTCTACGACAGGAGTAGCACATTTCCGCTAAAATGTTTTCTGAATGACGGGGTTTCTTAATCCAAAATCGTCGGAATGCCAATATTGTTTCGAAAAATGACGTTTTTGTATACTTGGGCCGTGGGATTATTCATCGGGATGCGATTTGATTTTTGCTACAGCAAGTTTTCCGTTGAGGTATGGAGCTCCTTAAGGTCAAGTGAGGAGCCTCAGAAAAATTAGGGGTGGGCCTCTATCGTAGGACGCCTCTATGATGTGTACGTATATGACCGCCCAGGTGTGCTCTTGCGCGAGAAGGTGCGGATACTGAAAGCCGAAGTGATCGAGACGCTACTCTACGGGTGTATCACGTGGTGGAGCCTGAACAAGGATTATTACGACAGACACAGGTCCACCCCAAGATGCTCCTCTGATGCCTCGGCTGGCGGAAACGGAAGCGCGAAGACCACACCCTATCCTGCGCCAACGCACTTGTTGAAAAATAAACTCTTAGAGCACTAAGGCGACGTTTACGCAGACGAAGGATATTGCTCGCAGGACTTAGTGGCACGTGTGCGAGAAGGATGCCTGCCAAGGAGGGTGATGCTTGGGGAGATGGTCGAGGGTATATTAGAAAGAGGCACCCCCAGCCTATTGTGGTGACAATGGTTCAGTGGCAACTACAAGTACATCGGTCTATCTAGTAATCGCTCAGCATGGAGTAGCAAGGGGTATACTGCGGAGGATAGGAGTGGGACTGGACGAGAGATCTCGAGGAGGATATTGAGGCGTTCGACACCAAGACCGAAGGGTGGCGCGAGGCAGCGCAGAAGGCCGGCAGATGGTTCCGACGGGTCGAGGACAGGGAGGAGGCCTTTATGCAGAGTGGCGTTCCGAGGAGAAGAGGACAGAGGCAGAGCGACGAAGGGCGGCTGCAACCGCGGCACGGACCGTTGATGCCAATGCGCGCGCGCGAGGCAGGGGAGGGGAGGGCGAGGGGAGGGCGGCGGCCATGCTGAAATAATGACGTCTGGGTATGGTTTTCATCGCCATGATGCGCCCCTTCCCTTGGGCCCAAGCAGTGCCGCTCGGACTCTCTTGCCTTTCTACACGCCGCCAATGCCTGCCTTCGTTTTTTTCTACTTTCTTCATACATTTTATTTTCCGTTTTTCCTGTCTTTCTCATTCGCTCTTTCGATTATTTTTTTCTCGTGCTCTTCTTGTTGCTATTAATGTTTTGTGGATTGTGTTTTTCGGTTTTGCGCCCCCCCCCCTCCCGCTGCGTGCGAGCCTGCAAGTTTGCGTAGTATCTTGTGTATGTTCTCCCTTTTTCTGTACTGTTTTTTTTTCTCTCTTTGCCGTGCTTTCGATGCCGATTTTTTTCTCTTGTCTCTTTCTTTGGGGTATTTATGCTGTCCCCTCAGTTTCTGTTGCCGCGCCTCGTACGACGTATGTATCTACGGTATACGTACATACGTTTGCTCATTTCATTTCATTTCCTTTTCTCAGGTGTGCGGTTTGCTTCAGTGATTATTATTTATTATTTATTTTTATTGTTATTATTATTTTTATTATTATTTCTGAGGTATTCTTCCGCTCCAGAGTTGTTGGAGCCTGTCGTGCGATCACGGACTCAATTCGTGCGTTGAGTTAATGTACCAACAACAACATGAGCGCATCCTCGAGCTACTGGGAGTCGCCGAGTCACAGTTGCTCTTTGAGGAGGGATGTCCGGGCGATCGGCAGACGCTGAGTCCCCACCAGCAGGCACAAACGCGTGTGTCGGCAGGGGGCAGGAGGGCTGGGGTTGCCGTCGGCAGAAGCGAGGAGGATGTCCGCCTCGACTGGAAGCAGAGTTGGAGATTTTTCCGGATGTCCTGGTAGTCCTCTCTGACCCTTCTCTTTCGAACGAGTGAAGACGGGGTTATCTGAATCCGGAGTCATCAATCGGCTCGGAAGGAACCTGCGAGCGATTCGCGACACATGGCGGGTCCCGAGAGAAGAGAATGCGGTCATCGTCCCTCAATCGTGGCTGGAGTGGGGTCTCGGCACAGAGGAGGACACCGCCCTATCCTTCCCCGGAAACTGACATGCTCGCGGCGGAGGACGCAAGGACTACAAAACAGCCCCAAGGCCAACAGTAGCTACTGTAGGAAAGACGCAATGACTACGAAGCCCCGCAAGCTCAACGACAGCTACGAAGGGAAGCTGGAAAACCGTGTCCGTTACGCCGCGCCGCGCACGCGGCTGCCCTCAATCAGCTACCCAAGACAGCAACCCCGCGGAACCGGACAACCATCTAGAGAGAAATATACTAGAGTCTTAGCCAAGGCCCGCCACAGGAGCCTCTCAGGGGCGGGAGCTACCACCTGCCTTTCAGCGTGGCCAACGGATTTCTGTGGAGTTCTCCCGGCGTCGGAGTCCGTGGGCTTTGAGCGGCAAAAATGTTGGGCATCAGGGCGTGCGTGGGACCAACGTATTCCTGCTGTGACTCACTGGACATAGACACGCAACACGCGCCACGCAAGGGTGTGTACTCGAGCTAGAGCGCAGGTAAGCCAAGACCAGCCGCTTTTTCACGCGATGCCTCGCACCCTGAAGCGACGACTCGGAGTTCCCCACCAGGCGGAAGGCGGGGAGCCCTTCACCACAGACAGGAGTCTACGGGCGGGTAAAGTTCTCTGGGGAGGTAGTCTTCGTGACGCCCCCTCCCGAGATGTTCCTTGCACAAGTCGAACCTGGTGGACGTTCAACACTCGGGCCGACCCGCAAACGCGGGCACACCTTCGTAAAAGCAGCGCTGACCGCAGGTGGAAAGTCGTGGTTTAGCTACTTCCGAAGCGTGCGAGGTGTTAACACCACGCTCGGCCGAGACAATTGTCTTTCGACAAGGTCTACTACGGCCAGTTTAACCCTTTTAGGACTGCAGAGGGGTGAAAAAAAAGGGAAAAAGTGGCGTTATGAAAAACGCCGACCACGCGGAGCAGCCCGGACTACTCGGGCTGCTTGGGTACGGGGATGCGTCCGAAGCGAACAAAAAACAGGAGCGATGCGACTTGCGCGCAGGCAGCATGCTGATACGTGCCTGCATTGCAGCGCGCTTTTCTTTGACGGTTGATAAGGCCACACCTCTCATTGTTTTGCTCGTTCTAGCTGGGCCCCGAGAAGGTCTAAAGCTCCACCCGCGAGGAGTACGATGAGCTATTTGTGGGACCACGGCGGTGAAGTCTTGGAGGAAAGTGACAAGAGGATAACGCTCGCTTTCGAGCATGGCTCAGCGCGGCCAACCGGGAGAACTGCAGGGGTGGGGGGGGTGTACTCATTATCGTGCATGGCCGTAGTCGTATGACTGCAGGGGGGGGGGGCGGGTGTACTCAGTATCGTGCATGGCCGTAGTCATATGACCATAGACCCTCGCATCCCTACAATGCCGGGACGGAGTGACTGCAGGGGGGGGTGGGGGGGGGGTGTACTCATTATCATGCATGGCCGCAGTCGTATGACCATAGACCCTCGCATCCCTACAATGCCGGGACGGAGCACGTCGGGTTTGCACCGACCAGGCAGACATTGCGTGCACTATGCGCGAAGCGCCGTGAGGTGTTGGGCGAGTCGCATGAAGGGTGAGCTGCATCCTACTAAGAACCGCTTTAGAGGCGGATTTTCTTGCATATGGATGACAGCATCAATGAATTGATTTAATGTCTGGTGTGGCCACTTCCAGAGACAGCAAATGGGTTTACTATGTAACTGCCTCGTGGGTGCCTCACCATATACACACTACGTGATACGATCATCCCCCTTGTGCGGAGTAAAGGTTCTCCCCGCACAAAAATGATCTAGCTCGACCGCCAGCCGTGGTAACCGTAAAAAAAAAAAAAACGGTACCCTGGCTGTCTAGCTCACGCAGTGAGAAGCGTGTTTTACAGCGTCGTCGCCAACCGACGCCAACCCAACCTATATGTACCAGGTATATAATATAGGGGGGGCGACTGCAGGGGGGGGGGGGCAGAATCAACCGTGTACATAAATGGAAGTTGGTGCTGACGGATCGCGGCAAGAAGAACAGGTTTGAGGGACCAGAAGCTGCACAAGAAAAGGAGGAGGGTAGATGCGACCCGGAGGGGGCAAGCAGATGGTGACAGCGATAGCGATAAGGAAGAAAAGAATGAGTGCCATAGCATGTATATAGTACAGTAGTGATTACGATCAGGAAGACAAGGATGCTCAGGAGGACAGGCGTCGCTGCCACGGAAAAGTGTGAACGATCGCAAGCAGAGAAAAAGGCGGAAACGTGCCCCACCCGCCGCAGGAGTGCCCCCCTCGGGGATAGCACCCAGCGGTAGTTCGAATATAAATGAGTGACTTCGGGCGCCCAACAAATGTGCGCATGCACGTCCAGTGGTTTCAGGTGGTGTATTGGTTCTGGGGTTTCACGTGATGGTTGCCTTTTTTCTGCAACAAAAAACAAGGTCGGTTCGATTTCCTTCGCCCGAAAACACGCATCAGCTGAACACAATTTGAGGTCGAGGTTTGGGCCAGTGCAGGAGATGTGATATCGTGTTTCTTCTGCATTTGAGAACTCCAACAGGACGTGGTGCGAAATGGGCAACAGTGGCATCACGACGTTCGCGCGGTCGTATGGAAAACACCGTCGAGTCCTCCGCCCGTCTTAACTGCCGATGAAGTATTAAGGCCGATCGAAAAATCAATCACTCCTCAGCCATGTTAGTGCCGGAACGAACAGCGACGGCCCAGGGAGCGGGGCCGCCACAGCATATCCCGGCGGAGGTTGGGTCTCCACTTTCAGGCGCGCCCTATGATGCTTTCGCTTTTCTCGTGCCAGCGGCCCGCGCTCAAGCAGTTCGTGACGTGACCACAGAGTCTGTTGTTGAAAACTGTCGCGGTAGTACCCGTACGACGATCGCCGTCCACCTACCAGTACCGATTTGTCACCGTGCTCTGATATGTATGTACCCATTCATTACCATCGTTGGCTGCGTTGTACCTGGTACAAACATAACAACGAAACAGTTTTTAAATCTTAGTTTAACAACGACGATCCAGCAACAAAAACGTGTTATAGCGACGATCCGGAAAGACATGGTACGAATGATTGCGGAGCCTGCCGTGTAAGATATATTGGTGTACACACAACACACAGCAAGCAGATCTCAAAGTTGTCGAGTTGCATCTAGCTCAACCAGGCGAACCTCCACTAACCATACGCGATGTAGCCCCTCTGCAGGCGAGAAAAGTGTACGCACCCCGTGCACGGCGCACCTGTGCACTGAACACCCGTGGTGGTGCACGAAAGGAAGAAGTCGTCCTTTCGACAATATTTTCGTCGACGAATGATTAGCATGCGGGAAATACGTTGCTCGGCTATTTGTGGATATTGCTGTCCACTAGGTCTGACGTACGGGCGACGCAAACCTAGCCCTGGAGGCTCCCGCTTGGGGAAAGTCAATTGTAACGTATCTCGTATAATACCGAGTGCACTCAACAAAGAGAGCGCTAGCTTGCAAAGTCTCCCCGGGGTTCGCAAATAACCGGGCAACCATACAACGGTCACGGTTGTCGGCGTACATGCGTCCGTTTCACTCACTCCACCCAGCGAACATTGCCGTGAGTTAATTGCCTCGTAAATAGAAGTGAATCGCTAAGGGCTGTACGGACGAGCTAAAACGGCGACGCCGGTCGGTGCCAATCACGCAGCCGAAGCCAGGCAGTGAGACACGCATAGTGTTGTAGTGTCGATATTTTATATACATCGTGCAACTACAGTAGGTGGTGGGCGATTTTGTGTGGTGAGCGGGGGGAAGTTTTTGCCCTTGTCTGACACGATTATTTCGAGCAAGATTTCCTAAATACTTGGTATAATGTTCGCGTTCTCAATAACGGTCGGGGAAGCCCTTCCCCCCACGTTTGTGATGGACTCCGAAGCCACCGCCGTCGTCACGCACACAATAAATAAACGCCCAATGACTTCGTTGTCTTCGACGCGTCCAGCGCCCTCGGGGATACGGTATCGGGCGACATGATTTGAGGCCTGTGGCTATCGTCTTACACCGTTGTTAAGCGTCTATTTATCGGGTAAACCGCGGAGCTTTCTCCACGCGACCGGCTCTTCGGCGGCGGGAATCAATGCAACAGAGGGGACAGTTAAGGTCCTGATCCACCAAGACTTGAAGGTGGCTGGCGAGATCGCGCCGTATCGCGAGGAGTACAAGATTGTTCAAGCGCGATGGTTAAACCAGGGAAACCACAACCAGCGAGTTGTCTGGAATGCGTCTGCATTGTCATATCATAACCACCGTTCGATCGAAGCCTGAGACAATCTTGCGAATCCCCTTAACCCTTTTACGTAGTACCGCAGTCCCGTTTTGGGGTCAAATTACTTGAAATTAGAGTGGTTTGTCCCCAAAACGGTGCTGCAGTTCTAAAAGCGAACAATATGTGGCGTTGGCTCCTTTGGGGTGAATACCACCCTTTCGAGAAGTCTCGCTATTTTGTGGTATGGTAAGCTGTCCGCTTCTAGTCGTAAGCAACAGGGGATATGTCTCGACTGCGTAGCGCTAAAGCAAACGCGAGCAAGTAGCTCTATCGCACGTGGTATGCTGGTTGTGTGATCATTATTCAAGGCTGTTGTGCGGTATAGGGGGCAGAAACTACTGTGTACCGCGCCCAGGACGTTGGTGTTGTTTATCGGCGGTGTCACAGAAGGCACACCTTAAACCGGGCACCGCAGCTGCTGTGCGTGCATCGGTATGTGGTGACGTGCTGTATCCCTTACGACTACGTGACCTGCCGCCGTGCCGTCCAAGAGCACAAGGTAGGTTCGAGTCGTATCCCTGTATCACGGGCTCATCCGTGCTGCTCTATTCAAGAACGACAACGGCTGGCGTGCAGCTCTCTTCGAGCGCAAAGGAGAAATTGCGCCTATACAACGTCACCCGCAAATCGGGCACATATTCGGCTCCAGAGGGGCCGGAGCAGAAAGCTCAACACCGTGCGGTTGCGGAAGACTCACGGGACTCGCGAATGATGTTTTCCGACGATATCAATGTTGCCATAGACCGTACGTAGTTAGTCGCGGGAGAATCGTACCACCGCGAGGAAATCAGCTACGATTAAATCGGGAAGCGCACGACTGCTGAATGCGTTGGCGCTGTGTTAAAAGCGGCAGTGCAGGCCATGTGCCAGCACAACAGCGACCGCAGAGCGAGACGGGAAGCTGAAGCACCTCTTCGGTTGGTGTACAATCGGGCACACATTTTTGCAGGCTGTAGTACTACTTGCTAACCGCCGCGAGACTAAATAAGATGTTGACGGCGGCCGGCAACACCATGTGGTGCCCACGACTCCGTCCTGCTTGTTGCTGTTACAGTGTGTGGTTGCCGTTCGAGCAACTCTTGCCTGGTCTACGACGAGCTAATAATATTGTGTCGGTGCTGCTGTTTCTTCGTGGATGTCGCCAGGTGTTTTCGTACATGAGAGATCCTTGCTTCTGCTGTATACCACGCTGCCGGTGCCTCTCTGCGAGTACGGCGCCTGAACGAGGCCTCAAAATGATGAATACCAGCGTCGGTGGGCGTTATCGTCGTCGTCGACTAAGTCAGATCGATGATACGTATCATGCACGTTAATGAAGGAGGAATAACATCTCCTTTCGAAGGAAACGG
The DNA here is from genome assembly GCA_031763025.1 of Macrocystis pyrifera. Classification (NCBI taxonomy): domain Eukaryota; class Phaeophyceae; order Laminariales; family Laminariaceae; genus Macrocystis; species Macrocystis pyrifera. The sequence continues at coordinate 6,800,462 of JASSKH010000016.1, forward strand.
TTTGTGTCGACCGTTACATAATACCGGTACGTACTTGCTGCTGTGGGTTGGACTGCGGTATATCTTCAGAACCCATCCATGGTATCTTTCGGTCGATTTTTTACCGTCCATCGAGTTCATAGTACCTCGTGTACCAGGAGACACATACCTCATAATAAGACCGTTACACATCGTCTCACCTTGGCCGAATCACACGGTCGGTCACGGATGCTTTATGTACGACACACAACGATCGATGATGCCGTGATCTGGTCACGATTCAAGATTCAATGATCTCGAAAAGAAAAAACCGTTACGAACGAAACGGAACCCAAAACGCGGCCTAATTTCTTGCTGTCCAGGCCTGCAAGGCCACAAGAGACACAAGAAGCTCAGTAAAAGTGGAGACACGTATCAGCGCCCTCTACGTGCAGGGGCACAATGGCAGACCGCACGCTAACTGCGCGCACGATTCGGAAAGGGTTTGCGGTAGACACAGGTGTCGGCGGCGGCGGCACCGTGCGGTTAAAGAACAAGCGAATCGCCACGGCTGCGGAGCTGGGCCTAGCCGAGCACCTTGCCGTCCTTGATGAGGCAACGGAGCTGCCCCCGTTCGGGTTCAACATCGCGGGGCTCGAGCAGCGGCTGGAGCGGCGCCTGGGGCTTGAAATCACTCCGGTGCGATGCTTGCTGTTATGCTTCTTTCACCGATCGTGCCGTTCAGGTTGTACTCGTAGGCATCTGGCATGCAGCGAATCCTCGGGGGCTCTATTTTAAAATGTTTGTTTTTACGAATACTAATAATACTTGACGAGCACAGAAGCATCAGTCACAGGCCTATGTTTTGGTCAGATCTCAGATCACATCATGTGAATGTAATATTATGCGAACATGCATACCTGGACCAGGTGCTGGTAGTCTGCTGCATGTACTGCTTCGTACAGCAGCGCTGCAAGTACCAACATGCAACTCACAGCACTGCTGCGGGCCTCCGTGGTACCTGTGGTACGAAGGACCATTACGAAATATCTGTTGGTACGTACGAAGTGGAAGTATGGACACCCATCAACTCCATCTATAATGGTACCAAATACCGGTTCCATGGTACATATCGCACCGGTAGTAGCGTATATACGAAGTACTGGTACGTGATACATCACGGTGGCCTATTCTTAATTATTACGATGACACCATAGTAATCAGGACCTATCGTGTACACAAAAACCTATATATTACAGTATTTTTACGAAGCATATTTGGTCCTGATTACTGTGGTCCTGCGTAATATTTTCCTGTTTTTAACAAAACGAATGCCTGGTACTCAATAAATCTACAGCAGTACTCAAGAAGATCAATTTCGTGGGTTGAAGTCTAATTACTGTTTTTATTAAAACGAATACCTGGTACGTACATAAATCTACTCAAAAGATACGTTTCGTGGGTTCGAGTCTCACCGAGTGTATACTCGTAAGGACTTTTTCTTGCATAAAAAAATGATTAGTAGCGGAAAGAGCGAACGCGTGAGTTAGCTACGTTCGATGGAAATCGACGAGCAGTGGGAATGATGAACCCTATGCGCGGCAAAAAATGAAGGCGGGTACCGGGGGGAAGAAGGGACGACACCTGCCTGTGACCACGGTTTGTCCAGAAGAAGACCGCTGAGGGTAAAACCTCCTACCAGGTACCTGGTACGAGTTAAGCTGGAAAGTGAAAATGATTGAAAATAAATAAAATAAATAATTCGATGAATATCAACGAGCAGTGGGAATGTGAACCCTATATATGCGCGACAAAAAATAGAGGCACGTACCGGGGGAGAAGGGACGACACCTGCGACCACGGCTTGTCCAGAAGATCGCTGAAGGTTAAACTTCTGACGAGTACTCGTAGGCTGGAAAGTACAAGTGATTAACAAAAAATAAGTAAGCATATAAACGATGTTGACTTATTCGTGTGAATAGCAGCACCAGGTGGCTTATGATGATATGATCCTGGCGTGCACTGCGTATGCGCTGCTTGTGTATGCACTATGCACTCTGCCGCTGTATCAAGGCAAGGTCTGAACAGCGTTCGTACGCATGAATACCACCGTGTTTTGTGTACCCGGTAGCACTCACGCGGACGATATAGGCTTCCGACATCACTGCTCACTCGATCGCTCGATCTCGGTATCTACCTTCTTACAGTAAGCACTCGTACTATGTCGCGGACAGATTACCATGTAACACGTTTTGATAAATATAACACCCCGTGTGATAAGTAATGTCACACCCCCTGAGACGATTTTCCGTGCCGATTTTCTCTCTTGTAGGGGGGGGGGGCAACAAGGCTAAAACAGTGGGCTTGGGGAAGATAACGCCGACGCCCCTCCATATATAGCAGAGATAGACGCACCCGTTGGCCGTTTACACCCTCCCCGATGTGGAGAAGACTGTTTAGCTTGAAAGTTCGTCCGAGGGGGTGTGTTATCTTGCCACTCTAGTGTGATACTTACGGGTAGGGGTGTTTGTGTCCTTGAGATTGCCTCTTCTTGTCAGGAAGGCCGTACTGCGGTCTCCTGGTGTCTCTCCGCAGGGTCCATTTCACGGCAGTTCAAGTAAGCTTGCAAGGTTCAGTATCAACTATATTACTCAGCCGGTAGAGGTCGATCGAGCGCTGACGTACTTGTACTAATTTTCATGAAATACACGCGACCCTCCCAGAGATCGCGAAGAAAGAATTTCGAACAATCGGTGTCGTACGAAGCTGACGTTTTTTTTTTTCATTTTTCATTTTTTATCTCATTTTTTTGTTTTGTATGAAGGATATTTGCTCGCTGTCGTTGCGTTTGATGTCGCTGTTTTCGCTTGCGCTTTACTATTAATAGTACGCCGTTCATGTGACGTCCTGCACACCTATTAATTAGTGTCCGTACGCACTGCTCCCTCATCTGCTGGGGAGATACAAGTTATTTCGTAAAAAAACAAAATTGGGAGATACAAGTTATTTGGTAAAAAACAAAATTGATACAGGAGAATACGATTTCCACTCTGTCCCTAAATATTAGCACGGTTTGTGCATCAATATTGAATTCAAACGATCCTTACATTAAGGGTCATAATGGTATAAAGTATGCTCGAACTACGTATCGAATTATTCTGAGGGTACACCTACACGACTACCTGGTATGTAGTCAAAAAGCTTTATTGTTCCCAATCCGCCGGAGAATTTGAAAAAATAAAAAGAAAGCAACAGTCAAGTGAAACTACTGCAGTATTCACATATGCGCTACAATGTACAGCAGTAGTTGTCGTGGGTGAGGACATTCGTTTGTTTGATCGATTTCGACGATACGTGTTATTCAGCAGTACGAGTAGTTCATCGACGGTTGGCACTGCCGGGTATTTATACTGCTGCTGGTGCTGTGAGGTGTGAGGTTTATTCGCAACAGTACTAGTTAAAGGTTGACTGTGAATGTTCCTAGGGTAGCTATGTAGGCACTCTGATTGGCCAAGGGCTATTTATGTGCGGCTCAATTAACCTAGATTATTTCCCAGTCACAGCATCCCGAGCCGGCCTTGAGGTCTTTCCACGCACAGCGCCCAAGCGGCGGAGTCAACCTAGAGTCTTACCAAGCACAGCGTCCAAGCACTGACCAATGCCATGGGGCTACGTTCGGGACGGAAGGTCGGCTTTAGGCACCAAGCACTAAAAAAAACTCCGTAAAGATTCCCAATCAGGGTGTAACCACCCCTCATTTGCAATGCCTCAGGACAAATATTCCAGGGGTCGGGCTGTTCACCATATTGCACGATTTTACGGGATAGGAAAGCACTTTCTATTGGGAAGGCACGGGCGTATTACTCAGTGCAACCCCTACTACGAGTACGACTACCCACAACCCTGACCCTTACCTGGTGGCAAACACGTCCGAGACGATTCTGCTTATTTTCGGCGTGCGGACCAATTGCGGACCACTGCGGACCATGAGTTACCTCTCTGACCAATCATAGAAGGTGCGCGGACCATGAGTTACCTCTCTGACCAATCATAGAAGGTGCAAACACCCCGAAAAACTACGCCCAACAACAGTAAGAAGGGCGTTGTAAAATGTTGAATTAGTAGATCTAACAACGTGTCCGGACGGAAGTTTCGCGGCAGTTCTTTGCTTCCTCCTGTTGGCCAGGGATGAAAATCTTGCTTATGTAGCCGCGTGACACCTTGCGAGCGCAGACACAACTGACTTGTGTCTTAATACAACGGTGGAGGCATTGCGAAGCGCAGAGCTGCTCGTGAACCTCACTGGTATCAGATCGAGATAGATAGAGAGGTGCTGCAGAGGACCATAGTGATCAGGACCATTTATTTACACAAAACCTACATATTCCAGTATTTTTTCTGGGCGCATTTGGTTCTGATTACTCTGTTCTCCCGCAGTAGGTGAGCCAAAGCAGCCCAGCCGCACGTAGGTTTGAAAATATGTAAAGTGCGGAGAGCGGCTTGCGTCGGCAGGCGCAATTCGACGCCAGTCGAGGAGCAAAGAAAGGGCCGGAGTCATAAAAAAATGCAAGGGACGAACTTGAGATGTGGAGGGGGGAGGAGAGCATGCTATGTGACTCCGGAGTTACCTAGTCACGATTATTAATAGGAGGGAGGAAGAGGGAAAAAGACTGGACGAAGATAATAAATGGGATGAAGTAAAATGTAGCACACCGGCAGCGTGACAATGGCCCGCCCTTTCGGTCTTTCCAGAGAGGCTACCGTGCTCGCCCTCGCGCGGCTTCCGTTCGGCTGCGCGGGCGTTTCGAAACTCAACTCTGTCGCGCTGGGTTCATTTGTGAAGCATGTCGGAGCGGGCCTTGCCGCCCCCGCCGAAGAAGCTACGAGTACCTCGTACCGATCATGAGAATCACGCGACGTAAGCTCTGCGCCATGTGGAGCTGCGCAGGGAGATGCCCGGAAGGCGAGGCACACATGGGACGATAGTTTCGGTAGCGCTTGGTGCAGCCAGCCGTTTGCCACTGCTATTGTAGTACCGTATCACACGGGTGATCAAGGTAACTCACCCCCTGGAGCGAACGTCCAAAATCTGTTTTTCTCGACGACCGGGAGAGTGCAAACGCCGAGCAAACGCCGAGCGATGCGTATTTATGGGAAGGCCTCGACGAGATATTTTCAAGGCTGTATAGCATTTGTTTTGTGTATGCCCTCGTAGGTCTGGAGAACTTCGGCTTGGACGTTCTCCCTCCGACTGGGTGCGTTGTCTCGCGTGTTAAAACGCTTTTGAGAGTTTTGCGTTGTCCCTCGCGCGAACGCTTGCCCCCCGCCTCGCGGGATGCGAATGTACTACCGGACAACTTCTCCCGCTGAGCTTCATGTACGCCGTGGCTGTTGTGTTGTTGTTACGCGGTGTGTAGCCGGCATGCGTTATGGTACAATATACAGGTACCGTTTCACGATACGTACCTAAAAAAGGTGTATGGGGACCTGTTGCGGCATATTTGGGCCTTTCGCATCGTAAGTGAACTTTTTGCGGCTTATCCAAGGTCCCTTATGCTTTTCGGTCCGACTGTTACATTTTTCGTGACAGACGGGCACGTCCTTAAGTTGGGTTGGCGTCGGTTGGCAACGACACTATAACGCATGCCGCTCACAACATGAGCTAGACAATCAGTGTACCGTTTTTTTTTTCCTTCGCGGTCGGTCACAGCTGGCGATCGTGTTAGATCGTATGTGCGAGGTGGAGAACCTTTACGCCGCACAGGGGGGATGGTCGTGCCACGTAGGGTGTGTATGGTAAGGCACCCACGAGGCAGTTACATAGTACCCCCATTACTCTCTCCGGAAGCGGCCACACCGGAAAATAAACCAACTTATTGGCGGTGTCATCCACACGCAAGTCCGCCTCACAAGCAGTTCTTGGTAGGATTCAACTCACCCTTCATGCGACTCGCCGAACGTCTCACGGCGCTGCACGCTTGGTGCAAGCAATGTCTGCCAGGTCGGTGAACACCCGACGTACTCCGTCCCGGCATTGTAGGGATACGCAGGTCTATGGTCGTACGACTACGGCCATGCATGATAATGAGCACACACCCCTCCCTCCCCTCCGCCCCCCCCCTCCCCTCCGCCCCCTCCCCGCCTCTTTGGAGCAGGCCGCGATTAACGAGTGCCTGTCGCCCTACTACAATCTCCGAGAGTGGGAAGAGCGCTACGTCGTGACGTCCCTGGGCGAGGACATCGAGGACTTCCCCGGCGAGGGCAGCGGGAACCGACCGCCGCGGTCGCCCCTGAAAGAGTTTTGTTTGTTTTCCGACGACGAGGACGATAACGCCGACGATGGCGGTGATAGTAGCGACAAGAAAGACGACCAAGAAGACCACGCGAAGGACAAAGAGAACCGCGACGATGAAGGTCGAGGATACCACCGCCACGACAGCGATGACGTCCCCAACGGCAGCGCACTCAAAGGGGAGGGTGTCGCCGCCGCCGCCGCCGCCGCCGGGGGTGGGCGGGGGGCGGAAAGTGTCGGCGGAGGCGGGGCGAGGTCAGGGGGCGGGGCCGGGGGCGGAGCGGCGGCGTCTTCGAGGCCTCTTCACCCTGCGGTGGGAAGTTTGAAGAGTTTTGGGTGCAGGTGGCATTCCGACGGAAGGCCAGGCGACGGCGAGGGAAAACACGAGGGTGGCATTCGCGTCGTTGATAGTGATGCCATGAACGTAGATTGACCGTTGATTGACCGAAGGTTGATCGCAGGTTGACCGCGGGTTAAATGCGGGTTGACCGCAGGTTGACCGCGAGTTGACGGCAGATTGACGGAAGGTTGACCGCGTGTTGACCGGAGATTAGTCGAAGTCCGTTTTTCGACTGAGCGGGGTTATACCAACCAACCCCGCGCGCCGGCTCTAGACTATACATATAAAAAACAAAGCTGGGGGAACGGGTTTTGTGCATATATTTTGGCGTTCGTTTCCGCACACTTTTGATACATTTGAAGATCCGCGCCCGAAGATTGGACGAGAAGGGGCCACCAGGGGCGCGATAGAATGGGTGAGAACAAATGAGGGGAGGGAGGGGGGGGAGCGGGGGGGGCGTACTCGTTTGTTGCTTGCTTTAGTCATTTGGCCATTGACCACGCATCTCTTTCGAGACGGAGCACTGGGGGGGAGGGGGGGGGGGAAGCTAATTAGGTATTTTCGTATTTTCGATTTTCGCGTTCTCGCGGAGAAAACGAAAAGGCGGGGGCAAGAGGGGGGAGAGGGGGGCTGTAAGAAACCCCCCCCATCTCATCAGCTTCCAGGGAAAGTAGACCAGCAGTAGACCAGGTAGCATCTTGTTTTCGAGTCGTTTCCGGGCTTCAGACTCGTCTGGGTGAGCAGATAGAGAGAGGGATGCTGTGGGTCGCAAGAGGCCCAATCTGGAAATGGACTTAATCGGTAGTCGTTCGTCGGTAATCGTCCGTCGATTGCCGTCCGTCGGTTGTCGTTCATCGGTCGCAGGTTGTGTTTTACATCATTGATTCGTCCTTCTGGCGTTACGTGGTAGGGACCATTTGGTTGTTTGTTGGTCATCTTGTTTGTTGACCTATGACACACTGGTCGCTCAGAGTACGTACTGGATGCCCTGCGCTGCTTTTTCCTAGTTTCTGCTGTCGGCGTGTGCTTTGTCACTATGCAGTATATAATTTTTATGAATGTGCCCTGTAGGTGTTTCGTTGGGTATTCGTGGCATATATTGCGGTGGGACGGGGGCTTCAAGAAATCTGCGCAGAAAGCTGCACAGAAAGCTGCACAGAAAGCTGCACAGAAAGCTGCGGAGGAGTTTTTGTTTCTTGTTTTTACCGACTGCGTCGGTGCTGGTTGGGGCCAGTACTCAGCCTTGTGTTCTGTTCTGTGCTGTATGATTTTTTGCGGTGGGTTTAGGGTGTGCGTACGTGCGCGTGTGGGGTGTACGTGCCCGTGCACGTATCTTGTTTCTTTTCGTTTGTCCTGTGCTTCCGTGTGCTGTACGAGTAGAGGTTTTTTTGTCCGCGTGGTGTGCGATGTATGCTCGTCAGAAGCTTTTGCGCCGCTGGTGATACCTTGTTATGTACTTTTGAGTGTGTTTGTTGGTGTCCGGGTCGATCGCTGGCCGGAAGTATTGTTGTGTTGTTTACCTTCTAGTCTCCACACACCTACTGCGTGGAGAGTTTTTTTTGTTCCCGTGGCCAGAACCGGCCTAAATGCCACACCATCCGAGAACAAAAGCACCGACGAATTGCACACGATACCTGGTACCTGACACGCGTGTGCGTTCTGCTCCAACGCGTAGAGTGTTCAGTATGTGTAACCACACCAGTAGCTGTTCTATATCATGTGCAAGCCTTGTTGCACAGATCGTGGACATGTCTACTATTACGGGGGTCCATAGTTAATAGGACCTATGGCATAAATGTAACGCTAGATATTTCCATAATTTTACTAACAATATTTGGTCCTATTTACTATGGTCCCCCGTAATTATACTTGTAGTACCGAGGAACGGCGCACATGATGGTTGGTAGGTGGTTGTCACCAAGGGCAACAGGTCGTCTTTTATGTCTTGGAAATCATCTTTTCATATTCCCCTCTTCCCATCGACCCCCCCGCCCCCTCTCGGTCCTCCATCTCGACAACTACAGTAGTAACGGCACAGCTGTATGTGTGTGTGTTGTTTTCATCTTAACCATGCTCCGTCGCGCCAGCTCTGCAGCTGCTATCATTTGGAGATTTTTATACCGCAGCTTGTTCTGCGATTGTCGCATCGATGTTGAGGTCCCCCCTACCCCCCCTATAGCAAAAGTGAACGGACAAGCTCAGGCCAACACCTCCGTAGGTCATACAGCCACCGTTGCCTTGTACGCGGGGCTGCTTGGGGGGGTGCCTTGAAATACCAGCAAGTGCAGAAAAACGCTATTAAAAGCTAGGCCAGGCCTCTTATTATTGCGTGCTTCGTGTTTGTTTTTTAGTGTTCGAGGACTACTCTTTGGGGTCTCCCATTCTGCGTTTGAGTGAGTCTCCGGCCTTTGACCCGGTCCACTACGTATCCTGTTACTTTCCACCAGGTGGTGCACAGGCTGGCAGTTCCGCACAACTTCCGCGGCGTTGGCGTATTTGTGCCTGACGTACTCGTAGACGGACTAATAGGCGATAATGTTTATTGACTGCATGCTTGATCGACAGAAGCACGATGCAAACAAGTGTACTGGGAATTCGTACGGGCTGAATTCACGGTTTCCGTGTATAAAAAAGGGATAACAATCCCAACTGCCGTCGAGCTTCACTCATATCTCAAGGCCTGGCTGGGGTGGGGCTCATCACACAGGAGATATTTCGTATCTTGTCTTCTCCCCTATCTCGTAAATAACAGGTTATGAGCCTCGATATTCGCAGTGCACCACGGCGCCGTACGAATGTCATCGAGTGATGTATAGTCTCGTGTGGCTCGGAAGTGTGGATCTCCAGTAGAACTACGTAAAACATAGGTTATGTGCCTCGATATGCGCAGTCCACCACTACGCAGCACCAGTAGCTAACATCACCGAGCAAGATCTAGTAGTCTCGTGCGTCTCGGGACTCTGTGGATCTCCAGTTCAAATATAGGGTCGAGGGTGAGGACCTCTCGATCATCCCAGTGGTTCGGGAATGAGGGTTACTTACCTATCATTCGAGCGCTGATGAGGTGAACGCATGTCTGTATCTGCCGTAGTTTCAGGAGGTACTGAGGGTTAACTGGAATATCGATATCACCAGAAACACTTGCGACTTTCCAGAAACACCGGAAGCGTTTCATGCTTGCGATGCCACAGAGTATAGTCATCCGGGTATCAATCAATAAAATACCCGATGCGTCCAATCAAAGGGACCCGATCTTGACTCCGGGGAGGGTACATACTCGTACAGTCTTTGGCTGTTGGTCACGTATACTGCCAGGTATGTAGTAGTCGACCCGTCGACGGCAGGTGATGATGGTGCTCCAACGACCGCAGGAATCGATGCTCTGGTGGCATGCGCCAGCGACTCCAGGCGATGACGCTTCAGCGACCCCTGACCACAAAGTTTCAGCAGTTCCAGGCAACGATGATGCAGTGATCCTATTGTCGCTTCCTTGCGCTGTGTGAGTGCGATTGCAGGTGGCGATACCGACGCCTTTGCATAGCCGAAGCACCATCACCGAGGATCGAAGGACCATCGTTATCGGGGATTGCTTGAGCATCGTCGCGAAGATTGGTCCTTGGGCATTGTACGTTATCCATGGACAACCTAAATAGAATCAGTTGTGGGCTCGGACATCTTGCACAGCAACAATATCTCGAGCGAAGTCAAAGTTGGCGTGTAGCAGGCGTTCTTTGCATAGCAAGATCGACAATACAACCAACCGCTACTCGTACCACCGTCAGCCTGAATTGTTCTCCAGTGACTTTTTTGGTATTTCATTTGCATTCCGACAAATGTACCGTGCCTATTACAAGAACGAAGACTCGTGTCCCTTTTTGTGCGTACGCAGCTCGATTGCTGGCATTAATATATACTTGGTTCCAAGTGCCGTCACTCTCACCCAACCCCTTCTCCCCCTTACCTGCGTGTACTCACTTAAAAGGCGCCTCTACCTTGCCTTACATAAATATCATATGGTGGAGTTCGTTTCAAGTCTGAGCTCAGAAAAGCAAACCAAGCACATCGGCACCTACAACACCGCCAGAGCCTCATTGCCTGAGATCACCGGAGCCTCATCGCCTGGGGCCTATAGGGCGGGCCGGATGACAACGTTCAACCCAGGCTGTCTGACCATCATCGCCTGGGGCTGCCGGAGCATCATCGCCTGGGATCGCTGGAGCACCACCACCCGAGGTGGATCAACTCTTTAGTCGGCCTCATACATATATCATCTAAAACAGGTTATGAACCTCGACTCGAGCGTTCGCTAAATACGACCCCAGCACGTCTACCGTAGAATCTCGGCTTCGCGCAGGCGTTGGGACTGCACACACACATATTCTAATAATGTGCGCAATGTTCGTATCCATAGCATTCACGAGAAGACTTTCACGTTCATTCACTACTGTACACATTTTATCTGATATAATATGTAAATGGATGCCGAAAATAGACGTGGCTAATCTGGGGGGGGGGGGGGGGGGGGGGGGGGGGGGGGGGTGGGGGGGGGGGGGGGGGGGGGGGGGGGGGGGGGGGGGGGGGGGGGGGGGGGGTACTTATTATCATGCATGGCAGTGGTCGTATGATCATAGACCCTCGCATCCCTGCAATACCGAGACGGAGCACGTCGGGTTTTCACCGAACAGGCGGACATTGCTTGCACCAAGCGCGAAGCGCCTTGAGGTGTTGGGCGAGTCGCATGAAGGGTGAGGTGCATCCTACTGGGGGGGGGGAGGGGGCAGCCTCGTTTCAATGTGGGGGGGGAAAGTCATTTTTCGGACACAACGTATTCTCAGTTGTAAAACTGAGTCTCTGTTTCGGTAATCGCAAAAGTGTTTGTCTGTCTGTCTGTCTGTCCGTCTGTCCGCATGTCTTATATTTTCGAACACGTTCCAATGATGGATATATAAAGTCGTTACAGACGATATTCATATGACGTATTCGACTCTTACGGACCCTATATACTGAAACATACCATACCACCAGGCAATATTTAGCCATATAATACGTCCACCATACCTTTCCATCATACCATACCACAAACATACCATATCACATACCGTGATTTTTCCATGTAGTGTATCCACCAAACAAACCGTACCATCATACCATACCAACATACGACATCACATACCGTGCCACACCACACACCATGCCACACCGTACCGTACCACGTACTATACCATGCTGTGATATGGGTGGAGTATTCATGGGCTATAGATATAGATAATACGTTGCAGTCTTGTAGTCTCACGAATACGAGAATAATCCAAAGAATGGATTAACCCGGCGGATATTCCGTCAGTTGAGAGTAACGTTCTCTTAGGAATGTTCCCTAGGGCGGAAAACCCCTTAGATGAGAGTAATGTTCCTTAACGCAGATAGGATCACGAAGTGAGATATTCTTATATTAGCAGAAGAACGATTGGTAGCCATAGGAAAGTTCTGTAGGCGTACATCAGATAAGAGGAATTTAGGAGAGCTTGTGGCGTGGGGTGGGACGAGTATATCTGGGCGTCGAGTCCCGCCCCCCTACCTCTCACTTCTCTACCAGAGCACCTCCTCAGCTCTCGCCATCAATAAGAAGATCTAAATCAGAAGAAGCGAAGCACTGCTTTCCAGCTGCCAGAACCACCTGCGTCCCTTACCACTACCCTTACCACTACCCTAGAGCGGTCTCCGCATCACATCTGACGTCGTCGCATCCAACGAATGTTCTGGCCAAGCTTGGGACTGCAGCGCTTCTTCTAGATCTTCTCACGATCATGTGAGCCATCCCTATCCGGGAGGCATCTGGTTTTGAAGTCAACTTTTTTTTTATTTATTTTTGTTTATGTTCCCTGTTTCTCGTTTCTTTCGTTCTTCTTGCTCTCTCTTTTCTTTCGTTTTTTTTTCTTCTTTTTATTTTACGAACCCGCGTTACTGAGTGCGTTTATAGTGTAGAGCGTGACAAGCTGCCTAGTGGCATAAGTAGACGCTTCTCCCCCCCCAGTATACCAGTATAGGTGAGTAGACGCTTCTTCCCTCTTATCAGGCACCGTCAAATCGCACGTGCAAGTACGTACAACAAGCTCTGTTGTTCGTAAGTATTGATTGGTGCTATTAACAGTGCTATTAGCAGTATGATCGAGGTTTGTTTTTCCGCTCCCTATACCCCGTCTCCGCCGTGGAATGACGAGGTCGATATCCTCCACGATACGTGACACCACGTGGTTGAATGCACCTGGAGACCCCCCAAATGACCTCGTGCTCATCGCACAAACCAAGCAGCGTTTTCCTTTGTACCCCTCCGCCTCGATATGCCCGCCCTTTCACAGGGAATGCACGTAGTAAGTACTACTGTAGGTGGAACTACTGGCACATTCTTGCCCGCAGACATTTTATCTGCATCTTCCGGTTTATACCCGTGTTGTATGGGATTTGACCCATACCACGACTACAAAGAAGCTGCTATCGTACTGATAGGACAAACACGCAGCAGTACCGACACCTTATTCTTTGGTACGTGATATGTATGCCGGTGGTGTGACTTACTAGTATACGCATCTGTGTGCAGCGTCAAACGTCTCGACCATAATTGCGAATTGTATCCGCTTGTATCCATCGCATGGAATATTCGCCTGCGAGTTCTTGAGAAGCCATTATTATTATTTATTTATTTTTACCTGATACGAGCAATGGTATACGTATTGACTGACCTTACTTGCGACCCCCTGATAGCGAGAAGAGCCACATATATTGTTTTATTTTTTTTTTTCATGCCCTTTTTTTCTCATGCCCTTTGGTTACTGGATTTCAAACCACATACTGGCCTACAGAGACTGGTATACGAGCGAGGTACAAATAGTGAATAGTGGTACGATGGTACGTAGTACTGCTATTACGAATATAGTACCAAATTTTCCCGTGACCCCCCCCCCCTCGTTCCCTGCCATATATTTAGGTAGCCAAACGATACACAATTGGGTAAGTCCCCCCGTCTCGATGTGATGGAGTCGCACATCCATCGTATAGGAACGCATATACTCGCAGACGAATCTTATATGGTTGCACGTAGCTCTTTAGGGATATATCTGTAGGCGAATCTCACGTGGTTATACGTACCTCGTTTGGGACCAGCGTACATATCTGCACCCCTCTTCAGATTGGCCCATCGTTACGCTGCTTCTACCCTACGAGGTACAGAACAAGCGGCATGATGCACCTCCTGCGGAGCCTTTACTATATAAACAGGGCGCATGTTGCCGAAATTGACCAGATTTCTGCTACCTTTTTTGCCCCACCCCCACAGCCTGTAGGATACAAACAACGGCCATTATTTCCATTTTTTTTGTTTTATTTTATTTTACTGCTGCTCTTTACGTGCACGTTTCCCAGCGTTAACGACATAACACAGCTTTATGGTGCTGAACCTTGTCCCACGGCTGCCTGTGTGCATCTAAATTTCTCAGTTTTACACCAGAAATAAGGTATAAGCTGCCTACGTGCACGATCTTCAGCGTTAACGATACAACGAGGCTTTATGGCGCCCAACCTTGTCTGACTACTGCTGTTTACGTCTACCCCCCCCCCCAGCTGTACTACTTTAACAGAATGTACGATACCTGATCTGGTCCGAATATTTTGTTTGGTCGTGTTTGTTTTCCCTCCCTTTCCCGTTTCGCTTTCGACTTTTGTTTTTGTTTTCTCTTTTTTTTTTTCTTCTCCACTTTTTAGCCAAAGCAGGGTAGACACTGCTCAAGTTTGTTACAAGTGTTTATTTTCCAGCGCATCCCATCCCCACCCGCTTTTACAAATATGCAGGGTACAGGCTGCCTAGAACTGTAACACTACAAAGGTTACACAAACGAGTAACATATCATCTGTTTATCCCTTGTTTGTCCAGCTTCTCACAAAAACAGCAGCTGCCTGCTGCTCATATATGGAACATAATAACTTTGGCCCGGGCAGTGACCAGTTCCAAAGAGATGAACTAAATGCTGGCCAAATTAAACGAAATAATATACCTGGTACAATTTTTCGCGGCGGATTAGAGTATTGGACCTCCCCACAGGAGCTAAATGCTACCCTTTTCCACATTTTTACGTACCGGGGTCTATTTATTTATTTTTTGTTTCCCACTTGTGCTACCTCTACGATACCCTACGTATCTCACATCGTGTCGGACCTCGCGACGCCCCGAAATGCACCGGTTACTGTCTGTTTTGCCACGGAACGACAAGCTGCCCACCGTTCAGGGAATCGCCCGATATTCTGTGCAGCTACTAAATAGTGCCGGCATGCTGCATTTTTTTTTTCCCCGACTCGACCTGCACATTTTCTTTACGGGTACTCTTATTTGTATCCCAACGAAAGGTCTTGCACTGCCCACGCTCAGTAAGCGTCACGCCCTGCTATCATTACGAACATTGGGCATTTCAGACGGAGTTCTGTTCAATTCTGTCCAACTGATATCACTTGAGTGACCCCGGCGCGACTACCGTCAATCAAACGCGAGGCGCCTGGCGCTAGTTAGATGCCCTCAACTATAAAAATATCCTTCGACGGGCACTAAAATCGTGGCACGCACAACCTCAACACCCCCTATCGTACGTCTTTACCATCACTCCTTTCTCTCTCCTAGATCGGTTTGTTGGTATTGTAGCCGCCTACCCTGATCCAAGCCTGGATCCACCCACCCTCTCCATCTTCCACCAAACCTATTCCCCGCCCCAGTACAAGCGTTCCGCCCGCCTAAACATGGCCGAGAAAGCTTCCTCCACCAACATTCCTGGCGCCCACTCCCCCGACGCCACCCACCCCCGCGAGGCGAGGTATGCCGCAAGGGCCTTTCGCGCTACCGACGACGACACCCCTGGCTTCGAAACCATTCTGAGCGACTTCACGCTACACCCCACCACACCGGGATCTTCTCCAATGGGAGCAGGCACGACCAGTGCCGGGCCTACCATCAACCCGGAGGTCTCTGCACAGGAAACCTCCACCCTGGCTCTCAATCCGGGGCGTTACCAAGGCGATCCCACGGCCCTCCGTGAGCGCCGTGCGGCCCTCAAAGCCCACCACGAGCAGCTCCTCCTTCTCGCGAAAGAGGGCGCTGACCTCCTACTCGTGTTACCGCCGTCCCCCACCCCTTCCTCGAACCCTTTCGACTCCACCTATGGGACTACAGCTGCGACCGCGGCCACCACGGCCCAATCGCAGCCGTTCGCTCCTCACCATGGGCACCCTATATGTCCGCCGCGATGTCTAGGACCACCACCTCCCAGCCTCCCAAAAACCAAACTGGGACCACAATGTCCCAGGCACCACTACCGGCCCAACCCTTGCCAGCCCCCATACCCACTGGGCACCGGCACCCGCAGACGTTCGGCTTTGAGCCCCATGACTGGGTCTTCCTCGACGCTAAGCTCCGCTGGATGCAGAGTACACGCGACGCGACGGCCTCGGATGTCTCGCTAGAGGTACACCGTGTATGGCGGCTCTTCACACCCGACTGTAACCCGTCGATCACTTTCGCTCTGGCCCGCGCCGCCACCGAGGGTGTTTCTTCCGAGTCCATCGGGGCCGCCCATACCCGTTTACTCGAGCCACGGTATTTTCACTCGAACGCCGGCCGCGGCTACGTGTGGAAGCCAACCGTCTCGACCCGCTCCCCCGACACCCTCAACCACCCGCCCCACGACGGACACGCCATCGCCGGCGACACCGCCCCTTCCCACCTCGACAGCGCCCCCTACGACGACAGCGCCCCGCTCCTCACGAGCGCGCAGCCTGATGACGAGAGCCAACACGGAGCCCACGACGGAGGCGGAACGTCGTGGTGTCCCACGCCCAAGCCCTACGAGCTCACGGTGACCACTGCCCCAACTGCAATGGCACGGACATAGTATGAAGACCTGCCCCGTGCGCTTCGCAACACGTTCGGCATCCTCAGCCCGGTAGCCGGACACGCCTACCGCCAATGGCAGCAGAGGATGCTCTTATATCGCCGTGGACACTACGAGCACAACCTGGAGCGAAACTCCAACCGCTACGACAACAACAACTGTCGAGGCAACAACAACAACCGCAGCGGAAACTACAACAGCAACCGCTCCAACCAGAACCACTCCCGCAACTACCGCGGCAACAACGGGCGCTCCGACAACTGGCGCCACAACAACGGCCGGTCATACGACAACGGCAACCGACAGTCGCCAGGGCAACAGTTCCAACAACAACGCATCGAGCCTGCCCCCCTCGTCTTCCGCGTTGACGGTGCATACCCCTGCGACCAATACTTCCGCACCTGCCGCCCCCGCGAACATGCGGATGGGCAGCACCAACTCGGGTACCCACCCGAACCAACGGCAGCCGGGCACCTTCCGCACCAACGGACAAGCCGATGGTGGAACAACTGTCGCATCTCCACCAACAGCATCTACTGCGAGCACCCGAGGCTCCCAGGACGTACGAGTAAATCACGTGCACCACGCCTACCCGACCCCTGCCCCCCAATGCCCCCCCCCTACCCCAGCCCATTTCACAGCCACTTGTTCAAGCACTGATCATCTTGCCCAAGTGATTGCCTTGAGGTGTGGGCGGGAGGAGACCAAGACGCCGAGCCCCACCGGGATGCTCCACTCGACGTCTTCTGGCGGTGAGCAACGCTGCTTGCCGACTATTGCCGAGACCCCAGACATTGCTACCCTGGGAAACGTCTCGACGATTACGGCTACCAGCGGTTCCGGTTCACACGAAACTACTGTTTCGTCTACCGGGCCATCGCCCCCTGAGCCTGCCACAAATTGGCCGCTCCATACGCGCTTGTTCCAGCATGCGCGCATTTCTTGTGACAGCGTTGAACCCGCGAACGACGGGCTTCCTCCAGCTGCCACGGTGTTGACACCACCGCTGTCCCTGAGCCTCGAGGGACAGTCCCGTTTTAAATACGGAAGACTCGCGACCAACGTTGACCAGGGTCTGCCCTGAGCCTCCTGACCCGTCCTCCTCGCCTGCTTCGCGCAAAGCGTGGACACGGACCCCAGGTGTGGCATCCCCTAGCGAGTATGCCCCTGTTCTCCAAACGTTGGACGATAGGGCGCTTGAGGGTCGTCCCGCCCGGCTTATAAGCCCCGGCGAGGACCGCCCCGGTACCTCGGCTTTGTCGAGCAATTCCCCCGCGAACACGAGGGTTCCGGTCAGCACCGCTCGATCGTCGACGCCAGGCGGCGATAGGAATAATTATCGTCACCCTCCACCCCCAACATAAAAGACGCCATCAACTGCACACGTCACCGCAGAGGCAGCCTCATCTTTCCACTTCTTCTGGGACCTCTTCGGTCTTTTCGCAGTGGTACCTGTGCGACATCGAACACGATGGCGTCACGTACAACTGCGCTGAGCAGATGATGATGGCGCAGAAGGCCGCGCTCTTCGGGGACATCACAACTGGGCGCCGCATCAAAGCGACCCGCGACCCGGCCCGCCTAAAAGCACTTGGGCGAACCGTTTCCGACTTCGACGAAATGGTCTGGGAGCGACACCGCTACACTATCGTCCTCTACATTAACTTCTCCAAGTTCCGCCTACACCCGGAGCTACGGGAGGAGCTAATAGCAACCGGCGACAAGCAAATCGCCGAGGCCAGCCCACACGACCTCATCTGGGGCATAGGCTTCAAGGCCGACCATCCGGACGCCTGCGACCCGACGCGTTGGCGTGGTCGGAATCTGCTGGGCAGGATACTGATGGACGTTCGAGAAAACCTCGGCGCCAATTGCTCCGCCCAGCCTCCATTTCCTCCCCATCTTCACGACTCGGAGCCAACACCCCCGCCCCCACCGACTCCACCCGGGTCTCCCCCACAGCCGACGGCATCCACGAAACAAGCCCGACCCCTCCATGGCAACCGCCTACCTCTCCACTTGGGCCACTCCTACCGCCGTCTACCCCCGACGCCTACCCCAGCAGCCACTTTGCCCAAGTGTCCACCATCAACACCGCAACTCACAGCCACCTCCCTACCCGCCGCCCGCCGATACCGGAACACGGACCATCCCTTACAAGCGGCATCATTACCGTCGACGACGCGTCGTTCACGACGAAAGTACTCTTGCACAGCGGCCCCACCGCCACTACGCGCCGCGAACTCGTGGCACTGCTCGATACCGGCTCGTCCCAGTCGTTTATCCCCGCAACCGCGGTGGGACAACTGAAGGCTTCCCAGGCAGCCACCGATGCGTGCGAACGGCACAGTTCCCCCCGTTCATGGGGAGGTTTCGGCACTTCAGCCCCCCTCTCCACCTCCGTCTCCATCCGCTTAAGCATCCAGTTTATGCGCCTCCAGTCCCCCACTGCTGCCCTGGCAGTATGGGCCTGCGTAGTTCCTGCAGGAACCATGCAGCACCCCATCCTTCTGGAACGAGACAGCTGGATGCGCTTCGAGCAACGCTCGTATACCACGCTCCAGCAACAGCCCACCCCCCCCCCACCAACCTCCCCGGCGAACCCGCGGTGAGCTCTCCTTGAACCACCATGACCCCAACGGAGCCTCAGCATTCATTCCCGACGACCGTTCCACTGACGACGTCTACCACCTCCGATTCGCCGGCAACAAAGCTATTTCGCTTTCCTCCACCCCCAAGCTCGTTAAGGTCAACCTGGCGCGTCAGTCAGGCGCTCCAGCATTTACCGGGAACTATATGGTGAACATGCTCCCCCGTGAGAACCCACTTTCCGACACGGCCATTTTCGTCTCCGACGGATGCCAAACGGTCCCACTATCTGGATCTACCGATCTCGAGCCGGGCGACCTCCTCGGAACCTCCTACTCCCCACTGGTACAGGTACCACTTTCCACCCTTGGACACCCTTCCTTGTCCCCTCCCCATCCCCCTCCGATTCCGGATGTACATGCCCTTCACGACAACATCCCCGTGGCCGACCAGAGCCCATCGACAGACGACTCTCCTACCGCACCAAAAGCCCCGTGCCCACAACTTCTTGCACGCCTCAACGCCGACCAACGGGAAAGCTTCCTCGACCTCTGGGAACGTCTGCCGTTACACCTACGCGACGTCAACTTCGACCTGCACGGTTCTAGATGAACCCCGTCGGTGATCAACAACCTGGGAGACGTCCTCTGCGAATTCCAGGACGTCTTCTCCACCACCAAGACTGACTTCGGCTCGTGCCCGCTCATGCCGTTCAAGATCACCGTACCCCCGGACAGCCCAACGGCTCGAGCTCCTTTCAGCGTACACCTACACGCTGGAGTACCGGAAGGGCACGGCCAACGGCAACGCCGACTTCCTCTCCCGGCTTCCCCAACCAGCCACCGACGCCGACCGCACCGGACGCAACCGCCGCACTGGCCCCGACACCGTCGGCATCTACCTCATCCGCCCCTGCGGCTTCGCGCCGAACGACCCTTCCACCCCGGGTATCGGCTTGGGTGGGCTCGTTCCCCCCCTTTCCGGACCCATCCCAACCGTCCAGCCGCTCCCCTTCACCGACGACGACTTCCGCGAGTTTCGCCTACTCGGACCACGTATGGAGCACCCCACCCTTTCCCCCGCAACCCACACCTTCCTCGGGCCTATTGCGACCCGCGACTCCACCACCGGACAGCTTACCGGCACCGAGAATGCCGCCGTGAACACCGGAGCTCCTCCAGGCTCGGCTTCCATGCCGTCCGTCGTCTCTCCGCCGCCCATCATTGGCGCCACGACACTAGCCCTTCCAGGTCTGATATCTTCTCGGACCCGCCATCGCGTCGCCGCTGCCGCGGGAACCCCTCGGCCTACAGCCGACTACCGGTTTGGACGCCGACCGCCACCCAAGCCATTGGCGCCCACTACGCAAAGATCGACCCCCTCAACAACGCCCTCTCCGCCGGCACCAACACCACCGGTAGTGCCCCTTCTTGAGCCCGTCGTCGAACCCGATGACGACCCCTACCTCCTCGTCTACGTCGAGCACTACACCTACAAAGACTGGGCGCGAGAAAAAACGCGCGGAGCCCCTGTGCTGCGCCACCATCCGCTTCCTGTCGTTGGACTCCCCCAGCCCCACGCCGCACGACCTCCTGGACTTCATCCCCCCGGCCCGGCGCCCACAACTTTCGGACGTCCTCACTCTTGCCTCCAAAAGCAAGCTACACCGTACCGACGACGAAACCGCCCTCCTGGTCCAACGACCACCCACAACCTCATCCGGGAACAGCCTACCACCACCCGCCCCCTCTACCCCACGCGTCTACGTGCCAATGTTAATGCGCCCTTGGGTGCTGAACACATGCCACGCCACCACCTCTCTACACCTGGGAGTCACCCGAACGGTCCGCATGTTGGCACGTTTCTTTTGGTGGATTGGCATGAACGCTTCCGTCCGCTGGTGGATCCGCCGTTGCCTTCAATGCCAGGCGCGGAAGACCTCCCGGCACACCATTCGTTGGCCCATCCTTTCTCTTCCTTTGCCCAACGGGCCTGGCATCACCGTCAGCGTCGACTACTTCGGGCCCCTGCCGCTCACGCCGCACGGGAACGTCCACATCCTCCTCTTCACAGACCGCTTCAGCCGCCGCGCCGATATGTATGCCGTTTCAGCGGCGCAGTTCACGGCCGCCGGCACTGCCGACATCTTCCTGAACGAGTACATCCCTCTCTGGGGGTGCCCGGTTACACTTCTCTCCGACAACGGACTACACTTCACCTCCAAGCTTGCGAACATCGTCTACGAACCCCTTGACGTCCACAAGGTCAACACCAGCTCCTACCACCCCTGCACCAACGGCGGCGTCGAGCGCGTCAACCACGTGCTGGCCCAAATGCTCTCTATGGTTGGCAACGAACAGCAGACCGACTGGGACGTGCTGCTCCCACACGTGTCGTCGGCCTACAACAATTCCGTGAACGCCGCCACAGGGCTTGCACCTAACGAAATCCACATGGGCCGCCTTCCTCGCCTCCCGCCCTCGGTCTTCGAACCCGACAGCATCGGCGGTCACCAAAGCTTGGACCGCAATCACCTGGTTTACATCAACCTCGCCACCGACCGACAACGACGCGCCTATTCCCTCGTCCGCGAACCACACCGACTCACCGTCTCGCGTCTACAGCGCCGCAACGCGCCCATCATGGCCGCCCTCCTAGCATCCCCCCCCCCTTCACCGTAGGCGGCTGGGTTTGGGTCTACAACTCCGCCTCAACCATCCGCCAAGGCGTCAAAAAGGGCACCGACGCAACCGTCCTCAAGACGAAGCTTTCCCTGAACTGGAATGGCCCCTTCAAGGTCCTCGCCGTAGGGCCGACGCCCGCCTCAAACACCCCCGACAATCGCCCCCTTCACGACAAGCTACTTTTCCTCGACCTTCCATCCGACCTCCCGGGACGGGACTCCAAGCCACGCGTCTCCGTCCAACGATGCAAACCTTGCCGGAACCCCGACGACACCAGCGACATCCCCAAGCATCTGCCCGCGGACCTTACTACATACGTGCTCACAGCTTCTGCCGCCAAGTCCCCCCCTTACCACGTCACCGTCGACGACCTCACTCCTCCACCGGAACGCCTCGAGGTCGAGCAGATCACTGGCCATCAACTCGTACGCGGCCGCGGCGGGGTCATCGCCGTTCTGTACGAGACTCACTGGACTGGACTTCTCAGCCCCTCTTGGGAACGCGAGCTGGACCTTCAACACTTCCGGCGCCACATCCTACTGTACTGGTCACGATCACCAACCCAGCACCGCCAGACGAACCGCCTCCACCGCCAGATGCGCACCGGCGCCGCTCACCGCGAACTGGTCCGATCTCAAGGACAAATCTTCCTCGCCCCAGGCTACGCCTTGGTCTCCCGCAGCCTTTGGCTCCACAACTTCAGCACCACCATCCTACCCTCCGGAGCACACATATGGTACAAGGCGCGCGACGGCCTTTGGTGGCTGGGCAAGGTCGCTCACAGCTAACCCCCTGACGCCTCTTCGGGAACTCCGCCGGAGCCTTCACCGGGAAGCTCCTACATCGTCCGGTTCCTAGACGACCCCGGCCCGACCAAGATCGACCTCCAATCCGCCCGCTACACTACAGCACGGAACGCCGTATACGGATCATGGTGTCTTCAACGCCATGGAAATGGGAGCCTAGCACGTGGGATGCTGCGGAACTCTGATGTGTCCCGCGGAACCCCCACCGTTTCCACTCCCCCCCCCCCTGGTTAGCCTTAGTTTAGTCTTTTGTTAGTTCTGGGTATTTGGTTCTGGTTAGTCTGCAATATCTTAAGAGTAGTTCTTCAGGGTTAATCTTCAATAGTCATCAGCAGTCATCTTCTTGGGAGTGTTTGTTTCCATCTACCGCCACCGGTATCGCTTGACCGACCACGTGTTGGCTACCGATCCGAGGCCGTGTATGTTTCTTTTTTTTGGGAGTGTTTGGGAGTATCATCGTCCCCCCCACCCCCCCGCCGTTTGTTTTTCTTCTTATCGCCTACGGCTCCGTGTAACCTCCTTACGTTCAGGCCACTGACTCGTAGCGATACCTTCATTTGCATTTGTGTTTGTACTCCACTAGCCTACAGCCAATTATCGGCGATATCACGCCGAGGTAAAATCGTGTTGTAGCCTGAGCTGTGCTCTGACCTCAGTCGACTTCGGCCGACCCGTGTTTCAGACGGTCCTCGAGCTAAGACTATATCGAGCTTCCAGCTCACCCGTGTTTCTTCCATGTTTGACAAGTAGGGTCCCGATAGCATTGCCGCCCCGGAAGGCCGCTGAGTTATCGGCCATACATAAGCGGTTCGGACGTGATCGATTTCTCCTGGCCTGTGTCCAACCTTTTTTCTGTTTTCTGGTCCCGATGGTATTTCGTTTTCTCTTTCCCTTTTCTTCTTCTTTCTTTCTTGTCCGGTATTCCGCACACCCCTCTGTCCTCTGGCAAACGACACCACGTTTGATGTCGCCCCGGTTGACCGAGTTGCACACGCTAGCGTTTGGGCCCCGCGCTATCTACAACTTCGAACTGCACGCAGTAGGCCGATTTTCTTGCGGATTTTCTTGCCGCCACCGTATTTGAGTTTGTTTTTGTTGAGTTGGCTACCTTGCTACGTTTGCTGGTATTGCTCACACCGCGAACAGGTCTCCGAGACGCCGCGTTGTTCGTTTCGTCCCTCGGTTTTAGTGGTCCCTAGTGCACGCAGCCCTCATAGCACCCTAGCTGTGTCCCTTCTGTCTCGCGTGATGTCTGCCATGTTAAGACCTTCGCCACAAGACAAGGCATGGCGCCTAGCGGATAGATATATATATATATGTTTTTGAATTGTGATCACTGTATCCTTTTTAGAGTTTCCTCGTTCGCCAACCCGGTTCAGCGAACAACCCTTTCGTACCTCCTTGGGCCCCAGACAATGACTCCAGTACTACGCTTGTACGTCCTTCTTTTTCCTTCACTTCGGTGTTCGTTTTCTTCTTCAGCCTTCGCTTCGGTTTCTGTCTCCTTTTGCGTTCGTCTTTCTTTGTTTTCATTTTGGGTGATTTTTCCTTTCGCCTCTGCTTTGAGTTCTGTCTCTCTCTCTCCTTTAGTCTCCCTTTCAGTGGTTGTTCTCAGCGAACACCCCCTCGTCTTAGTATTTGGGTCTTATTACGAGGTGTGGGGGGATCTATAGCCTCATTTCGTTTGTTTCGAATAGCCGCATCTTCGACCACCTTTTTCCTGGCCGTTTGGGATGAACTTTGTCATCACCCTCCGACCATCTTGTGGTCTGCATATACGACTATTCAGGGTGGGCTAGTGTGATATGGGTGGAGTATTCATGGACTATAGATATAGATAATACGTTGCAGTCTTGTAGTCTCACGAATACGAGAATAATCCAAAGAATGGATTAACCCGGCGGATATTCCGTCAGTTGAGAGTAACGTTCTCTTAGGAATGTTCCCTAGGGCGGAAAACCCCTTAGATGAGAGTAATGTTCCTTAACGCAGATAGGATCATGAAGTGAGATATTCTTATATTAGCAGAAGAACGATTGGTAGCCATAGGAAAGTTCTGTAGGCGTACATCAGATAAGAGGAATTTAGGAGAGCTTGTGGCGTGGGGTGGGACGAGTATATCTGGGCGTCGAGTCCCGCCCCCCTACCTCTCACTTCTCTACCAGAGCACCTCCTCAGCTCTCGCCATCAATAAGAAGATCTAAATCAGAAGAAGCGAAGCACTGCTTTCCAGCTGCCAGAACCACCTGCGTCCCTTACCACTACCCTTACCACTACCCTAGAGCGGTCTCCGCATCACAATACCCATACTGTACCTACACCACCGGAGGGGCTCAACCATACGAGGACACTATAAAAGCATGCCGAATATCAAGGATGATGCTGTTGAACCGAGGGGCTCAACCATACGAGTACAGCTCTGCAGCAGCATATGCAGCAGGAGCAGCCACAACTCTGCAGCAGGAGCGCATATATAGCACCGCCATACAATCCAAACCCACAACCCAACCAAGTACAACCCGCTTCTCGGTGTATGGTATGGACTCGCAGCCATCACCCTGCAACAACAGCAGCAATGTCGGCGGCGTTGAGAACGGTAGTCAGGCTGCGCAGGCTGAACAAGAGAGCAGTCACGCGACAAGCGTGTCAGGTCTCGGGGACCGCAGAGTTCACCGGGTGGGTCGCCATCGTGTGAACGCTTACTATCCGCTAGTTGGCCTTGAGTTGGGTGGGGCGTTGGAATTACGACCTGTGTACCGGGTTGCAGTGTGGTGTTTGTTGTTGTGCTGCGCGTGCTCGATATAGTCGGGGAAATATTGTGGTCGATCGTTTCCAGTTCCTACGCGAGGCTGTCGGTTGAGTCACGAGTGCAGGATGCCCCTCAACGCCGCGACATTGTGATGTTGCAGGGTGATGGCTGCGAGTTCATACTGCACCGAGAAGCGGGTTGTACTTGGGTTGGAGTTTCGGATTGAATGACGGTGCTATATATGCGCTGTTGCTGCAGAGCTGTGTGGCTGCTCCTGCTTCACAAGGCAGTATCATAACACACGCTGCTGCAGAGCTGTGCCGTGTACTGTGCGTTTTTGCTGGGCCAGGATGTGCCACAATATGAAAATAAAATGCCCAGAAGCGACCTCAGTAGTACCTGCTGTAGTCATATCTGGGATGCATCATGCTGTGCGAATGCGGATTATTCTGTGTTGTGCTAATAAGCCAACACGAAGGAACATCCACGTACGCGGTCGTATGTACCCGTGCAATTATTTGTGTTTATTCCCGCGGTGAACAAAAAAATTAAAAAGAGCCACGACGAATATTCCACATCCCCGCCCAGTACGACCACGAGTAGTGTCGATTACTTTGTAACCGTTGTGCGTACGAGCGCTATACATATCAAGAAACCCCGCTGCAGACCACTGTGTGTGCCGCCGCAGATCTGTAACGTTCATTCCCACTCTTCTAGTAATAATAGTAGGCTGTGGAAGAGTATGGTGCATCACTACTATCAACAACACGAAAAAGTTTAATTCGCTTTCATTTTGCGATCCTCTGTGTGGTGTAGACATCTTCTGTCTATTCGTTTGTAACTGCTTGTTGGGGACATCATAATTCGCTTTTCTTTTGCGATCCTCTGTGTGGTACAGACACGTTCTGTCTATTCGTCTGTCGATCACTTTTTTACCGTCGTGAATTTCGTCTCCTCGATTTCAGAAAATAACTAAATTTTAGTTACTGCAAGCTGTACCTACTGACCCACCACCGCCTGGACTCTACATGACGTTATGATAGCATGCTCCGGAAAAGAAGTGTCTTTCCGTACGTAGAGACGGGTAGGTTTCCGGCCTCCATCGTCGCTCGGAACTGGAGCCGTGAGCCTTGGGCTCTTAGAGGCGAGGGGAGACATTTTGCGATATACAGATATCGGCAGACGTGGTTTCCCGTATACACTACCACCGCATGGACCAGGCAAGCCACAATGTGATGCGGTGATTCTATAGCCCTTGAATACTCCACCCATATCACAACAACCTATTGGTGGCGGTTTTGGGGGGTGGGGCGTCCTGCTCCCGCCGTGATATCGTCCTGCTGTACTGGCATACCACTCTGTCCCGTAATATAGTAACCGTTCGGATTTAATGATGAGGAGCCTTTTTTTTCTTGGTTTTCCTAGGAAAAAAACCAGGCGTTCAGTCTGAGCCAGTCCCCGCCTGCTGGGGTGCCGTCTGTGCTGGTGGGTGCCGACTGGTCTCTCTCGACACTCTCCCAACTCCAACTGCGACCTCACAAAAAAAGACGAGCAAACCGAAAACAGCGCTCGAATGCATTTCACCGAGGGCAATAACAATAGTTGATTTAATAGTGCAAAGTCCGGACGGGCGGACGGACGGACGGACAAGAGAAAACATTTTAAAAAATAGATCCTGTAGACTAGGTGAATACCTAGAGAACGGCCTTCCAGCGGCGGGCACTGTCGTTGGTCTTCTTGTGTTCAGGGCTCTACAATAATAGGGCGTGGGCCGAAGAAGAGCTGCGTGTCGCGCCTGGTATAGCAGTGGGTGGACCTATTGTACGTGAAGGTTTTGCGTGACTCGATTGAGACTGCGCCATTCAATTCCGGCACTTCGTTTTGTTGTGAGAAAAGCAGTGAACAAAAAATAGCCTACCATGGTACCAGGCACAGTAGTGAAAACTACCTTTCACCTAGGAATCATGCTCCTCATGCAAATATCAGCGCTGGTACATCTGCAGTGTATCACGACAAAATAATTGAGATTCGCGTTTCAATCACGTTTAGATTTGAGCAAGACACAAATACATATCCTATCGTTATCAGTTGAGTCATATTTATAAAAATATCGTATGATACTGCCCTATTAAATTAGCTATTCATACCTGGTAGGGCTCTAGACCAGGTACAGCGAGCAGTAGAGCTCCATCAGTTAGAGGCTGGGAATAGCAAGGCTTATCATAGTTGCTTTTCCATGGAGGAACCAGTCCCAACGTTGTAAGCAGGCCGAAACACTACAAAAAAAAGAGTTGATTTGGCGTCGCTGAAACTCGTAACCTCACCGTATCATCTACCACTCCATCCACTACCACCATGAGGTGCAGGGGAAAAGACGCCCAAGCTTTTACCGGTACATACTACCGTACTACTGTCCGTCGTGGCTACTGACTTGGTCCTCGCGGCTCAAGCCAAGCGCAAAAACCAGGTGCTGAACCACGGTCACTCTGAAATCGTACTTGGCATCACCCCCCCCCCCCTCGGTCCCCCTCTCCTCCTCAAAAAGCTTTACACTCCTTAGACAGCAGAACAAAGTTAAGCTTAGCCAATATGTGACCGGGGGCGGACGTCCATAGCTCTTTATCAATAACCACGACCGTGTTGGGGGGACAACTTGGAGTCAGAGGGGGCCGGGGGGTGTACTCATTATCGTGCATGGCCGTAGTCGTATGACCATAGACCCTCGCATCCCTACAATACCGGGACGGAGCACGTCGGGCTTTCACCGACCAGGCAGACATTGCTTGCACCAAGCGCGAAGCCAGAGGGGGACGATGTTAAGCAGTGGAAAACAAAACAGGGCCTGAGCTCTACCCAGACCTACAGCAAACAGAAAAAAAAACGGTAAAACAAATTGGCATTCCCCAAGCCACACTCACTCGTCAACATCACGCCTCCTCTCCTCGACCCTCACCGCGCCGGCCTCCCACCAATACCCATGCTGCTTACCACCGCTCTTCCACCATCAATCATACTTGCTTGCCGCTCACCAGGCGAGCCTTTCGTAAAACGAATCAAAATTCGCTGGATCCGCGGCAAGATACCTAGCTGTACCTCTGCACGCTTCGTTTGTGGCGCGCCATCATATTGCCATCTTCTCTTCGTCGCTGTACCACTCTCAATGGAAAACAGGGGGTCGTCCAAAAGTCGGGACCCCCCCCCCCCCTCGTCCATAAATCGGGACCGCCCTCCTGCTCCCCCCTCCTTTCTTCGCACTCCCCCCTCCCGTCTTTCCATACCTGCCTATGTATGCCCTTCCCCCCCCAAAAAAAGAAAAAGACGACACAGGGTTTGCAGTCTACGTACAGCTCCAGCGAGGACCCTCAGCGTGGTCTTTAGCACCGCCCTCTCCCGCTGTCTTCCCATGCTTGCCTATCTATGCCCTTCCTCAAAAGACAGAACACACGTTTATTTTTTTGCGGTGGTGTACAGCCCACACGGCGAGGCAGCCTTGGGTGTGGTCGTGTTGCCACTGGCGTCGTCGAAAACGCGTCGTCTCTTTATTGATGTGGAAAATCAAAGGAATGAACGGCGCTACGTACGTATCGACGAGGTTGGTTCTGAACAAAGACTAGGCAGCGTGTTCGTTCTTCGTCCTCGGCGGGCGAGCTGCCACCACGTAGAGTCTGCAGCAGCATATATACCAGGTAGTGTCTATTGCTCCCTCCGACTGACCTATCATTCTTCAGAGTCTACAGCAGTAGAGTCTATTGCTCCAACGTTATCACATTTCGGAGTCGGAGCCTGCTCCGCACTTACAGCAGTACCACCGTGGATGCTTTCGCTCCAAGCAAAGCGAATCGCACCGTAGAGTAAATCGCTGCAACCGCAGCAACTACTGCTGCTGTATTATAGATACCTTCCCTGTTACACAATAAGTGAATAGCACCGCCACACCACACCACACTTGCACTACGCCGCCTGCGCCCGTAAGGCATGCCGCGAAAGTTCCACCGATGACGTGAAACGAAACGAAACGAAACCTCCAATGGGGATCAAAAGGTCTCGCCGGTGTCGTTACAGAGTCAAGACCATGCCAACCAAGTCTACTCAACACACGAAACGCCTGAGGAGGCGTCCAAAGGTCTCGCTTGTCGTTGTCGTTCCCAGAGTAACGCATATCGACCAAAGACCGCTCACACGATACACGCCCAATGGGGGCCGAACGATCTCTCGTCGATGCCGTCACCAGAGTAAAATACCCCCACGAAACGCCTACGTATTGGGGGCAGAACGGTCTCGTCAATGCCGTCGCAAGAGCAGTATAGCCTCCGACAATTGGTGTCGTAGACGTGATGGTAAAAAATCAAGCGTTTGCTCGTAGAAGAGAGAGACATCCATTCCCCCCCCCAGTTTTAGGCTGCTGTGCGTTTTTGTCTTGGCTGGTTTGCTGCCGCCCGTCGCTCCCGCCGCTTCATCAACCAACATCCCACAAAAGTAAGCCTCGAGACGATAGGGACGAGGCTTGAACACCAAATCGAGAGAGCCCTGTTCCCGCCCGAAGACCATTCGACCACAACACTCCACGGAAGAAGCCTTGAACAGTCGAAGACCCGCGTTTTGCGGACAATCTACTCAGAATTAGTGTGGCATTCGATCCATTCCAGGAGTTTTGGAAGAAGGGACGAGGCTTGCACTCTGCTCGAGAGAGCGCTGTTCATGCGTAGCGCAATAATTTCGGCAAGCACCGGCGATCACCACAGTACAAGAAACCTACTCGGAAAACAAGCAATAAGAAAAAAGACAGGCTGAGATTTACAGAAAAATAAGAAATTCGGGAGACGTGACACTGAAATTAGTGCAGAACGCACCCATTCTCAAACAAGAAATTCAGACGGGACTACCTTTCCTGCTTGTTGTTAGGTATCCCGTACTGCATTCCCTCGGTGCAGCTACCAGAATTTTCATCAACACCCCACAGACGCCCTAAGACGATGCCGATAAGCTTCGAAGGAGCGAAGTGTCCACAACCCACCCCCCTCTTACCTTCAAAAATACTCCCCACAGAAGCCTGAGACAAACATTGACGAGCCGCGACAGCGCAGTAGCTCGAGAGAGCGCCGCTCGTGTAGCCTACGACCGTTAAAAAAAATAACGCCCCGCATAAGCACTGTCAGACGATACTAACAAGGCTTGAACGCTGTTCGAGAGAGCAGACTCTTCACGGCTTGATACCTGCCACCATCTACCCCCCCACAAAACGTACCTTGAAAGCAATTCGAGACAACGCCATTCGCAGCCAAAAAACTCGAATAGTATGATGTGGACACATCTCAAACGCTGTTGTTCAACAAGACAGCACGGCCAACAAAGCAGCAGCGTCGAAATCCCAATGCTGGGGTCCGGCCATTGACAACCAAGAGCTGGACTGCAGAAGACAAACACAAACAAAAGAAAGGTACATCGGAAAACGACAGCGCGAAGACATGAACCAAGCCGCACAAACCGAGACAACAGCCGGGAGCAACCCCCCCAAATTCTGCCTCCGTGTCTAAGGAAGAGGGCGCGTAAACGCAGTGCGCCCGCTTGCTCGAGCCAAGACATCGCAGGCGAATAGCCGTCTGCTCCGCTCTTTTATCGGGGAACTATTTTCAGCGATAGGAGCATGGAGGGGAGAGGAGCTTGACCCCTCACCGCCGCACAACAGCTGTCGCCGTACAATACCCATTGGACAATAGTCGTAGGACGGTATATAGCCGTTGCCTCGCAAGTTGGCTACACCGGCGAAAATTTCCGCGCGCCCCCCCCCCCCCCCGGTCCTCCTCCTCTTGCTCCTGACAAACACGCCCTGTGCAGAAAAACTTGACCAGAATCCCGCATGGCCCGGCCAACCTGCAAGCGGCGCGTTGTACTTAATGAAAAAAACAAAAATCATTCCTCTACCCCCCGCCGCCTCCCCCGCCCCTCCTCCTCGCGGTAGCGATTACGGTATAACAAGCAGGATGTAACACGACTCCTGGGGTAAGTTTCCAAGCCGACTTTCTTGACGGGGAGGGTACAAACTCCAATCGATGTGCCTATGGAAATATTCGACCACACATTTCCCACGTCACCATTTTGTCGTTTTGGGCCTTGCCTTAGAGAAAATCGGCCCGGAAAATCATCTCATGAGGCGTCTTATCTTAGCGTGTTGATACGGTACACTTTTGTTAAAAAAAAAACGGGAGCTCTCAAGAAAATGCGAGCGGCGTCACCAGGCATGCCAGAAAAAATCGCGGGCATCAGACCGTCACTCCTCACCGAACGGGCGCTTTTGATAAGACGCCCCCCTCTTCGCGGCAAAGAACCACAGAGCAACACAGCAGCAGCAAAAGCACCAAGGCACCTAGAGAGAGACTGGCTTCAATTTACTGCCTGTCCGCCTGCTTTTCGTGCCACTTGTATCACACAGCTGTTCCTATTTTCGCCGCAAGTCTGTACTGTTTTGATAGTGCTACACGAGTGGCGGGTTTGTCAACTCTTAATACACCCCTCAGAACTGCATCCACATTTTTGGGAAAAATCGCCTACAATTAGAGTTGATTTTTTGTTTTTGCAGCGGTGAATGGGTAAAAAATCCCCGAGACTTTCTGGAATCCCCCCACCGCCCCCTCTCCCTCCCCCCTTTACTCCACACAGCAGTACCATCAAAATATCTTGCTACATGACCCACCGCGAGATCTTATCACCATCACTGAGTGCAAACGTACGGGCAGAAGAGAGAGATACAAGTGCGGGGCGATAATTTTCTCGGAAACATCCGGAAACAAAAAATAGTCACCACATGACGCGGTAATTTTCTCGGAAAATTCCGAAAACCAAAAATCCAAAAAAAAACGCCGACACAACCTCAAAAAGGGGCGGGGCGAGGTGGGAGGGACGCGGAGCAGTGGGGGGGGGGGGGGGGGGGGGGGGGGGGGAAGTCTTGGTCTTGCACTTGGCGACTTCAAAGCGTGATGATAACCTCTTCTGGGTAGCCCCTGTGCACGAGGTAGTCCGTCACCTTGCGGGTGAAAAACTCCGGGCCTGTGGTGGTTGGAAGTAGACGCGGCAGGAGCAGGGGGTGAGGGAGGGGGAGCGGCAGGAGGAGCGGGAGGGGCGCACTCAGCTGTTGCTTGCCCTACTGCTTTGACCATTGACCGCACATCCCTTTTGAGACGGAGCACCATTCCTAATCCTATTAGAGACACCTCCAACACTTGGGCGCTAATTGCTCTTTTTCCATTTTTTTTTCTGAGGGAGAAAAGGGGGGATGGAGGTCAAAAACAGCATGAGAGGCCGGGCCGAAACAAAACGCAGAACACGGCAGCAAGCACCAGCAGCAGCAACACCCCAAGAAAACACAAACACACAAACAAAAACGAGGGGAAAAGGACGTAACGAACACCACGTCAGCAAAAAACCGCTACATTGCGTCGACGTGGGATTTTGATCGTTTCCCCACGTTTGCAGCCCTACAACAAGTACAATACCGCGGGGGGGGGGAAACGAAGCATAAACATAAACAGCATGTCATGTCATGTCTAAACAAGTATATAGCGCGCGAGGGAAAACATTAAAAAATCGCGCAATGGCAGGGGCAACAACAATACTATTACGGGGGACCATAGTACATAGGACCAAATATCGTTCGAAAATATAGGTAAAATATATGGGTTTTACTGTGTACCGTAGGTCCTATTTACTATGGACCACCGTAATACAAAATCGGCATTCCACGCGGACGATTTTAGGGCTCGCTATTACGGGGGACCATAGCGAATACTACCAAAAATTGTTAGTAAAAATAGGTAAATATATAGGTTTTTGTGTGTAACGTAGGTCCTATTTACCAGGGCTTTTCGCGGGTCAGGTCAAGTCTCACGGGTCGGTTCGGGTCGGGTCGGGTCAGCTGACCCGACCCGACCCGCGAGATTAAAAATTTTGTGGACCCGACCCGACCCGACCCGTGAGATTTGAAAATGTTCTGACCCGACCCGACCCGACCCGCGAGATTTCAAAATCTCCTGACCCGACCCGACCCGACCCGACCCGACCCGCCACCTTCGTATTGACCCGTGAGACGGGTTTCATGCGGGTCGGGTCACCTTGACCCGCGAGACTATTTACCTTGACCCGCAGGTCCGACCTGCGGATCCGGCCCGTGGGTCGACACTTCTAAAACAATTTAATACTCATTTTTGGGCCCACAAGCGATATGTGGCCTGGCTGTAGTGGGTATAAATGGATGCGGGCATGCGTATATGGATTTGGCAGTGTTTTAATGTTTGCATAAGATACCAAAGAGTATTAATGAGTATTTATACGAGAAAAGCCTTTGGGTAAGAGAGCGGGATGTTTTTCGAGTGTCGGATCCGTGGGCCGGATACGCGGGTCCGACCCGCGGGTCAGCAGAAAATAACTCGCGGGTAACGCTGGCCCGACCCGCGAGTGACCCGTTTCTCGCGGGTCATGACCTGACCCGACCCGTGAGCTTTTCATCACCTCTTGACCCGACCCGACGCGACCCGTGAGATCTGAAAACCTTTTGACCCTACCCGACCCGATCCGTGAGATTTTGAACACTTCCTGACCCGACCCGACCCCACCCGTGACATTTTGAACACCCTATGACCCGACCCGCGGGTCGGGTCAAGACCCGCGAAAAGCCCTGCTATTTACTATGGTCCGTCGTAATAGTTGGCTGGTCGATTGGTCACTCACCCCCAACACGACTACCGGAATGGGACCGCAACACGGAACGCACAGCAAACACCCCGCGAGAACCCCCCACGTCTCACACACAGACGCGAGGAGTTTTGATCTTGAAGTCAGGAGTGTTGATCTTGAACCCTCACCCTAATTCTTCTAAAACAAAGAAACACAGAGACAATACAAAACAAAAACAAACCAGGAAGGTTTTGTGTACCCAGTAAAACATTACATGGAACAGGAAAGCCTTCAGCAGCAGAGCACCCCCCCCCCCCCCCCCCCCCCCCCCCCCCCCCCATGCATAATATCGAGTGCACCCCCCTCCCTCCACCCCAAACCTGCCAAAAGCCGCGAGGGTGCCGGCCTTGACGTCAGGCGCTGACATCGACCACTGTACGTCATTTTTTTCAACAAAAATGAAACAGATACCAAAATAAGACGGACCACACCAGGCAGATGCTGTGTACCCAGTAAAATACTACCCGTGCAAGGAACAAACAGGAAAGCAGAAAATTGAAAAGAGAACGGCGTACGACTGCGGCCATGCACGATATCGAGTACCCCCCTCCCCCCACCCCCCCTTCCCCCATGCTCCGTCTCGAAAGGGATGCGTGGTCAATGGTCAAATGACTAAGGCAAAAGCAACAAATAGTGGGCTCCCCCCCACCCCCCCATCACAGCCGTGACGGTACTGATCGTGAAGTCAGGCGCTGACGTAACCACCTTGAAAAAAGAAGGGAACATATTCGAAACAAAACAAAACAAACTACGAGTAGGGCAGATCTCGTGAACCCAGGATATAAACAGTACATGGAACAACCACAAAAAAAAGTGAAAAAGACGACAAGCAACCCCTCTCTCTCCTCCCCACCACCTTTGCCTTCGCCTGCCCCCCCCACCTCACACCTTTCATGCAACTCGCCAAAAACCTCGCGTTTCGCTTCGCGCTTGCTCTGCAACAAGCAACGCCTGCCGGATCGGTGAAAATGCGACGTGCTCCGTCTCGGCAACATAAGGATGAGGGGTCTATGGCTATTCGACTACGGTCATGCAGGATATACGTACACCCCACTTTCTCTCACTTACACCCCCCCCCCTCCTCTCACCTGCCACAGCCGCGAGTGTGCCGATCTTAAAGTCAGGCGCGGCCTCTCGAACGTTAGCGTTGGCGCCCAGCTGGTGCCCGAAGAGGTCCCGCTCGACGATGCAGCTGACGTCCAGTTTGCGGTGGTTGCGAAAAAAAGCCTCCTCAAGTTCTCCGTACAGCGCGAAGTCCTCCGTCTTTTCGTTCAGCCAGATGACTTCCGTCGCGAAATAAAAAGAGGAAAAACAAGCAAGAAAGCAACAACAAGAACGAAAAACCAATCAGGAGAAACTACGCGAGGTATACATTCCTGGCTGGTACCTACAAAAAATAGCAAAATTAAGAAACAAAAGAAGGCAAAACATGAAAAAAAAAAAAAAAAAAACGGCGACATAAAAAAAGGCGACCAGTAAATTGGCATCGACTGCACCAACAACCGATTTCCTGCAGTTGAGGTTGAATGCATATTTCGATTTCAATTTGATATTCATTTCCAGTTTCATTTTCATTTTAATACACCAATTTCAACGTTATCTTCCACTCCATTTTCCAGTTCTTTCTTGATTTTGAGTGTCAGTATATTTTTATGTTTACCTTCAGGCTGTTTCCTACGAGGTTCGATATCGAGCTTTAGATTTGTATTTTTCGATCCTAAAAATGAAAGCATCTGCTTGAGCAGTCCGAATATGCAAAATCTGACCGGATTTTTTCTCGATTTGAGAATCCGGTGGCCCAAGTCGTCAGATTTTGGCCCAAAATCCGACGGCCAAAATCTGACGACTTGGGTCATCAGATTTTCAAATCGAAAAATGGCATCGTCTCTAAATTCACGATGTTTCTCCACAACAGCAAGCAGCAGCAGGACGATCGATGAGTCGGATGGTGACACAGCTGTACACCGACGTCGCGTCGCGCCTGACGCGCGGACGGCGCGTCTCTCTGTACTGCAGTCGGCTGGCGCGGTTTCGGGCCTAGAGGCCAAGAGAAACGTACTGATAGAACACAGCAGCATCAACAGCAGCAGTCAGTTACATTGTGAAACACAAAATACAAAATACCAGGACAGGTTGACTGTAGCGCACTCGGCACGTCTCTTCGCCGCCAGACTAAAGGCAGTCAGCTTTGGCTCGGACGCTTGGGTCCTGCGCGCAGTGCAGTGCACCCAGCGCGTCTTTTCGCGGCGCCACACCACAACAACAGCAGTTGGTCTCGGCGTTTGCTCGAATCTCAGCACGAGCAACACATCCGACTTTTCCACAGAGGGAGACTGTTTCGATTTGCGAAGTTCACAGCTGAAAATGCGATTGCATCAAAATCTGGAAGCTCAAAATCTTAATCGCATGGGAAACAGCCTCTCACGTTTCATGTTGCCAGGTCATTTTCAATTCCAACGTCAGCACGCACTTCACAACTTTTAACCCACTTAGGCCGTTTCCTATGCGGTTCGATTTCGAGCTTCAGATTTGTATTTTTCGATCTCAAAATCGAAAGACCCTACTTATGCAGTCCGATTATGCAAAATCCGACCGGAATTTTTTCGATTTGAGAATCCGACGACCCAAGTCGTCGGATTTGGGCCAAAATCCGACGACCTGGGTCATCAGATTTTCAAATCGAAAAATGGCATGCTCTCTAAATTCAAGATATATTATCCACGACAGCTAACAGCAGCGGAACGATCGATGAGTTGGATGGTGATACAGCTACCGTATAGCGACGTTGCTTCGCGTCCGACGCGCGGACGGCGCGCGTCCCTCCGTGGCCAGACTAGAGTCCGCTGGCGCGGGCTCGGGCCTAGAGACCAAGAGAAGAGCACTCGGCACGCGCCTTTCCGTGGATACGTACTCGTAGACTCCACTGCAGCTGTACAGCAGCAGCAGCAAGTCAAGTCACAAAATCAAACACAAAGTACCAAGACAGGTTGACTCTAGCGCACTCGCCACATCTCTTCGCCACCAGACTAGAGGCAGTCAGGGTGGGCTCGGACGCTTGGGCCCTACGCGCAGGGCAGCGCACCCAGCGCGTCTCTTCGCGGCGCCAAATCACAAAAACAGCAGTTGGTCTCGGCGTTTGCTCGAATCTCTACACGCGCAATAAATCTGATTTTTCCGCATAGGAAGGCCCTTTCGATTTGTCAAGCTCATATCTGAAAATGCAATCGGGTCAAAATCTGAAGCTCAAAAATCGAACCGCATAGGAAACGGCCTTACCCACACTAATTCCATTTAATTTGTACAAAAAAACGACAGTGCAGTTGAAAGGTGTTAACTTCCAAACAAATTCGACCACACTGTAAAATTAATCCACCAACATTTTCCTCCCTCCCTCCCCCCTTACCAGAAGCGGCGGACACCGACGAGTCCTTGGATGGGAGCAGCTCCTTGACCATCTGTATCATGGGTACCACGCCGAGCCCCGTGGCGATCAGCACGAGGTCCGTGATGGGGGAGTAAGGCCCGCCATACACCAGACCCTCTCTCCCCGGCTTCACGGCAATCTCGTCGCCTGGTGCGCGCACACAGGAACGGGAAAAGGGAGGGAGGGAGAGAGGGAGGACCGTCCGAATACGACCAGGGCGTTGTATGGTAAGTTGGGGAAGGTGTTGGGCGAGGGGTGGGGGGGGGGGGGGGGGGGGGGGGGGGGGTACTCATTTGTTGCTTGCCTTAGTCATTACACCATTGACCACGAATCCCTTTCTAGACGGAGCACAGTTCCTACTCCTACTGGAGATACCTCCAACAATTGGGCGTTCATTACGTTGTTTCCAAATAAGACATAGAAACTTTTTGCTAATCTTATCCCCTTCCTGTTTGGCCGCCTGTGGTCACCATCTATCTCCTAGGATAGCGATCATTTTCTCTAGTGTACCAAACTCCTCCATGTCACATTCGTCTATGTCCCTCGTCTCCTCTTCTAACACATCCCGTTCCTCCTTGTATATTTCACATTCTCCTACTTTGTGAGTTCTACTCTCTATTGCTTTGCCACACGGGCACATCTGTGCATCTACTTCCTCCTCCTCCCGCCTACTGGTGTACCTCTTTCTTCTTTCCGGCAGGTCCAGGTCACCCACATGAAATCGCAGTTTCAGCGTTTTTGCGAAGTCCATTGGGCCATGCAAATACGTTTGCATTCCTATTCCTTCCCTCAATCCCCCGTATATCTCTTTGTTTTTCCGATTCCACCTTGTTTCTTAGCGCTAGCCTTTCCCTTTTTTCTATCCCTTCTTCTACTTCTGCCTTGTACCTCCCAAACTTCCCGGCGGACATCGCCTCTTCTTGGTTTCCCCCTATATCCTTCCATACTTTCTCAACTACGCCATCCCACCTTACTTTAGCTCGCTCTTTGTTACTTTCTCTCATACAGCTCTATCAACTATGGCTGGCAACCTCTTTTTAGGCATGCTTCTTACTCTATATTGCCATTTCAATTTTCTCATGTCTCTATTCGTCTTGAGTGGGTGCATTCCCAGTTCTGTTCTCAATAATGCATTACTAGTCGTACTTGAGCATCTTGGGATTTTTTTAGCTGCCGTCATCTGTACTGTTTCCAACTGTTTTACGCGTTCCGTTCCCATACTTTTCCTGCATATTCTAGCTTTGATACTACCACATTCATCAGGATACATTTCTTAATCCCAGTGTCAAGGTGCGAGCCTGTTAGGATCGCACCCATCTTGCCTACGTGTGATTTACCCTTTCCGATTACTTTTGCTATGTGTGTATCCCAAGAGAAGTCTTTTGAGATCTCTACGCCAAGGTACGTATACTGGTCCACGATCGGCAATTCATCTTCTCCCCTCTTCCAACTGTGCATTTCTACTTCCTCCTCCCGGCTGCTGGTATACCTCCTTCTTTCTGGCAGGTCCAGGTCACCTACACGAAATCGCAGTTTCAGCGTTTTCGGCGGGGGGGGGGGGTACTCGATATCATGCATGGCCGTAGTCGTATGACCATAGACCGTCGCATCCCTACAATGCCGGGACGGAGCACGTCCGGTTTTCACCGACCAGGCCGACATTGCTTGCACCAAGCGCGAAGGGGGGGGGTGCTTGCTAATCGTCTGTGGTAGGGTATCATACCCCAAGCATAGCTCATGTCCCATACCAGGTATAGAACACTGGTACACATATTGATCCAATGTGTCCGGGCGATAAACCTGAGGGGAGGGGTGGGTGGGTGGGTGGGTATGTGTGGGGAGGTCGATGGGTTGGTGGGCGGATCATCAAGCCCCCCTTCCCCACCCATACAGCCCGCTCCCACAAGACACAACCCCTCTGCCTCCCCCCCCCCCCGCCACCTAACCGTTACTGCCTCCCTCTCCCTCCCCCGTCTCCTCCTCCCCCCTCTTTTCCTTGGCGGTTCCTCTCAACCTCCCCCCCCCTCTCCATACTACACGTGCGTGCTGACCCCGGGCAATCTTGTTGAGGACGCGCGAGGATTCTATACATGTTGCTAAAAAATATCGGATTGCGCCGCCCCCCCACCTCGTCTCCACCAGAGACGCCTACGACAGTACACAACATAACCGGTCACTGAAGTACCCGGCTACTCCGTCTCACCCTCCCCCCCCCCCCCCCCCCCCCTCATCTTCCTCCCCCTTTCCTCGCAACCGGGGCAACCCCCCCCCGTCTCTCCCCCCCCCCCCTGTGAGTATGTAATATAGTACCAGGTAGTGGATATCGAACGATAATCTATTACGGGGGGCCGTAGTTAATAGGACCTACGGTACACACAAAAAACTATATATTTACTTATTTTTACGAACAATATTTGGTTCT
Organism: Macrocystis pyrifera; assembly: GCA_031763025.1. Lineage (NCBI taxonomy): Eukaryota > Phaeophyceae > Laminariales > Laminariaceae > Macrocystis > Macrocystis pyrifera. The sequence continues at coordinate 6,840,379 of JASSKH010000016.1, forward strand.
ATTTACTATGGTCCCCCGTAACGTTAATAGTTTAGTACAACAGCGACGAAAACAACAAAAAAAAACGATATCTGGTAGGATTTTTCATATTTGATATTTGGTACGTATTTCGAACACATTCGTTCATTATCAGCATGGTAAATACGGGGATGCCAGGAAAATGGAGGGCACAAAACGCATCCGACACCATGTACCGGTATCAAAGTTCCGATAGTTCGATTCAGTTGAAAAATAAATCACGATAACCAACAATTATGTGAAAATCAAGCGGCAAGCAAAGCGTCGAGGAAGCCTGATGTAATACCGAAGTTTTGACATTTCGACATATCGGAACTTCCGATTTTTTCGATATCTCGAAGTTCCGATCATTTTCGATATATCGGAAGTATCGATTCGATAACCATCACGAATGTACTACGTGCGAAACCTACCGTCAATCCGCTAGCGGCCATGTGTCGAGCAAAGCCTGCCTAAACTCGAACTTCGAGCTTTCGATACACCAAAACTTTCGACACGATAAAGCAACACTGTTTATTGCGCTATCAATACTAACCGATGATAGCGGCATTATTTTTCGGGAAGCCCGATATATCGAATGAAGATAAAATAAAACTACTGCACTAACCTAGCGGCAACTTGTCGAGGAAGCGCGAGAACTCTCTGTCGCCGCGCGTGCTGCCAAGGCCGTCGTCAAGCTCCCCTCCCGTGCCGCGCTTGACGACGATGTCGAAGTAGCCTCGTTGCTTCCTCGAGCTTAGTGGCACGTAGTTGCCGTGCACAACCTGATACAAAGTACGAGGGGACGCGGTAGGGGGAAGGGGGAAGGGGAGGGTGGAGTTGAGGCGGGGGGGGGGGGGGAGAGCGTGAAAGAGTGCACGCGCGAGCGAGGGAGAGCAACAGGGAGACAGAGACAGAGAGAGGGAGACAGAGAGAGCAGACGGAGAGAGATAGAGCAGAAGAGGAAGAGAGAGAGAGAGAGAGAGGGAAGAGAGGCGTGTGCGAGCGAGAACACAGGCCTTACTAGGGGTTCTGACGTCCTGACGTCCTGCGACGATTGGACGGGCACACTATTGCTTCGGCCCGTCACCTGATTGGTCGCATCCAAGCCGCACAGCGTTAGCTCTTGCCCGAGCTCCAGGGGAGGATCACGTTAGGGGAGCCCTGCCGCAGAATTTCGGAAGCAGGAGCGGAGAGGGGAAGGAGGGAGACAGAGGGGGGTGTATGGAGGGAGGGTGGGAGGGAGGGAGGGGGGGGGGGGGGGGGGGGGGGGGGGGGGGGGGGGGAAGGGTTGGGGGATTTACTCCGAGTTCAGAAACACTATGAGATGGTGCGGAAGTGGCACGCCGACGAGGGGCACGCCTTTGCGCAAGCCGAAGAAGGATGCGACAAGGTGTGATATCACATTGTATGATATGACATGACGAGGCAAGGCAAGGTAAGGCAAGGCAAGGCAAGGCAAGGCAAGGCAAGGCAAAGCAAGGCAAGGCAAGGCAAGGCAGGCCAGGGCAAGGCAAGACAAGGCGAGACAAAGTGACAAGACAAGACAGTGAAGAGCGACGACACACCCCACCGGTCGCTCCGGCCGGGCGCTGTTGCCTGCGCCATTCGAAACGATCACCAGGCAGAAACCAACCAACGAACCAACCAACCAAGGTGTCAATCATCAGAGTTGGGCACCGAAGCCGCTTGTGGGCTCGGTCGGGTATCTGATAACCGACCGAAGATTGTATAGACCGAAACCGAGACCTTTCCGATCGGATATTCGGTCGGCCATCACACAAAAAAAATGGCCATTTTGGGCCACATTAGCACCCCCATAGGGCAAAGCACTACCGGTTCGTGATTTTCGAGTGCGCGTCGGTCGGCACTTCGGCACATTATATCACCTTACTACCCGCATCCCATGACGCATGACGCACGACACACATCACGTGAGGGGTAGCGACAAAACGGTATAAGGTCATTCGGCATGGGTCATTGCCGTACAGTCAACAGGCGAGAGAGCAGGCGGGGCATTCAACCACGAAAAACAGATGTAGCGGCGCGTATGTAGGACGGCGAACGAAGCCTGCTTCTAGTTCCCAAGACGAAATGGGCAAGGGCTTCCAAAATCACTCGAATCATTTAATACGCAGACGTTGTATACATGAATGCTGTACAAGAAATTCGGCTGTCTCCGCCATTCCGGCAAAAGGACAAAGCTCGCCGCCCGAGCTGCAAAGCCACCTGTCCTCGCCCGAATGGCGGAGCCAGCCGAATGGCTTGTACAGGATACAGACCTAGTGACTGCTCTTGACCTAACCATCGTTGGGTATGGCTGGGGTAGGGTCACCGAGACGAGTCCCGCTGACGACTTGCACGTCGCCAGCGACAGAGGGGCCTGGCGGCCGTTCGTCTGTGCTGATGTCGCCTAAATTCCGCCATCGGCGCTGGCGGCCACTGTCCTTCGCCAGCTGTTCTGTTATGTGTGATGCCGTGATCTATGATGCTGCGATGCGTACTGCTGCAGCTGTGCGCTGTGCTGGTGTGCTGTCACATAGCGGTCTCCATACAGATACATAGGCGTTATATGGGGTAGGGGATTGGGAACGCAACAACCGACCCGAAACAACCGATCTGTTATGTCCGGTCGGCTACCGATATCCGGGTTCGGTTATCGAAACCGGATCTCGGTGTCCGGTTCGATAACCGAAAATCGGTCTCCGTGCCCAACTCCATAACCGACATATCAAGCCACCAAACAAGCCACCAAAGAACCAACCAAAGAAACAAACACCCCACCGACATGTCCAAGCTACAAATAACCCACCACACAATCAATCGACCAACCACCGACCCGACACATCAATCAAGCCACCAAGAGTCCAACAACCAACCAACCGATCGAAAAACAACCGACACATATAAAACCACCTAGAATCCACCAATAAATACACTAACCAATCAAAACACCACCAACCGACGTATCGAGCCACCAAAAATCCACCAACGAACCAACCCACCTACCAGCCGGCCAGTCAATCACCCAACCACACCCAAAAGTAACGGAGGCATGCTCGCGCTAGGGGGGTACCACAGAGGGCGACATTTCCGCAGCTTTTGACGTTACCACCGCCGCCGCCACAACTCCCACCCATGGGGTAACGAAATGCTGGTCGACACGACGCGACATGACACAAAACCCCAGCCAACCGCCGTCAACACCAGCTACCACCGCCGACCCCAGCACCACTACCACCACCACCACCACCTCCAGCAACACCACATGTCCCCACGACCAAGACCAAAAACATCACCTCCACCTCCACCGGCACCACCTCGAACCCCTTCTCCCACCACCACCATGTTAGAAGGATGCAGCTTGCCCTTCATGCGACTCGCCCAACATCTCACGGCGCCTCGCGCTTGGTGCAAGCAATGCCTGCCTGGGTCGGTGAAAACCCTACGTGCTCCGTCCCGGCAATTGAAGAGATGCGAGGGTCTGTGGCTATACGACTACGGCCATGCACGACATGAGTACCCCCCCCCCTCCCTCCCCCCCCTGCCCCCCCCCCGCCCACTCTACTACCCCCAGCACCCACCGCCCCCCCCCTCCCCCCCCCCCCCCCCCCTTTCCCCCCTCCCCCCCCCCCCCTCATCCCTTTCCCCTCCCCCCACCACGTCACCTGCAGGCCGAACCGGTACCGCAGGACGTCGCCGCCGCCCTCCCTGTTCCTCTCCAGCAGCGTGCACACCGACCAGTCCTCGGCGGGTAGCGGTTCCTCGTCCGGGCCGAACGCCCGCCCCCATGCCTCCGAGCGCCGCGAGGCCCACGCTCGCAAGGACCCGGCGCAAAGCCGCGACTTATAGCGGAGATCACCGACCACGGCTGGCAGCCGGCTGTGCTTGTAGGCTGGCTCTACCGTATGGGTCACCGTGCTCCTGAGAAGGGAGGGGGGGGGGAAGGGGATGTAGTCATTGTCATGTATGGTGACTATAGACCCTCGTATTCCTACAATGCCGGGGTCGGGGGAGTGGGGGTTGGGCGGAGGTAGGGTGCGGGGAGGGAGGGAACAGGGAGTGGGTGGGGTAGGGTGGGGTGGATGGGCACGGGGGGGAAGGATGGGGGGGGGGAGTGTACTTGACATGGTCCTAGTCGTATGACCATAGACCCTCGCATCCCTCCCTGCAATGCCGGGACGGGGAGAGTAAAGTGGGGAGGAGGGTGGGGTGGGGTATGTGAGGGGGGAAGAGGGAGGGAGGAGTGAGGGAGGGTGAGTGGGAGAGGGAGGCAGGGAGGGAGGGAGGGAGAGGAGGGAGGGAAAAACAACAGCAGGCCCGACGTACACTACGAAAAAAGTAACACAACCTATTTAAAAAAAAAAAAAAAAAGCAGCAGCAGCAGCAAGAGCAGACAACAACAAAAACCGCGACCCTAAACAGCCCTCTTCGCAAGAGGGCTAATGACGCCCCCCCCCTCAACTAACACAATTCATCATCTGTATTCATCTTGAAAAAAAAAAAAACCCAGCTCACCCGACGGCCCCCAGCACGAGGGGCACCCTAGCCGCCACTGCGATCACGCCCAGAACGGCCGCTAACACCGTGCCCCACACCACCACAGGACCGACGGGTTCCGGCAATACCGACCGGTCCAGGCTGACATCCAAGGACACGGACGATGGCCTCGGCACCGACGCCCTCCGCTCCGTGCCGCGGGTGGTGGTGGGTGTGGTGTAGCGCCTCGGCGCGTCTCCGCCGTCTGCGGGGTTGGAGGAAATGGGGATCGCGAGAACGAAAACATGAAGTACGAGTTTGTTGTTTGATGGCGGTCGTCGTCGTGATCGTGGTGGGCGGTGTTGGTGCTTGTGGCGGCTGGGCAGGTGGGCGGTATTTGCTGTTGTTGTTGTTGTTGTTGCTGGTGTTGGAAGTAGACGCGGTGCTGTTCGTTGTTTTCGACTCGGCCGTGGATTGGTGTGGTTGGTTCGGCATGGTCGACCATACCACACCAACCATACCAATCCACGGCCGAGTCGAAGACAACGAACAGCACCGAGTCTACGACCATACCAAACCAACCACACCAAACCACAGCCGAGTCGAAAACAAACGAACACCACCGCGTCTACTTCCAACCAGCACCAGCACCAGCACCACCACCATCAACAAACACGCCCAACTAAAAATACCACAACCACGGCGGAAAAGGCCACCATGAAAAGTACCGCGTCCGCTTCCAAGCACCACCGACCGCCATCACCACCGCCACCAAGAACAACAAACACAAAAAAGTAGATAATGACATACGGATCTGACTTATCCGTACTGGGTTTAATTTACTACAGTACAGTACAGTACACCACTCTGGACGAAAATATTAGGACCGTTTAGACCTGAACATGAAGACTAGTTGGTCTTAATATTTATGCCATGAGTGGTACGTTGATTTTTGGTCGTATTATCACATTTTTTCTACTGCACACACGGAAACAAAGGAAAATAAGGGGAAAGTTTGGGTTTTTTCGGGGGTTTCCCCCCCCCCCCCCCTTTTTTTTTCTTCTTTCCCCCCTCCCCTATTATATACCAGGTATTATATATGGGTTGGGTTGGCGTCGGTTGGCAACGATACTGTAAAACATGCCGCTCACTACGTGAGCTAGACATCCAGGGTACCGGTTTTTTTTTTTTTTTTTTTTTTTTTTTTTTTTTTTTTTTTTGGGGGGGGGGGGGGGACTTCCGGGGGTGTCGCCCACAGCTGGTCGTCGAGTTAGATCATTTGTGCCAGGTAAAGAACCTTTACTTTGCACAAGGGAATTGATCGTATCACGTAGTGTTCAAGGTACGGCACCCAAGAGGCAGTTACATAGTACTCCCATTGCTGTCTCTGGAAGTGGCCACACCGGAAATTAAACTAACTCATTGAAGCTGTCATCCATATGCAAGTCAGCCTCGCAAGCCGTTCTTAGTAGGATGCAGCTCACCCTTCATGCGACTCGCCGGACACCTCACGGCGCTTCGCGCTTGGTGCAAGCAATGTCTGCTTGGTCGGTGAAAACCCGACATGCTCCGTCCCGGCATTGTAGGGATGCGAAGGTCTATGATCATACGACTACGGCCATGCATGAGATTGAGTACATCTCTCCTATCGAGTACACCCCCCCCCCCCCCCCCCCCCCCTTCTTTCTTCTTTCCTTCCTTCCTTCCTTCCTTCCTTCTGTCTTCTTCGGTTTTTAGTTGGCATCTACTCTCCTCGTGTTTCGGTGATCGAGGACGGGTCGCGAGAGGCGCCCTCGCACGGATAGATCATTCCATACCTCGGACAAATCATCTGCAGTTCATCTACAGATCACCTACAGATCATGGTCTACATCTGACGCGCGCTACGGTAGAGGTAGCCCCTAAATTTTCCGAGAACTCCTCAGTTCAGGAACTCTATACTATTCGTAAGTCATTAGTGAGTCGCCCAAAAAATTGATCTCGAAGAAAAGCACCGCAAAGAAATAGAAAAATAGGAAAACTCGATGATCTTTCCCAGTATTAGCAGAAAACACTCATGGTATTCCGACGATATTGGGTTAAGGAGCGCGGTCGGTCAAAAATATTTTTTGGTCACAGAAAGTAGTGCTGCCGCTACTAGAGCATGCCTCTTCTTTCGAGGCAGACCTATTCCCGACTTTGTATGATGTAGGTCGTGTTGCCGGTGGGACCCTGTATGTATAGTCTGCATCATCTAGCGCATGTTTCTTGGGTTGGATCTGTACTGTATACAGATAGATAGATCATGTACTAACTCCCACAACGGCAGGCGAAGAACTAGGTGATCTACAAACCATGAGATGTCCGAGGCATGGACGATTCGAATAAAGACAAGGTGACGAAACCTCAAGAGCAGCAAGGGGGGGGGGGATGTCCAAACAGTCGGCGCGAAGGCGATGCCTACCCTCGCCTCGCTCGGACCCGCCACGGCCATACCGCGGCGTCCGATATCGCAATCTCAACACAAGAAGCTCATGGCCCCCTCGGCCAAGGTATTTAATAATATACTACCACTCTCGCCCGTCTTGTCTCGATATTAATATTTTAAACGCTCCTCCTATTGCCGTCCAGAGTACTGCTGCTGCTCTACGTAGTGCTATATCCTATGCCGTGAGGGCAGTTTGGATTCAGGGGCACGGGCATGGAGTACAAGTACGGTAGAGACAAAAAAGGGTCATGGAGGGTTCCGGGGGGAAGCTTTGCGCTTACAGCTTCCACTGGGGAGGGGGTTTCTTTCGGTCCTCTAAAGCATCGCCAACTCCCTTTCCCCGGTCTCCACCCCCCGCCCCCTCCCCGAATTTCACATGGGCAGCGCTCGCCATCGTCACCAATATTTTCGCCATCATCATAATCGTCCACATCGACCCCCATCATCACCATCGTTAGCACCATCAGCATTGGCATCTTCAAGATCGATCACGAGCACGCTCCGAGGGGGTCCGGCCGTCCGAAGTAGCAACCCCCCCCCCCCCCCTCCACCCCAGTCCCTCCCCCTCCGCGGACATACATGGGGGGCGCTCGCTATCATCATAACTACCATGCCACCAAAATCGCCATCATCATCACACGATCGTCATCGTGATCAAGATAATCGATATGACACACGCCGCGAGGGGGTTCTGTGGACTCAAGTAGGGTCACCCTGTTCGATCCCCGCCGTCGCTCCGCCCGGGAATGAATGTGGGAGGGCGGGGGGGGGGGGGCTCTCGCCATCGTTTTCATCATCCACGAATAATCGTCAACAACACCAGCATCAAGACCACAACCATCATCGCTGACGACGACGGGGATCGTTGTAGGTGGCCATGGGGATGATAATGATGATGTGCAATGATGATGATGATGCCATGTTGATGCAATGGCGAGGCCATCAATGACAATTACCAGTCATTCCACGCCAACGTCGCGCTTGCGACATGCTAAAAGAGTCACAGCCGTGTCGTGTTTGTGGCAAGTTCAGGGTCACGTCCATGCTAAGGTTGAACACCCCGAACAGATCATCTACAGATAGATCATTCCCAGTTCGTGATCTACATCTTTCGAGGCAGATCCGTCCCCGGTCTTGTATGATTTCGCCCATGTTGCCGGGTGGGATCCGCATAATCCGCATGGGCCTAGCACATTTTTCCTGGGTGGGAACTGACTACACAGATCCTGCACAACCTTTCACAACGACAGGTGGGGAACTAGATCATCTATCTGTAGATAGATAGATCATGATCTGCCCGAGTTGTCCAAGTTCATAGCCATGTTCAAAGTCAAGGCCACAGCCATGTCTATCCCAAAGTCGAAGGCAGTCACGTTCGTGCCTCGAAGATCATACGTCACGCTCATGCCGACATCGTAATTATGGTCACGCCAAGATCATGACAATCTTCGTAGCCATGGTCATCTTCACGCCAAGGCAATAGCCATGCTCATGCCAAGGTAAGGAGGCGTGCTACAATAGGGGTAGCAATTTTGCCTTCCAAGGCCAAAGCAATATTTATGACGGGACGGGCTCCTTAACCCAACATCGACGGAATACAATTAGTGTTTCACAGTATTGTTCGTGATACACCTATTAATAGCAGGGCCTTTCGCGGGTCATGACCCGACCCGCGGGTCGGTTCACGGGGTGTTCGAAATGTCACGGGTCGGGTCGGGTCAGGAAGTGTTCAAAATCTCACGGGTCGGGTCGAGTCCGATCAACAGATTTTCAAATCTCGCGGGTTGGGTCAGGAGTTTTACAATCTCACGGGTCGGGTCAAGAATTTTTCGAATCTCAAGGGTCGGGTCAGGTCGGATGAAGAGATTATGAAAAGCTCACGAGTCGGGTCAGGTCGGGTGAAGAGATTATGAAAGCTCACGGGTTGGGTCAGGTCATGACCCGAGAGAAGCGGGTCACTCGCGGGTCGGGCCAGCATGACTCGCGAGTCGTTTTCTGCTGACCCGCGGGTCGGACCCGCGCATCCGGCTCGCGGATCCGACACTTGAAACACTTCCCGCTCTCTCACCCCAAAGGCTTCTCTGGTGCCAATATTCAATAATACTCCTTTGGTATCATATTCAAACATTAAAACACCGCCAAGTCCATACAGGCATGCCCGCATCCATCCATACCCACTACAGCCATGCCACATATCGCTGTGGGGCACAAAAATGAGTGCGAAATTGTTTTTGAAGTGTCGACGCACGGGCCGAATCCGCAGGTCGAACCTGCGGGTCAAGATAAACGGTCTCGCGGGTCGAGTCGGGTCGGGTCATGAGGTTTTACAATCTCGCGGATCGGGTCAGGTCAGGAGATTTTCAAATTTTACGGGTCGGGTCGGGTCAACAATTTTTTTAATCTCGCGGGTCGGGTCGGGTCAGTAACCTGTCCCGCGAAAAGCGCTGATAGGCTTTGGAATTGCTCATCGGGGTGCACTTTTAGCTTTTCTAAAAAATCAGTTTTTGTGTGTCACTGGGATACAGAACTCATAAAGCTAGGGGTCTCAGAAAAATCAGGCGCTACCTAGACCGCAGCACGCGTCCAAAAGGTCCTCGTCATGTTCAAGCTCATAGCACGCTGACGCCAAGGCCATAGTCTTGTTCATGTCCATGTTACATGCAGCAACATGATTCTTGCACGTGAAAACCATGCTCATGTTCCTACACTCGTGGCCGTACCATGTCAAAAGTCGTGTTCCAACAGGGAGAAAAAAAAAGGGGGCGAAGAAAAGGAACGGCCAGAAAAATAACAAAAATAACAAACAAAGCAATAGTCACGCCCACCCCATGCCAGAGTCGTATTCATGTTCATGGTGATGTTCGTGTCATTTTTTTTTTATTTTTTTATTTTTTTTCATCATCACTTTTACTTTCCAGGCCACTCGTAGGAGGTTTTACCCTCGACGATCTTCTGGACAAGCCGTGGTCACAGGTGTCGTCCCTTCTCCCCCCCCGGTACGTGCCTTTATTTTTTATCGCGCATAGGGTTCAGCATTCCCACTGCTCGTCGATTTTCATCGAATGTACAGCTAACTCACGCTCTCGCGCTTTCCGCTAATCAATTTTATGCAAGAAAAAGTCCCTATGAGCATGCACTCGGTGAGACTCGAACTCACGAAATTGATCTTGATAGGCTCGCGGACCACCTACCAAGCCACCGGGGACGCCGGATAGTCATGCTCAAAGCATGCTCAAGGTCAAGTTAGTGCCACGGCCATGTTCATGCCAAAGTCATGTTCATGTCATAGCAGCAAGGTACACGCCACGGTTATGTTCAAGCCATACATAGTGATATTCAAGCCACAACAGCACTCATGTTCACCTCATGCTCGCGACGAAGTGATTCCGGCATGTCATGCCACACATACTCATGACCGTGACAAGCCTTCCACTACGTTCCAACTCCCTCCTCTCCCTCCTATGCTTTACCCCCTCACCTCGCTACTCTCCCGTCGGCGGTACACCCCTTGCCGCTCGTCCGCCGCCGCCTCCTCCCCAACCTCCGTCCATCCCTCCTCGTCTTCTCCCTCCCCCATTCCCGTCTCCCTCTCCTCAAGCTCCCACTCGCCCCCCCTCCCTGCCACTACCGCCACCAACACCCCCACCCCCGCCGCGTTTCGACGAATCCGCCTCCCTCCTTCGCAACTCCCTCGTGCTCCCCTTATCGCCGCCGGACCTCCCGGCAGGACTCGTCGACTCTTCTCCCCCGGAGGTAACAGCAGCCACCCCGGCCAGACCCACCCGCGCTACCGCCGCCGCGGCCGCTTCCTCTTCCCCCCTCGGCCCTGGTACCCACCAAGTGCCTCCTTTCCTTGCTCGCGCGGAGGTCCCTCCTGTGCCGGGCCACGAGGAACCCAACCCCGACCACGAGCGAGGGCACGTCTCCTATTCTTTTCCAGGTGTCGCCCGCTACCCTGACCTTGGAGCCGGGCGGATTACCTAACCCCCCAACCCCCCCGTCCCCGCCATCGCCACCATCTCCGGAAACCCCGGACAAGGCTGTGGTCGACGGAGCCAACGCTCCTCTTCCTGCAGCCACTGTTCCTGCTCCTGCTACTCTAGCTGCTGCTGGCGTAGACGCGGCTCCGAAGTAGCAGCCTTGTCGTTGTCGCTGCGCTGTCAATTGCCCCCCTGGACCCTCCCCCGCCTCGAAAGCTCTCCGTTGTTGCCGGGCTGCCGTCCCCCACCCAGCCGCCACCCCTGCCGCCGCCCCCGCAACCACAACCGATCGTCGGCCGGTACCGCTAGACCGGGACGATGATGCCGCCGCCTCGGCAGCAGCGGTCCCTAAGGGGAGGCAAAAAAAAACGCCTCCCGCTACCTCCGCCCGCCCCTTCCCTTCCGCTACCCCCTGCTGCAAACCCACTGGCGTATCGGCCGGTGAGTTGCGGGTGGGCACTGCGCAGCGATCTACTGTTGCTGTTGCTGCTGCTGCTGCTGCTGAGAACGGAGGATACATGTCGCTGCCCCCCCCCATCGTATGCTCGGGTGACTGCCTTCGACACGGAGAGGCTGTTAACGCCTCCAGGGATCGAGAACCCTTCCGTGGAAGTAGGTGGCGCAAGCGCCAGCAGGGCCAACGCTGCAGCGGCGGTGGCGGCAGCGGTTGCGGCGGCCGCCGAGAGTCGGTTCCGTCTTCGTCGTGGCTGTTTCTTACACCGCATCGCGTCGCTGCAGCAGTCCCGTCAAACAGTCAACAAAAAGGCGCTGCGCCGGGTTGGTCCGAAGGCCTCTCTCCCTCTCCCTCCCCCCCCCCTCCCCCTCCGGTTGGTTCGCCGGGTTCAGGTGCGCGCTATATACCTACGAGTATCAGTTCGGTGTGTGTTGTTGGGGTATTGTTAACAATATAGCTATTGTATGTATGCAAAACTGTGAATGGGTTGGGTTGGTTCGGTTTGGTTTGGGTTGGGGTTGGAGTTGGGGTCGGGATTGTCGGTATTGGTGTCGTCGAATTTGATTTACTGTAGTACAGTAGGTGTTGGTTCGGGTTTGCTTGCGTGTGTTGTGAGGTATATGTAATAATTTCGTTTTTACCGTACGTACTGGGCGTTCTGCGTGCCTTCATAGCTCAGGAAAACCGAGAAAGCGTGCGTGTGCATATATTTTAGCCCAAAACGATATCGACAGCCGCAGCACGAGGGGCGGCAGGAGGAGCAACAGCAAGAGCAATAGCAGGCGCGGGACAAGGGCAGCAAAGCTTTGGTCCCACGACCGTACTCCTGGTATTTGTCGGTACATTTGTGCACACAACATACCAGGTAGCCGACTCGTAAGGTACACGTGTACACCTGCCGCCACGCTGAGATATTCCAGGTACCACCTGGTCACCCTGTACTTATACTCGTAGCAGAACAGAATAGTGAGAGGACGATATCCGACTTGTGCAAGTACGGCTGTCGTGCCTCGGTTGCCTGTTCCTTCGCCCGCTATGACAACCGATGAGAGTGCCGCGAGCAAACAGCCGGGCGCTGCACCTAACATGCTCGTACCGGGTCGGGTCTTCGTCTGCCATACACAAGGGGTACTTGCTGTACCATGTAGGCATGCCACTCCGCTTTGATTTGAACACTTGGATACTGCTGCCGCTGATGCCTGCTGCTCAACACAAACAGGTCATGACATGATCCGATTTCAAAACTTCTATTTTTTTTCGCATGGAAAGCACGCCAGCCCAGCAAGACGGGTCTGCACTCCATGAAATCGTTTGCTCTGCCACATAGAAGCTACCAGGGTTCCCAAACACAGCGACTGCGAAGCTCTCGTCTCTCTGCGGCCGTCTCAGTAGTGTGGGTTAGGCTCAGCTTTGTGCCTTGCTCTTGTATACGACGGCATCACCCCATTAGCGGGAGAAAGAAGCATGCACAAGTTTACAAGTTCCAACGGCAGGGGACCTTACAAGCTTGCCGCCGCTACCTTCCACAGAAGCCCGTCGCAACGTGTTCAGGCACCAAGGGCAGCGGAAACAGCCAAAGTGGATTGCAGGCAAGAGGTTCGTGCGCTGCCCCTGATGGTCACGGTCTCACGAACATGCCACACAAAGATGCGACAGCAGGGGGCAGAACGCTCACAGAAAGGCAGACCCGCTTCCGCAGGGTCCGCGCGCGTGTACCACGCGCAGGCGAGGGCAATCTGGGCGATTGTATCCCAGCGTCGTTCCACAAAGATCTCACCTCCTTATCGCAGGGGCTGCTGGGTGGACGGTGCGGACTCTCAAAGCTTGGATGCCTGCGAGTCGCGACCACCTCTGATGTGATCTTACACTACTTTGAACGGGGAGTTTACGAGGAGGCGGTAATTGCCAGGGACAGGGGACGTTTAACCAAAAACCAATCACCCCAAGTGCAAGCACCAGCAACCTGCAGCATCACCACAGCAACACCGGCTAGCTCTCACCCGCGGACAGCAAGTGGAGGGCAGCAGAGGTCGCCGTCAAAGCGTTGGGCTGGCTTCGGCAACCCACGAGAGGGTTGTAGAGCGGCCGACGGTAACTCACACTATCCGAGAACGCGAACCGTAAAGCGGTCCCAAGAATGACCTTCCTCTCGACCTTGGCTTTGCTCCTGGCGGCTGGCGCCCCGACCATCGCTTCTGCCCAGAGCACCACTACCCTGCCTTCGTTTTTCCTTCAAGACCCTTCCGATGGTGAGCCTCCCGCACGAAGCATAGACACTGCCCAATCCGAACCAAACCTTCTTGTTGCTCTCCTGCCTGCCTGCGCTCACAAGCGACTTAGCTGTTGTGCTTTCGGTGGCACAACCGGGGGCATGTGTGCATGTTGAATTCGCAGAGCGCAGCCCTCTCACTGGCACACCGCGCTCCATGCTTGGTTTGCCACGTGCGAAGCTGGTTCCTGTGTGGGGTATGGGCAAGAAGGTCGAGTACGGCGCAATCGTGCTCCATCGAAGGCCGAGCGCTTCTCCGCCGCCTGTGTTTACCTTCTTTAATTTTTGGCGTATAGTATTGTTGCGGTGATCGACGGCCGCACGCTCTTACTTTAGCAGTAAGCCTACTCGTACTCATGGCACTCCCGTCGTGAGAATCCTCATCATTTTATCAAGTCATTATTTTGACACTTTGCTTTGGTACGAACGCAGAACATTTTTATTTTTTTTTTTTTCAACTACACAACCCTGCCGGTGTCGTACTCCTCTGAATCTCTGGTACCCACTCGTACAGCAGCAGCGGCAGTCATGATACCAGGTACATCATAACAACATCATTGTCGTGTCGCACAAGGTAATTGGTAATATTTAATCTGCGTTTTTTTAGTTGTACCACAATCCACGTGTCGTTCGCTCAAGAGACGTCGATCGCCCACACAAAGAAGAAAAGTATTCTCGTGCGTAAACTGTAATGGAAATGGTTCTCTCGCTACCTGGTACATAATACCTGGTATTCCACTTTGCCTCCACCTCCTCCTTCTTCTCGCTCTCTTCTCGCTTTTCTGTGTATATACCCTGGTACTTGGTATCCCCTCCCCCCCCCCCCCCCCCCCCCTGCCTCCCTTTCTCCTCCCTTCCCCACCCCTCCTTCTCCTCGCTTCCCCCCCCTTCTCCCCCCCCCCCCCCCGACCGTTCTCTTCCTCTTTAACCCCCCCCCCGCTCCGACTTCCTTCCGCCCCCCGCCCCCCCCCCCCCCCCTCCATCTCCTTCCCCCCCCCCCCCCCCCCCCCCCCCCCCCGCCCCGCAATATCTGCTGCTGTGCTTACTGCAATGTACTGCTGTAGCATCTCTGTGTGGCGTAGTTTTGTGACCACAGAACTTGTATCTCTCTACTATTAATATTAATATGTAGGTTTGAAGAATCGGCACGGACACTGGTTGTGCTTGATGTCGACGGGTAGAAAGAACGGTTTAATGTGAAGAACACACACACACCGCCGCTCCTGCCCCCTCTCGTCCTCGTCCTCTTGGTTCCCCCCCCCCCCCCCCCCCCCCTCTTTCCCCCCCCTCCTCCTGCTGGGACACAGGTCAGTGCCTCTCTGGAGGCACTTTCAAGCGATGCGGCGTGGACACCCTTTGGTACGTGACGGGCACGAGCACGCAGTACCAGCTTCACCACCGACCACTCGAGGAAGGCCAGGAGGTGAGACGTGGGGACGAAAGGGAGGGCGAGGGGGGAGTGGGGACGAGAGGCATGAAAAGGTGCAAGTAACCACGCACTTCATGAGACAAGACACCTTTTTGAGATGAAGGTTCAACGAGGATGACGTCACCACCGTCGCGGCCTCCCTGCGGCTTCCTGTAGATTCTATTAATACCAGGCGCTGGTATGTACGTACTACTCTAATGCTGTACTGCTCTATATCAGGTACTCTGTACCCGGGGTGTACAACAACGTAATATTATATCATACCAGGTGCGTACGTGACGACAGCAGCAGCAGGTAAGTATATAACTACTCAAAGGTATTTATTTCTTCACCTGAACCTGGTGTGTAGGCTGGTACCGCGGTTAATACGTACCGTCAGTACCTATTGATACAGGTATGTACCGACCGCTTGCTGTGCTGTCATGCTCGGTACCAGGCATTTGATGCTCGGTCGATGTCCATGTCGTTTAAGCTCCACCGGGTTCGGCAACACAGCACGTGTGATGGCACGGCGGTACCTGATACCTGGCACTAAATTACTGATGTACGGTAGGTTTTACGGCATTATAGTACAGCAGTATTGTTTGTTGTCGCGTTATTTGGCCTAAGGTCGCACGAATAACTTTCAGGAGATTAAAAACACCAGGTCTACGAACGCTTTCAGTTCTGCAGTCCCGATTTGGGGACAAACCACTCAAATTCTGCTGTAAGTAGATTGTCCCCAAGAGGGGAATTCCCTTATTTTGTTGCGTTGAAGGTACTCCGGTCTACCGAGTATACGAGGTGTAATGGTACGAGCAGCTCTCACGAGCCACGAGACTACCGGTGCGTACTCTCGCCGAAGATGAGCCGCCGCCTCCGTGCCCTTGGGCGCGGCCAGCGGACTCTTTCCGAGTCATCACCGCCTCCTATTTCGTGGAATTGTAAATACGGATGTTGGGCACCGAGGAGCATGTGGCGCCAACGTGCCCCTGATGTCACGTGGTGGAGGTGCGTTGACGCGTTTGACACGCATCGCGCAAGTAGATAGATGCCTTCAAGCTTGAGCACAGGTTTCAGCCGGCACCAACCGCTACTTGATGCAATGCCCTGCACATTGGAGCGGCTTTGGTACGAAATGTCCCCATTGAGCCTTCAATGATTGAAAACAACGTGACGGCTGCAGTAGTATCGGTCAGACGAAGCAGCCCGGGTTGCTGAGGTAATACGGTACTACTACTACTACTACGAGTAGTACTACTATTAATACTTCTACTACTACTACTACTACTACTACTACTACTACTGCTACTACTACTACAACTACAACCACAACTACAACTAACAACTATATTGCCATCATATTACTATTAATAGGTACTGGTATGTAAATCCGGTATATTTGACTTTGACGGGGTATATACTACGCAAGCAAGCAACGGGAACAGCAGTAACGGTACCCGACCGACCGTAGATGTCGCCCTCATCACTCTCAAACCTGCTGCTACTGCTGCTGCTGGGGAGGGGGGGGGTCTGCTTTACGCACACCCCACGAGAAGGTGGAAAGATGAGACTGCGTGCCTAACTCCGGACCCAGTTTAAACGACACGTTGCCTGCTGCTCCTGATCCAACAAACAACGAGCTTGAGACTTGGAAGTCCGTGTCCCTATCTTAGCTCGTAGAGGGGGTTACTTCTTGAAGCGCACCGCAGCAGTCTTGGAACTACTATAGTTGCAGTAGTATAGTAGTACAATACCCGCGGGTAGAAAGGTGCTTTATTGGTATTACGGAGAAATAGGATCTACGGTACGCACAAAAACCTACCAGGTATATATTTCCCTATTTTTACTATTAAATAACAATATTTGGTCCTATTTACTCATGGTCTCCCGTAATAGTATTGAATCTTACCATTTATCTAATCAAAAGAGTGAAAAGGGCGTCAGCCTACGGACTGACAACTCCAGTTCTACTATTAATGTTGATAGTCATAATCATACTCATACACCGGTTCTCGTTTTCATGACGGCGCCTATTAATACTTACAAACTTGGTGTGTGATTTGCAGTTTTTAGAACTGCAGTCCCGTTAAAACGTTAAAACACTCGTAATTAGAATGGTTTGTCCCCGCAAGGGGACTTCAGTACTAAGAGGCTGAGGTGCAGTCAGTCCACACGCTATTATGCTATTATGAGTGTTTTAGGGGTGAAACGGGTTGCCCTAGACTAAACCTCCGTTTTAACTGGTCGACGTCTCTTGTGTACCCTGATCCCATCCGGACCTGATCCCATTTAGCACCTTGTCCCCAGTTCGTGGTGCAGAAATATAGTCGGCCCTCCGCAGAAGCCGCCGGAGGCCGAGAGCGTGATGTGCGAACCGTAATGGCGTGTGGACTGCACTTGATGCCCTTTAGAATTGCCGTCCTATGCTGTCCATGCATCGTATGTCAAGAGTCGCGCCCCATTTTCATGTTTCTTCATACCATACCCTGCGTGATACTGAAGTCTGACGTAATTTTGAAGTTGTTGGCAAGTCATGGTTGTTGAACTTGCTGGATAAGTTGGGGTTTGTATGTTGTAAGTTCAACTCGACATGCGTCAGGGAGGGAGGGAGGGAGGGAGGGAGGTACGGGGATAGAGAAGGAGAAGGTGGGGGGGGGGGGCACGAGCAGCAGCAGTAGCAGCATCGACGTCACATGCCTTGCCTTTTAACGTGGTCGTTTGTATGGTTTCAGTTATTGCTCGAACAACGACGGCCGCTCGGAGCTTTTTTTTGAGGTCATAGCCCATGGGCGAGATGCGCATCCATGGGCGATGTACAGCAGTCGCATAAAAAAAAAAAAGATGTCTTGTATTTCAGTACGTTGTACTGTACCATGTGTACGTGGTATATCCTTTCTGATGGAACGCTTTTGCCGCGTGTTTGTCGTTTATCGTGTTGCCCTGTATGTAGGACTCATGTCTGGACCGAGTAAGCTGTGCGGGGGATGACTCTGTGTTGGAGCTGGGCCCGTGCAAGAAGTGCTGCGCTAAGGTGAGAAAACTCGTATGACCACAATATTTTTTCATCTACGTATTAATAATTTGTACCCCAGCAGCTCGGTCTGCTTGGTGTGGCCGACGCTGCACTTTGTATATATATATATTTTTTTTTATTTCCGACACGTTTTCCTCCTCAAGTCCCAAAGAGGTTATAGAGAGAGTGAGAAACTACCGTAAGCACACACAACGAAGTTTGAGATGCAGTAAGACCACCGGTCGGGGCAGAAGGTCTCATACTTGTACTGGATCATGCGTTGAATGATCGGCAGCAGCGCAGAATAGTACCTGGACCTACCTGCTGTACGAGAGGTATCCTTCCTCAACAAAGCACTAACGGATGCTGAATTCGACGTTTATTGCGGTTCACTTGTTTTTTTCTCATAGGTTTGTTCCCCCCAACCAAGCAGTGTAGGGGATAATGTATACCAGGTACTCGTATATCCTAAGAGTGTGTTGGACGTTTTTATGGCCACCTTTTCTGTTCCGAAGTCATCGTCCCCCCAACCAAGGGGCACAGCAGTGTCTTTACAGCGGAAGGTGTACTACTGCTGTAGTGTTTAAAAGGCATTTTGTGGGTGCAACCGTTTTTTTTTTTTTGCGCCTTTTTATATGTTGCTGCCTTCGTTTTGTTTCATGGTGTGGCGTGGCGTGTGCTGTCTTCGTCGCTTTTGGTTGATGGCCTTTTGTTTTGTTTTTTTGTCGCCTTTTCTACATTTTTGAGTCGCCTTTTCTACATTTTTGAGACGCCTTTCCTACGTTTTTGAGACGCCTTTTCTACTTTTTTGAGTCGCCTTTTGTACATTTTTGAGACGCCTTTTGTACATTTTTAAGACGCCTTTTATCTCGACTTGTTTTGTGCCGTTGTGGGATGTGGCCTGGCGTCGCCAGGCGTGGAACATTCTCGGCGATGCGGAGAGCGGCTACATCCTCACGGAGGGGGAGAGCAACCACAACTGCCTCCAGAGGGACGGGGAGTCCTCCAAGGTCGCCCCCTGCGACTCGGGCTACGCCAGCCTGTCTCTCCAGTTCGCCTCGAAGGAAGACATCGCCCTCATGATGAGCCCCGGAGCCAGGTAGACACAATAAAAAAGGAGCCACGAGGACGTTGTTGTGTACGGGTTTCGACTACCCCCGGGTTGGCTTTCTTTACTTCCCGTGTTATATTTTTGTCGCCCCGGTCCGCCTCGAAGGGAAGACGTGGCGCTCATAACGAACGATCCCCGGGAATCAGGTACAAATATGAAAAGGAGGAATGACGAGTTACTGTTACTGTGAATAGAAACACGTCAGCAGCCGACGAAGAATTAGTGAAGTTCAGTACTACTCTATTATAGGACACGTGTGTAACAACGGTGATCAAAACCGAAGGTGGATATTACGGGGGGCCATAGGAAATAGGACCAAATATTGTCGGTGAAAAAAGGGAAACATGTAGTTTTTTGTGTGTATACCCGTAGGTCCTGCCGGTATTTACTATGGCCCTCCGTAAATAGTAAAAATAGGGGGAGATACAAGTGTGCCTGGTGTGGTTCTGATTGCTAGGTATTGAGATTTGCCGGGAAATACGAACTACTCAGGTGACTATCTTGTGGTTATAAGTGCAGAGCGCACACCCTTTCCCGCGCAAGAAGTTCGGGCTGAGACAGCATGCGTGCATTCCTGTTTTCTTCACTGAAACTGAAAAAAAAAAATGAGCCGATCGCCTGCAATCGAAACCACCACGACCAGATTTCCGGTGGGGAAAAAGAGACATGATCTATCAGGTGTGCCCGTCGGCGATGTATCAATTAATGTTCATGCTATGGTACAGGGTATGCAGGGGTTCATACGACCTCCGATAGGCTTTATTTTGTTCCCTATGCTTACACTTTGCTCTGTGGGGAATGTCACTCCATGGCGGGAGTTGTGGAGTATTCGTGGGTTGGGAGAGTTGACGGGGGGGGGGGGGGTACTTTCATTGGCGGGGGGTACTCATTATCGTACATGGCCGTAGTTATATGACCATTTACCCTCGCATCCCTACAACGCCGGGACGGAGGGGGGGGGGGGGGGGGGGGGGGGGGGGGGGGGGGGGGGGGGGGGGGGGGTGGGGGGGGGGGGGTGGGGGGGGGGGGAGGCGACGTACTCGTTTGTTGCTTGCCATAGTCATTGGACCATTGACCATGCATCCGTTTCGGGACGGGGCACCGTTCCTACTCCTACTAGAGGCACCTCCAACAATTGGGCGCTCATGACGTTGTTTCCTTATATTGCATAAAACTTGTTGCTAATCTTATCCCCTTCCTGTTTGGCCGCCTGTGGCCACCAGCTATCTCCTAGGATAGCGGTCGTTTTCTCGATGCCATTCAGTATATCAAACTCCTCCATGTCACATTCGTCTATTTCCCTCGTCTCCTTTCTAACTCATCCCGTTACTCCTTGTCAGTAGGGGGGGGGGGGGGGGGGGGGGGGGTGGTACTTAGGAGTAGGACGCTCCCGCAAATGCTCCCGGCACCTGAGAGTAAACGTCAAGTATATCCGAGAGAAAATTGCTTCAGGTACCTCGTGTACTCACAGTACTTTGGCTTGTGAGTACGGCGGGATACCCTGAGTACTCTCGGTATTACGAGATTCTGTACTGCGGATACTGGCATACTCGCAGTATTTCGGGGTTCAATACTGTGGAATACTGCTGTGCTTGCAAGTATTTCAGGGTTATGTACTCCGGGTGCTGCCAAGTACTGGCAGTATTTCGTCCGTTGGTACTGCAAGTGCTGGAAGTATAAAAATACTCTCATTTTGCGCAGCATCCTCGGGGTATGAAGTATGCGTCGACCATCTGTGCACCGTATCGATAAGCTCATCCCCGTTTTATTGCAGAAAGCATTCATTCACGGGTAGTCTCACGCGTGGGAGTTGGAGCGAATTACTTTCGGGGGGGGGGCTACTGGGGTACTTCGAGTACTGGCAGTATGTGGGGAGTATCTACTGTGTGAGTACTCGGATTATGTACGGGTTCATACTCTTGATACTGAGTACTCCCAAGTATTTTGGGATGTTCTTGCTGCGGGTACTGTTTGTACTCGTGCTTACGTAGTGCTCATTCTCCTCGTATTCGCAGTACTTAGGCCGCCAGTACTCCAGTACTCTCAGTACTCGGGAGTACGAATTGTACTGATGACGCTCCAAGTATACCGGTAGAGCATCTGTGGAGCCATTTTCCCGATGCCTTGAAATCGTTAGTGCGGACCACGATAACTTTGTGTTTTGCCCCTGTTCGGACATGAGACGTCTCGATTGGATTGTACCGACGAGCACCTTGGCCAACTACCGATTATTACGTATATCAGCGTACCACTCCGGACGAGTAGTCACTGCTGTTGGACTGATGGGGTATTATCATACATGTACTGCTGTAATATGACATCTATTTTACGGGGGTCCACAGTTAACAGGACCTATGGTGTACATAAAAACCTATATATTTACCTATTTTTTACTAACAAAATTTGGTCCTATTTACTATGGTCCTCCGTAATGATATGAGTGTATACATACGTGTCCGTTTTTTATTGTTTTAGGTTCATCACCGCGGCGTCCGACGGGGACCTCGCCGTCGTGGGCGACTACCTCAAGGACGGGCTGGACGTGAACAGCCAGGACTGGGACAAGCTGACCGCTCTCATCGCCTCCGCCTCGCAGGGCCACCTCCAGGTGGTCAAACTCCTCCTCGACAAGGTGAGTGAAGTGGAGTGGATGGAGTGGACCCCGTTGACCCGTCGGTTCGGCGCCCTTGAGTGTTGTTTTTCGTTGCCTTCTTTTTCGAGGGAGTTGAATGAGCATTAATAGTCCCGGTATTTATGTATTTTCGATTTTTTTTGCCAAACCGGCGATGTGCAGCGTTGTGTCAATCGAAAAAAATGACGGAAGAAACAGAAAACGAAGACGCTTTTTTTCCTGGTATTTACTTTCTCGGGGGGGTTAGGATGTTTTATTGTAGGGTGTTTGTCTTTTAAGTGGTCGATTCTTTTTAATGTTGCTGTTGTAATATATCACTATGTCCGGAAATATAGGGACGGTTCAAGTATAAATGTGAAAATAAACGGTTCCTTATATTTCCGTACAGAGTGGTGTATCGGTATACCAGGTACGACGTAGGGGTTTTGGTTTTTGAGGTTGCTTGACTTTTTTTGAGGTTGGGGGGGTTGGTTGGTTGTTTTTTAAGGAGTAGTTGCCGTGTTGAACGCGACAAAAAAAAATTTCTCTTCTTCTCTCCGGTTTTGTTTGTTGACTGCTTTTGTTTCCCCCCTTTCAAGCCTACAGTCAGTAAGTCTGTTTTGTTTGGGTTGGTTTTGTTTTCTTCAATCTTACTACTGCAAATATTATGCTGCTTTAATCCCAAGAAGCGTGTGTGCAATTGTGAAGGGGGGGTTTGGTAGCTCACGCTTCTCGCAGGCCTTTCCCCGTCGGGGCAGAAATTGCTGTGTATTTTCGGGGGGGAACACACACAGCTGTGAAATCGAAACTTTTTGTCGCAACAAGCGCCTCGTAGTTATGTCAGTTTTTACTCGTTTGCCGTCGTTTCTAAGGCTCACGACTAGTAACATGTGCTGTGCAGCGAGCGAGAGGCATGGGCGCAGGGGATTAGCTGTCTCCCCCCCCCCCCCCCCCACACACACCCCTCCTTGTCTATGGTCTTACGACTACGGCCATGCATGATGTAGAGCACACGCCCCCCTACCCCTCCTTCGTCCTCGAGAGATAGAGCAGTGTCTTCTCGTGCCAATGTGACAGCGTGAAGCGATGATCGTAAAAAACTTGGCGCCGCCGTGGTTTGAGTCTCCGCCCTTTTTTCTTGGTCGCTGCTTTTCCGAAAGAAGTAAAAGGCGGAAATGGGTGTGCAGATTCGCCAGTGATAGTCGCGGCGCTCTTCGACTGGACAGTGAAGACCTCCAAGCGACCATACTCTATGAGCTTCTCGCTTTCCGCGCACATTCGTTTTTTTTTTTGCGCCTTGGATCAATGATCATTGGTGCAGGGTTACTGTTATGGAAGGGAAAAGTATATGCGCTGGTAGACTAGTTGATACATCGGTACTTGTGTTAATCATTGGCTACCCTCCCCGACCCCGTTCGAGGATACGGCGTACTTACCGTGTTAACTTTTTGACAGCGAGAAGCGATGATCGTAAAAACTTGGCGCCGCCGTGGTTGGAGTCTCCGCCTATTTCTTGATTGCTGCTTTTCCGAAAGAAGTAAAAGGCGGAAATGGGTGTGCAGATTCGCCAGTTGTAGGTGCGGCGCTCTTCGACTGGACAGTGAAGACCTTCAAGCGACCATACTCTATGAGCTTCTTCTTTTGCGTGTACGTCGTTTTGTTTTGCGCCTGGAAAAATAGTCCTTTTGTGCAGGGTTACTGTTCTGGGAGGAAAGCTACTCTCTAGTAGAATATAGTATCTACAGTACTTGTAGTATTCATTCGTTACCCCCCCCCCTAACCCTGTTGAAGGTGACGGCCTACCTATCATGTTGATTTCGACAGCCAGAAGCGATGATCGTAAAAACTTGGCGCCGCCGTGGTTTGAGTCTCCGCCTATTTCTTGATTGCTGCTTTTCCGAAAGAAGTAAGGCGGAAATGGGTGTGCAGATTCGCCAGTGATAGTTGCGGCGCTCTTCGACTGGACAGTGAAGACCTTCAAGCGACCATACTCTATGAGCTTCTCGTTGACTTTGTGTCTGTGTTGTGAATTTTGCCCATTTTGTCATGTCTTAGTCCGTAGTGCTGGCGGAACATTCTGGAAGGAAACAATATCCTGATGTCTGTTTTTTTTTTTTTTTTTTTACGGTATGAGTATACGAACCATTTCCCAGTTTCCATCCCTCTTCTCTTCAGAGGTGCTGATTCCGTTTACTGTAGGCCGACGTGGCAGCTATGCCAGAAGCGATGATCGTAAAAACTTGGCGCCGCCGTGGTTTGAGTCTCCGCCTTTTTTCTTTTCCGAAAGAAGTAGGATGGGAAATGGGTGTGCAGATTCGCCAGTGATAGTCGCGGCGCTCTTCGACTGGACAGTGAAGACTTTCAAGCGACCATACTCTATGAGCTTCTTGTTGACTTTGTGTGTGTGTTGTGAATTTTGCCCTTTTTTCTGTTTTATGTCTTAGTCCGTGGTGCTGGCGGAACATTTTGGAAGGGTTTTTTGCCCTGATACCTGATTTTGTATTTCGGTATGAGTATACGAAATACGTCCGGGTTGACTTTGCATGCCCCTCCCGTTCATAAACACGGTCTCCTTTTTATCCCGACGTGACAGCATTGACAGAAGCGATGATCGTAAAAACTTGGCGCCGCCGTGGTTTGAGTCTCCGCCTTTTCCTTGACTGCTGCTTTTTCTAAAGAGGTGGGAGGGGAAAAGGTGTGCAGATTCGCCAGTTATAGTTGCTGCGTTCTTCGACTGGACAGTGAAGACCTTCAAGCGACCATACTCTATGAGCTTCTCGTTGACTTTGTGTCTGTGTTGTGAAATTTGGCTCGGTTCCTTTTTTTTGTCGAGCTAGTCGTTGTGTTTGTGGGTCTTATGAAATTTGGCCCCTTTCCGTTTTTTTGTCTTGCCTGTCGTGCAGGCCTGACGCCTTGTATTTGCATCGTCATCCTCAAATTGGGTGTTGTAGTAGTACTTCCGGGTGGAATTTCCATCCCTCTCTCTTTCAGAGTCACGGTCTCCTTTTTAGCCCGACGTGACAGCCATGACAAAAACTACGATCGTAAAAAACTTGGCGCCGCCGTGGTTTGAGTCTCCGCCTTTTTCTTGATGGCTGCTTTCCCGAAAGTTTATGATGGAAACGGGGTGTGCAGATTCGCCAGTGACGGTTGCGGCGCTCTTCGACTGGACTGTAAAGACCTTCAAGCGACCATACTCTATGAGCTTCTCGTTGTCTTCGTTTGTGTTTTGAGCACTGAGGGCTCATTTTCATTTTTTTACAGTCCTGTACGTAGGCGTTGCGTGCCCAACGTTCTGGAATGAAATCACTGACCTGATACCCTGGTACCTGGTATAAGTAAGGATACTTCCGGGTTGGCTTTCCACTCCTCCCCCTTCAAAGACAACGGCCTCCGTTTGTCCCGACGTGATCTGTAGCGAGCGAAAAGCGATGATTGTGAAAACGTGGCGCCGCCGTGGTTTGAGTCTCCGCCTTTTTCTTGTCTGCTGTTATGCTTTCATTCTCGGATGGGAAGTACGTGAGACGAGAAAGGGTGTGCAGATTCGCCAGATGTAGTTGCGGCGCTCTTCGACTGGACAGTGACGACCTTCGAGCGACCGCACCCTTATGAGTTTCTCGGTGTCCGCGTGTTGTTATAGCGCTTACTCGGCTTCATTTTTCTCGGCCGTGGTTTGTGTCCGACAGCATGGAATTTAACCAATACCCTGATATATTGCCTGGTTTAGTGTGAGTATTCCGGTATGAACATTATGATACTTCCGGGTTGGCTACCCACCCCTAATCCCTTTGGAAACACCGCCTCCGTTTCGTCCGGACGTGATATATGGCGAGAAGCAATGATCGTAAAAACTGTGGCGCCGCCGTGGTTTTGAGTCTCCGCCCTTTTTTATTGAATGCTGATTTTCCGAAAAAGAAGTACGCATGATGGGAAAGGGTGTGCAGATTCGCCAGTGATAGTGGCGGCGCTCTTCGACTGGACAGTGAAGACCCTCCAAGCGACCATACTCTATGAGCTTCTCTTGCTTCTCGTGGTCCTTCTGATTGCACTCTTGGTTTCACTCTTGGTTTTGGTATCGCCATGCATTGGCTCGTCGTATTATGAGTGCTCACTATTGGCTCAGCGTTTTGAAAAGACAAACCTCATTTCGCTGGCAATATAACCTGTGCCTGATGAGATACGTATGAGGACTTGGAGCTGGCTGCCACCCCCCCCCCCCCCCCCCCCCTCCACCCATCCCTGAGCGACGCGGCCTCCTTTTACATCGTGACGTGGCAGAATCGGCAGGAGCTACGATCGTAGAAGCTTGGCGCCGCCGTGCTTTGATTGAGTCTTCGCCCTTTACTTTATTTTATTTTTCTGTTCTTGAATGTGAAAGTACCATCGGAAAGGGTGTGCAAATTCGCCAAGTTCTTGTTGCGGCGCTGTTCGACTGGACAGTCAAGGCTTTCAAGCGACCGTACTCTTTTTGAGCTTTTGTGGTCGTTTCGCATGATACCTAGTTGGTTCTCGTTTGGTTCTTGATTGTTTGATGCCATTGTTAATATGAGTGGTCAGCACTATTGGCTGTATGCCTGGTAGGCGTTATAGAAGGACAGCAATAGTAGCCTTGAAATATGCTCACCGATACGTGGATTTGGCTGCCCCCCTCGTCCCCCGCCGAGGGACGCGGCCTCCTTTTGGTCTCCACTCGGCGGTTATGCCAGAAGCGATGATCGTAAAAACTTGGCGCCGCCGTGGTTTGAGTCTCCGCCCTTTTCTTGATGACTGCTTTTCCGAAAGAAGTAGGATGGGGAAGGGTGTGCAGATTCGCCAGTGATAGTCGCGGCGCTCTTCGACTGGACAGTGAAGACCTTCAAGCGACCATACTCTATGAGCTTCTGGTGTATATGTGGTTTGCTTCTCGTTGTTACGTTTGTCTATGTTGCGAATTTTCGGTGTTGGCTCAGCGTTCGGAAAGACAGCAATGAATGCCTCAAGTAATGTTTTTAGATATATGAGTTCATGGCGCTGGCTGTCAACCGCCCCCTGGCCCCTGAGGGACACGGCCTCCCTTAATACCCGGATGTGGCAGCTCTATAGCAGAAGGGACGATCGTAAAAGTCTGGGCGCGGCCGTGGTTTGAGTCTCCGCCGTTTGTCTTGATTGGTGCTTTCCTCTTTGTCGGATGCAGAACATTTAGCACGGAATCGAGTGTAGCAGATTCGCCAGATTTAGATGCGGCGCTCTTCGACTGGACGGTGAAGAGCCTTCAAGCGACCATACTCAATGAGCTTCTCGTGGTGGTTATGTATGTGCGTTTTGATTCTATTTTCAGTCCTCCGTATTGTCTCAGCGTTTTGAGGAAAGACATCCTTAGAAATTCGTCGTAAAATGCACCAGGTATTGCTGTCCACCCCCCCCCCCCCTCCCGTTCATAAACACGGCCTCCTTTTTATGTCGACGTGACAGCCATGATGACCGAAGCGATGATCGTAAAAACTTGGCGCCGCCGTGGTTCGAGTCTCCGCCCTTTTTTTTCTTGATTGCTTATTTTTTCGTTCTCGGATGGGAGAAGAGTGTGATCGAAAAGGGGTGTGCAGATTCGCCAGTGATAGTCGCGGCGCTCTTCGACTGGACAGTGAAGACCTTCAAGCGACCATACTCTATGAGCTTCTCGTTCATCATGGCACCATTTTAGTGACCGTTTTCTTGTGATTTTTCGCCCTCCAATTTGTACGGGGGTAACATACTACAAGCAGTAGTAGTATTACGGGGGACCATAGTAAGTAGGACCAAATATTGTTATTAAAAATAGGTAAATATGTAGGTTTTTATGTATACCATAGGTCCTATTAACTGGATCCCCGTAATAGTAGAGGTAGTAGCAGTAGTACTAGTAGTAGTGTTACGGGGGAACTTAAAATAGGACCTACGGTATACATACAAACCTATATGTTTACCTATTTTTACTATTAATATTTGGTCCTATTTACTATGGCCCCCCGTAATAGTGATAGTAATAGTAGTAGTAGTAGTAGTAGTAGTAGTAGTCAGAATCAAAAATAGCGTGTGAAAATGGGGGGAAACATGTTTTTTGGCTCCAGCGTGGGTTCTCACTGATACAGGGGACCATAGTTAATAGGACCTATGGCATACATAAAAACCTATGTATTTACCTATTTTTACTTACAATATTTGGTCCTATTTACTATGGTCCCCCGTAATACCACGTGTTACTATGCCCCCCCCCCCCGTAATAGTGCCTATTGCCACTTTTCCGTTCTTCTGTTTTTGCGTTTTACCTCAGGTACTTTAGTTGTTCATTCGTTGTTTTTTTTTTTTGTTTCTCTCTGTTTTTTTTCCGTTTTTGAGTGCTGATTTTGGACTTTTTCACGCGTTCGCTCATGTATGCCAGTACTTGTCTCGCGCGATCCCGCCTATTCCGTTTCGGGGGAGCGTTTTTTCGTTTTTGTTTTTCGATTTTTCGTTCGTCCTGGTTTGTCTTGGTGTTATCTTGACTTCATCTCTTTACCCCCCCCCGCTTTTTTTTCCCTTCCCCCCCTTTTTTTTCTTTTTTTTTTTTCCTTTTTTTTGTCCTCTTTCTCTCTTTCTTCCTCTTTACCTCCGCAGGGTGCCGACGTTAACGCGAAGGACAAGGACGAGATCTCTGGGTTAATGGAGGCGTCCATTATGGGGCACGTTGACGTAGTCAAGGAGCTACTCAAGGTAACGGTAACGCCCCCGTGCGATGCAATGAACAGCGCACAGCACGGTCCCGTATGTACCGGGCAAGGCGTGCCGCGATGCCCCCACGACCGGGCACCACTCCGAACGAAAATAGAAGGACTGTCTGGACATTGAAATGAAGACCAAGCGGTTCCTATACTTCCGTCCAGAGTAGTGTTATATATTATGTACACCTGGTATGCTTTTTTTTTAGGCTCCTCGCTTGAGTAGCTTTACACTACAATCAGTATACCACACTACTATTATTAATAGTATGCCATACTACTATTAGTGTCCCTCACCGGAGAAGCTGATTTTGAGATAAAACCGAAACGTTCAATTCGTGAAACAATCTCGTTGCCTCTATATACTAAATTTGCGGGCACGCCACGAAAATAATGTCAAGGTCTGTGGTAAAAATTCCGACTACAGCAGTCGGTAATTAATGCCTTTTGTCGAGGAGCCCCGTACACCTCGGTCATGCGTATTGTGGCCGAAATGTGCCACCTACCCCTGTATAGAAAACAAATCGCTCCCTGGCTGTCGCGCTTAGGTGTGTACTTTGTGGAGTTTCTCTGCTTCTCCCTTTTTTTGAGGATTGTGGTTCCATTTTTTATGGACAAAATGCTTGGAATTACAGGCAAGTGGTTTGTGCCCGAAAAAAAAGGTTTTGACTGACCGCCCGAAAAGAGTTTTGACTGACCGCCCGAAAAGGATTTTGACTGACCGACAGGTCGGTTGCGGACTCGTGCCCGCGTGCTTGAGCACATGTTTTGTTTTGATTGTCGTGAGGGCGTCGGGACGTCTGCCTGTTACGGGGGTCCATAGTTAACAGGACCTATGGTGTAGATAAAAACTTATATTTGCCTATTTTTACTAACAAAATTTGGTCCCGTTAACTATGGACCCCCGTAATAGCTTGGGAGGCGATTGGTCTGTAAAGTTGGGGTGTTACGGGAGTGGGTTGCCTGCGTCTGCTTTGCTGTGCGGACTGAGGACCCCGTCTCTTTTTTGCTTTGTTTTTTGTTCTCATTTTTTTTGCTGTTGTTTCTGTTGGATTTGCACCCCCACGGAAAGCGAGCGCTCCGTGCGTAGTTGTTAGGAGGCGAAAAGGGACTCTCTCGTCTTTTTTCGGCCGATGGAATGCAGCTTGATCCCTCGGGACAAAAGTCAGCCTTCCGTCGCCAATGTGCGTGCGTACCTCTTGTTGTATTTAGGATACGTGACAAAGGTTGAACACCTACCTCCAAGCGTTTACGATGACTCTGAAGAGGGAGGTGCCGCCCACCAAACCTATGAAGCGTCGCTCCTCTCCCCCTTTTCCCACATCTACTTCATTCTAGGGATGAGTGTCTTATGCTTATACGACTACGGCCGTGCATGACTTGAGTACCCCACCCCCCCCCCCCCGCCGCTCCCTCTTCCTCTCCCCCGCTATTCGCCCTTTTAACCCCCCCCCCCCCCCCCCCCCCCCCTATTCCGCTTCTTCCCTCCCCTTCCCCCGTCCACGCTCACCTGCGTCCATCCTTCCATTCCGATGATGACCATCCCGTTGATGATCGTGATGATTCATGATGATGATATTGATGATGATGGAGCTCAGGCGGGTGCCGAGGTAGATGCCGAGGCGAAGTCGGGAGTGACGGCCCTCTGGCTGGCCTCCGGGGAGGGCCGAAAAGAGGTCCTGGCGGAGTTGCTAAAGAGCAGCGCGTCTGCCAACAACAACCGCAGCGACGGGATCACCGCCCTCATGGGCGCGGCGGCGGGGGGCCACGGGGAGGTCGTGAGCATGCTTCTGGAAGCAGGTGGGTTTCTACCGGAGATTTGGCGGGGGTGGTGGGTCGGGTGGAGGGGCTGGCGGTGAGAGTAGTGGGGGTGGAAGGGGCACGGGGAGGTTCGTGAGCATGCTTCTCGATACAGCTAGATTTCCGCGGTGGGTTGGAGGGGTTCGGGGTTGGGGGTTTGGGGGGGGGCAAGGATAGGTCGTGAGAATGCTTCTCGACGCAAGTGGGTTTCGGCTGTAGGTTGGGATTAATGTTGGGTGGGGTTGGTGCATGGAAGCGAGGGGGGTAGGGGGAGGGGGGGGTTGAGTCATGAGTGTGTGTGGGTCGGTGGTCGTGGGCTTGTCGGGGACTGGGGTGGTGATTGGGGCAAGGTGGTGTGGGTGGGTGGGTGAGTGGGTGGGTGAGTTGGTAGTTGGTGGGTCGTGGTTCTTGTTTCTCCGAGTTGAGTTCGTTTTCGTTTCTGGTCTGACGGGAAAGGATGAAAATCATGAAATTCGGACGCAGTTATTGCCTTTCTGGCCTACGCGCGAAGGAACTCAAAGGGGTCGAGGGTGTAGCTCGGAAGGGCTGAACAAGCCTTGCCGTCCCTTTCCCCTCTTCCCCTCCCGAGCGTGTTTTGTCAGGGGGGTATCTCGGCACCATAAACCCATGACGGTCTCTAAACGTTTACTAGGGCTGATCCCGCCTTCTCCTTGCGCGAAGTAGTGTTACTTTTTTAGGTCGTTGTGGGCCACGATAGCAGTGTTGGACGACCGCCCCGGCAGAGACGATTGGACTGGTTGTTTTTGAGTTGCGCGACAGCAGTATCTGCTTTTCTGCATGCCCTTCGTTTTTTTTTTTTTTTCGAACTCCGTCAACCTTTTTTCCACGTTTTGTCTTGCGTCAACCAACGCCTGCTGAACGCAACCAATGCTCATCCTTTTCCCCACTTTTTCGGGGGAAAATTGCTTGGAATTAGTACTGAATAGCTACTCGAGTAGTAACGAGAGAAAACAAAAACAAAGTGGAATTATGGTCTCTGTGTTTCGTCGATTTTTTCATGTCGTACCGTTTTTGGGTGTTGCTGTTGAACCTGTTCTATGATTAGTAGCGGGAAATGATGAAACTTATGAAAACGGACGCAGTGACTGCTTCCCCGGCCGACCCACGAAGGAACTTGAAGGGGTCGGGTCCGGGGGGGGGGGGCAGGAGGGGCTGAACAAGCCTCGCCACCCCTCCCCCCCCTGTCTCCTCCTGAACGGGTTGTGCCATGGAGGTATCTCGGCAACTTAAAACCATGACGGTCTCTTAAACGTTTACTAGGGCTGATCCCGCATTCTTTTACGTATTTTTCGTGGGTGTGGGTACTGCTGTATCTACACTGGGATACCCGGGTACCCAACTTGATTGTGTTGGTCATACTCGGTAGGTACCCGAGTACCCCCAGAGTGTATGTGCTATACCCGGGTAGGTACTCGGGTATCCCCACTATATATTATGCTCGGGTACGTACCCGGGTATCCTCAGGCTATAAATAACTATACTCGGGTAGATACCCGGGTACCCCCCAGAGTATATATACCATACTTGGGTACGTACCCGAGTATCCCCAGCGCATATATACTATACTCGGGTAGGTACTCAGGTAACTCCAGGGTTTATCTTAAATTAACACACGTCCTGTTTTTTGTTTTTTTACTGTTAGAAATCGACGGTAGTTTCCGTGGGGCTCCTATCAACCATTTTGTTGACCGTTAGCGCCCTCTGCTCTACCTTTTATTTGATGAACCTTTTGTTGCGGTTCGTCCACGTCGCCGTTTTCGGGTACCTTCTATCGTCCGTAAAACAGCAGTGGTTGTTACCTGGTAAATCGCGGATCGGTACGTAGACTCATTCCGTAAATGTGTGGACTACTTGTCGATTTTCATTGGTTGGTCGACTCGTGGGCTCATTTGGTTTTGGTTTTGCTGCTCTTTTTACGTATAGTCCGTGCCTCGTTTTTAGTTGTTTCGACACACTTGTATAATATCACAAGCTTACTTGTTTTTGCCGCCGCGCTCTGTTTTATTATTTCATTGTTTCCCGCCCCCTCCTCAGGAGCGGACGTGGGTGCCAAGGACCACGACGAGGTGACGGCGTTGATGAACGCGGCAGAGAGCGGGTCTCTAGATGCGGTGGAGGCGTTGCTATCGAAGGGGGCAGACGCGGGATCGATGAGCGCGACCGCTTTCACGCCGCTTATTGTGGCGGCGGCGGGAGGTCACCTGGAGGTGGTCAAGGTGAGCGGGGGTAGATAGAGATACGACAGCTGTGGGGTTTGGAATGGAGGGTCTGCGTTCGTAGGCGTTTGTTCCGCCAGGGCAGGGTGGGACTGGGAAGGTTTCGTCGCTCTGTTGATTTGTTTGGTTTGCCATTATTAGACGTGTGGGTTTGACCGGCGTGTCGGCACTCGTTGGTGGTGGTGGTGGTGGTGTTGTTCTAGCGTTGACTCCTGCCGTGATCTGGTCTGGAGGGAAAACGTGCTCGGCCGACGAGCGTGATTTTTGACACACTTTCGAGTGTGATGGGACAGAGGAGTGTTTTGTTCGCCTGCAACATTTTCGTACGAGTATACTTCTTTTCATGTCTTGTTTGATGTTTTTTACGTGATCACCCTCGCCCCGTCTTGATTGAATGAGGCCGAACCAAAACCCGAAAACTCGAACCAAAATCAAACCCATAAAATCCCAAACCCCATAACCAACACCTGAATCCCGAACCCCGAACCCCGAGAACCCAACTAAAACCAATCCAAACCAACCCAACCAAAAACAAACAAACAATCCCACTCAGGCTCTGGTGGCAAAGGGGGTCGAGGTGGACGCCATGCACCCCGACGGCGTCAGCGCTCTCATGTACGCGGCGGCGGGGGGGCATCCAGAGGTGGTCAAGGTCCTCCTCGAGGGCCAGGGCCGGCGAAGGCCGACCCCAACCTCAAGCACGTGCAGGGGGGCACCGCGCTCATGGAGGCGGCGACGTCGGGGAGCCAGGAGGTGGTGGACCTTCTGCTGGCGGCGGGGGCGGATCCGATGGTGCGCGACAAGGATGGGGTGTCTCCGCTCATGTCGGCGGCCGCGCAGGTGAGTTGCTGCGGGGGGCAGGGTTTAGAGGACACCGGTCAGGGGAGAGAGGGCGGGGAATAGGGGTCAGGGACATAGGTGAGGGGATAAGGGCAGGGAATAGGGGACGAGGGGCAGGAAATAGGTGTCGGGGGACACGAGATGAGGGGATAGGAGACACGAGACGAGGGGCAGAGAATAGGGGACAAAGGGACACGAGATGAGGGGATAGGGGACACGAGACGAGGGGCAGGGAATAGGGGTCGGGGGACACGAGATGAGGGTCAGGGAGCACTCGGATCGTAAGGGAGACGGGGAAAATGATAGTCAGATCCAAATATGACGTTTAATACATCAACTGGTACAGCGGGATGTTTTTTTTCTTCGTCTTTTCATCTTCTCGTCGCTTTTTTTTATCGCCGTTGGCTCTGCATTCGTGACCCGTCATCCCTTACTTGTTGTTGTTGTTTTTGTTGTTGTGTTTGCTGTTTGCTTGTTGGCTGTGGTTTGTTTTCACGTCCAGAGTTTTTTGGGCACTGGTTGGACAGGTGACCGATGTCCACACCACGATGTAGATGTTTTGGGGGAAGATGGATTCCTTACCTGTACCGGTATGATGTGTACCGGTGTGTTCGAAGTCGCGTCACCGG